>ML995851.1:7069-206591 GCA_010093825.1 Teratosphaeria nubilosa
CTATTTTTAGAGGCGCATCTCTTTAGTATGCGCCTAGGCTAGCTTAGCCTTTATAAAGTCGAGCTTTTTAAGCAATTTCTTATGCTATATAATAAGACGCTTCTATTTGCTTTTAGTAATCTGCGCATTATAACCCTTTAGGTTTTGCTACTAATATTCAGCGCACTAGCCTAAGAAAATATGTATATAATAAGTGCGCTCTTCCTTTTAACAAGTATTATAAGGCTTTATAGTAATATCCTCTTTACAAAAAATCTAAGTAGCTTTACGCTTCTAGCGTTAAGTTAATTAAGACTATATAGTAGAAGAAGAAGGCATAGTTACTATATAGGCAAGAAGGATAAGGCTACGTGTAATAAGCTTTAGGACAAAGCTAAGCTAGAAGAAGGATAGTATTATAATTTAGAGTAACTAGGCAATACTAACTAATCTACTAAGGTGTCTATAGTACTAATTAGCTATTAAGAATAGTGCTCTCTGCTCTATAGTAGGAGCCTAGAGAGTATATACACTCTGCTCTCTATGCTCTTACTAATCTCTAGAGAGTACAGAGAGTAGCAAGGGCATAGAAACCTTATTATAGAAAAGGCAACATATATAGGAACTTAGGATAGACTCTATTTAGACTATATTCAACTTATGTTAGCAATTAACTAATTAGAATTAACTATTATCAAACTCTTGTTGTTTATTAGAACTAATTAGCACTTCTACCTCTTTACATACTTGTCTAAAGAATACTACCTACGCTAACCTCTTAGAGTTAACTACATACATACTAAGATGTTTAGTACGTATTACTCTACTAGTTAGTTGTTAACAATATGCTTCTTAAGCATAACCTAAGAAGTTCCTAGCGTCTACGCTACTAATAGAATAATTAGAGATCTTCTAGAACTTAGAGAGAATATTATTAAAAGCACTCTATATCTTAGGAAGAAAAGAGAGACTGTTAGCCTAGATAGATAATATAAGCGTCTTAGCGTTCTCTTTAACCTCTAACTTCTTAATACTATAGATCTCTACTATAATAGTATTATTAGCATAATAGTCTATAAGATCTATTTGCTAATATAGCTGCTTCTTCTAAGCGTAGGCTATCTAGTAGGTAGTAAGAGCTTTCTTAAGTGCCTTATCTATAGCCTCCTACTCTTTTATAGTATTAGTAATTTTCTCTTATAATCTCTTCTTCTTCTTAAGAAGATAGTTAAACTTGGATTTTAATACCTAAAGGTTATACTACTAACTATAACGCATATACTTATTATACTTCCTAGAATAAATATGCATCTTATATAGCTAGTTATATTTAGTATAGGTTAAATAAGAACATATAGTTAGAGAACTAAAGGTATCTAGATAGTTAGCAAGTTAGTAATAATAAAGAGTGCTAGTCTCCTAGAGTAAAGTAAGCTATATTTAGTATAACTAAAGATAAGAGAACTTCTAACTATATAATATAGTTTAGGATAAACTAGGCTAGAAGAGAGATAGTATTATAAATTAAGACTCTAGTATAGTAATTAGACACACCTAGAAAGGAACTCTAGTAGAGATCTAGTAAAGGTTACATAATAAGACTAATTACTCTATATACTAATTACTAATTAGTACTAAGCAACTAATTACTAAGCATACTAATTAGACTAATTACTATATAGCTTAGAGTTATATATAGGAGCATAGAATAAACTTGTTTAGAATATATTTAACTTATGTTAGTAATTAACTAATTAGAATTAACTATTATTAAACTCTTGTTATTTATTAGGACTAATTAGTACTTCTTCTTCTTTATATACTTATCTAAAGAATAATACCTATGCTAACCTCTTAGAGTTAACTATATATATACCTAGGTATTTAGTATGTATTACTCTACTAGTTAGTTGTTAATAACTAAGCAACTAAGCAGACTAGTATATATAGAAACATAGATTAAACTTATTTAGACTATATTTAACTTATATTAGCAATTAACTAATTAGAATTAACTATTATTAAACTCTTATTGTTTATTAGAACTACTTAGCACTTCTTTCTCTTTATGTACTTATCTAAAGAAGCTTACTAATACTTACCTGCTTAGGCTACTTATACTTTAGTAAGTATAATCTGCTAGTTAGTTGCTATAACATAGTACTAATATTAGCTAGTAGATGCTAATTCTTAGCTACTAAATTGTTATAGTTATGTGTGTTAATTTAGGAAGCTATCTAAAAGGCAGCTGCCAAGCTAAAACCAAACTGTCTGGTCTGAGCTCGGCTTATGTAACACTGCAGGAGGTGAGAGCTTGGCCTGACTAAGTTAGAGCGTTTGGAGCTATGTATCCAAGTACTATTCTAGCCGCATTCAAGTATTCATGGAAATATAATGCTTTTCCTGGAGATAGTTTCGGGCCATGAAGGACATGGCACGGTCAAGATGAGCTGATATAGCAGAAAGTGGGACTTCCACGGTCACCAGAACACGACGTCGCGCAAGTAAAAGTTACGACCTGAGGCGGGACGAAGCTAGCGGGAAGCGGCAGCAATGGAGGAAGCAGAGGGCACGCCAGCGTCGTCGCATTCAGGACAGCAAGAAAACGGCACACCGCCCGAGACACACGACCGACCACTTGCTCCCTCGGAATTCCTGCTTTACCTACCGCCGTCGACCACGGCAGCTCTGGGCGAGGAGCCTGAGTCCGACCCCGGCGAGGCTACAGCTCGCGATGACACGAACAAGTCAAATGGAGCGGCGCCTGCAGCCAAAGTGGATGCGCAGGGCAGGACACTGAATCCACGGTCATGCGTGACTTGCAGGAGGAGGAAGGTGCGATGCGACAAGACAATACCATGCAACAACTGCAAGCGGCAGCACATAGAGTGTGTCTTCCCAGCTCCTGGCCGAGCGCCCCGGAAGACGAGGAAGTTGACCGAAGGCCGGGACAAGGAGTTGCTGGAGCGGCTGAGGAAGCTGGAGAGCGTGGTGAAGGGCATGGGCGCAGAGGTGCCGGGCGGAGAGCAACCGGCGAAGCAGGATGCGAAGGCGCAGGCAAGCGAGAAAGTAGGCAGTGAAGACGTGGGAGCAACAGCACACGCGAGCAACAGTAGCGGGCCGAGTCCGGGCCGTGATCACAGAACGGTCGAGCAGGACTCTCAGCGCAAGAAACAGGTCATGGATGATGTACAGCAGGGCAGATTTGAGAATCGATTCGGCAGGTTAGTGATCAACGAGGGCAGGAGCCGTTACGTGAACAACTCCTTTTGGGCAAGCTTGTCCAATGAAGTTGAGGACCTGAAGGGCATCCTCAATCAGAGTGACGATGACGACGACGCGGACGAGAATTCGCCAGGTTCGGATCCAGTCCAGCAGAACAACCATCAAGGCTTCGTATTTGGCTTTAGCAGCACTAATGTCAACATGCTCAATTTACACCCGATGCCGAACCAGATTGTTGATTATTGGGAGGTCTACAAGGATCGAGTGGATCCGCTGGTGAAGGTACTGCATATACCGACTCTTGAACCGACAGTCCTAAGTGCATCATCGCACCTAAGTAATCTGTCCAAAGGCTTCGAAGCGTTGCTTTTCGCATTGTACTACGCAGCTGTCACCGCAATTTCGCCTTTGGACTGCCTGAATAAGTTCGGGGAGGACAAGTGCGTGCTGCTGTCGCGGTATCGTTTTGCTGTCGAGCAGGCGCTGGCGCGCGCAAACTTCTTGACTACGGAGGAGGCTGTTGTACTCCAAGCCTTCACGATCTTCTTGATTTGTCTGCGGCGAAACAGCGAAGCGCGCGTCATTTGGACACTGACTGGTCTTGTTGTGCGAATAGCACAGACAATGGGCATTCACCGCGATGGATCCAATTTTGGTCTTGCGCCATTCGAAGTGGAGATGCGGCGTCGGCTGTGGTGGCAAGTCTGTGTGCTGGACACGCGTGCGAGTGAAGACCATGGGTGCGACCCGACGATCGTTGAGCAATCATTTGATACGAAGATGCCACTAAATATCAACGACAGCGATATCATGCCTGGTATGAAGGAATTCCCAGAGGAGAGGCAAGGATGCACGGACATCTCATTTTGTTTGATCCGGTTCGAAGTGGCGAACACGTTCAGACGTATTAACTATATACCACCAGGTCCGCCACGGGCTTGTGGTGACTACTTTGCTACTGTCACATTGCAGGAGAAAGAAAAGTGGATCACAGAGTGCCATCAGAAGCTTGAGGAGAGGTATCTGAAGCACTGCGATATGTCTGTTCCATTGTTTTGGGTAACAGCTACGGTTGCAAGACTGATGATGAGCAAGATGTGGCTGATGGTATATCACCCGTTTCAGCGCCAAGATAGTGGTTTGAGCTTACCGAGAGAGACGAAGGACAAGCTGTTCATTACCAGTTTAGAGAACATTGAGTACTCGCTGTTGCTAGAGACAGAATCGCGAACGATGAAATGGGGATGGCTGTTCAGGACATATATGCAATGGCATGCACTTGCGTTCATGCTCTCTGAGCTCTGCCACCGGACCTCAGGCGACCTCGTGGAGCGTGCATGGGTTGCTATGGAGAAGACGAGAGATGGGCGGTGGGGCATGTCACTGACAGACGACCGGGCTGGGCACTTGTGGCGGCCACTCAACAAGCTCTATAAAAAGGCGAAGGAGGCATACGCGCGAGGCATGCAGGAAGATCAGCTGGTCAGGAACATTGCTAATGGCACTACCCTGCACGGCGAGCGACCGCGTTACAGTCCCAATGCCAATCCCATGTTTGGGCACCCGAAGCGACCGATCGTGACACGAGCGCCTTTGAGCGCAGCACAGACGCAGCGGTTCAGTGAGGGGCCAATGTACGGGCAGATTCCACTGGATAAACATAAGTTGATGAAGAGCCCAAGGATCTCGGGGACAGTCGGGCAGCACGAACTGGATCCGAGGGAGAGTGCTGGTGTGAGTATGCAGCAGGATCCGCCTCGGGAGAAACGACAAGGCTCGGGTAGCCAGCAGCAACGTCTTGGTACACCCGGATCAAACATGTTTGCGCCAACTGCACGACCAGTGCATCTGCAGCAAGCGCCTGGTTTCGGACAAAATTTCATGGCCGGCACTAGCAACATCGATTTCTCGTTACGTCCGGAGAACAACGTCACCACCCACAATCCCACGACGACCAGGACCGTATCGAATGACCAATTCCGCATGGATTCGCTAGACTCGAATGCGGGCTTCGACGGCATAGATCCTAACATGATGGACACCTCCGAGAACCTAGACTGGGAGAATTGGGACCAGCTGGTGCAGCAATTCGGCATGGATCTCGACACCACGTACGATCACCGGAGTCCTTTGCCGACGGCTGCGCCCGAGTCCAGCACCATGACGAATGAGTGGAGCGGTGGCATGGGCGCTTATGGGTTGCAGATGGGCGCTGCCGGTGCGGCGAACGCGAGGATGGGGTTTGGGATGGGTATGGGTATGGGCATGAATGGGAGTGATGGGTTTTGGTGAAGATAGTGAGGTTGGCACCTTAGCTTGGCTTTTTTTCTGGTGAAGTTTGGTTGCTTGGTGCTGCTCTGGGATTATGAGATACGACAGGGATGTGAGATGTGGGGATGTAGATTCTGTATAGTAAGTGATTCTCATGATTATGATCGACGTGCTATTTGTCGTCGCTGAAGCTCTTGCGTCAGCTGTTGATTTAAGTGCCTTTCTAGTTTCATTGACTGGCTCTCTGTGTCCATTCCAAGTCCACAATGGGGCGGTCTTTTTGCAGACACTTCATGCCTGCGATACCCGCCCTGTCTTGGTAGAAAAAGAAATTTACACCTCTCAACCGTCCTAAGACCTTCACATAATGGCAAAAGCTGCACCAGCTTCTCCCAGGTCTGCTGCGATCGAATAAACAACAGTAATCGAAGCCTCCAAGCCATCACATTGTCAAAGTAAACTTATCTCTGCCTCAAGTACCATCGAAAAGACAAACGCACAAACAGACCACCAATCTCCAAAAATTTAACAATCAAAATTTTCAAATCCAAGTCAAATGAACCTACTACCATCCTCATCCACCCGTCCACCAACAACCCCTCCCATAATCGCAGGATCTGCGGTAGTAAGCCCTGTCGCTAGAAAGTCGGGAAGACGAAGATAGCAGGAGACTGTTGGCGCCCGTCAACTCGGCGGCGTGGCGGCTTCCGAGACCCTTCCCGGAGGCGCGAGAGAAAAGGCACTCCCGAAAGTCCTCCCGCACATTCTTGATCGCCGGGCGCAGGAGGTGGGAATGCCGGGATTCATCGCCGAAGCCGTGGCGGTGGTGGAATTGCGGTGCGCTTCTATGTGAATTGTTTTCGTGGCGGCTGGTGGTGGCGGTGTCTCGGAGCCCTTCGCAATAAGCGGTCCAAAGCATGAGCTAAGAGGTACTCGGTCGGCAAAGTTGAAGCGAGAGCCGGAGGCGGTAGAGGTTATAGTGGTAGCTAGGGCAGACGACGAGTTAGAGAAGGTTGGCACTGATGGGTTGGAGGGAGGGAGACAGTCACTACCTCAAACCTTCTTTCTATTTTTTTCTCTTCAGCAGAAGGAGAAGTTTGTGGGAAGAGAGCGAGAAGGGGAAGGTGAAGATGATGGAGACGCGACTGCTGATGGTTCGTTCGTCTCGGCTTCGCCTGTAATCTGGCCTGGGAGCATTCCTCTCCCCATTATGGCGGGGGCGTAGGTTCGACATAGGTCGAGGAGACTTACCGAGACAGACTCCCTTTCGCTCTGCGCTCTGGGACCTCCGCGTCCTGTCTTTCCTGCGCCATTTCTTTCCCGGCTGTGGCGTCTCCTTTCTCGAGCTCCACGACCACATCTCCACCTTCGCCTTCGACGACAATACCTGTTTGGACTACGGCATTTTCTGCACCACTTTGGACATATTGGTTCCAAGCTGGCCAGCTGCGATGGTAAAACGGACATGGGATACCCTGTGGGCTGCGTCTGAGAGCCATGTCTGAATGCCGTCGAAGCAGCATGCAAAGTGGCATTGGAGTGTGCAGACGACGTGCATTGTTTGTTCGTTCGTGCGTAGAAGACACTTATCACGAGTGATCCCGAGCAGTCTCTCATAGCGTCGATGCAAGCAAGGAGATGCTCAAAACACAGCCACTGAGTTCACCCGACAGCCCTGTCATCTCAAGCATGCGAGTAGAGGCGTTTCCTCACTTCGTATCCAATCGCCCGCCGGCTCGCTGCAGGGCGGTGAGGGGCCAGAAAGGACGGCTAGACAGTACGGCGTCGATGTGAAGAGCTGTTAATGAATTCCTGACCGTGGAGCAAGAGCACAAAGCGAGCAGAAGACAATAAAGTCCCTGGATGTCTGAGATATGGCTGTGTGAGACCTCGTAGCCTGCGAAACAGCTACGGTCCTGAGTCGAGCTTGGAGAGATCTATTAGGTGGTGTAGGGGACCGCGACACTTGCCTGCTTTACATGTTGATGCGTAGATCGAAATTTCCTGCACACTCGCAGGTCCGCAAGGAAGCACGAACATCTCAGAGACAGGAGCCAACAGCGCACTTACCTGGAAGCGTCGCGATAGAGTCGCTGACAGCTCTGCACAGATCGACTCACCCACGACCATCGTCAACATCGACATTGCTCTCACCACCGCCATCATCGATATTGCCATTGTGCATAACTAGCCTCCTAGCCAGCCAGCATCGTTATTTACCATGCCTTCGCACCACCGCGCAAACGCCAACGCACAAGTCCCGTCCACAGAACGAGACTCCACACCACCCACCGCCCTCACCGGCAACGGCATCGCAGACGACCGAGCCACCATCAACAACGTCCACTGTCTCCTAGCCTTCATGCGCGCCGGGGAGGTCACCGGACAGGCCGCGGGCGCAGTAATCTTCACGCACGTCGACCAGCTTCTAACGTCTGCCTACGCGGCGAGCACCCGCATCCGCGTGCCCGCGGCTTTGCTCCAACGGCTCAATTACGCGCTCCTGCGGACGAGCGTGGAACACGGTCAAGCGCGGTTCCAACTCCCGCGGGCCGGGATCACCGCCGCCGGGGACTATAGAGCCGTGGAGGTTGGCTGTGCCGCCGCTGGCTGATTCGCAACGTGGAGCACGTAGGAATGCGATTGCTGGTGTATCTGCTTCGCGGACAGAGGCGATGGCAGAGGGGGAGGCTTCACGGGACCAACCACGAGGAGGCCGACGCGCACGAGGACCCCGAAGCCGACGACGCGTGGAGAGGGACCCCGGATTCCAGCTCGAAGCCTTGGAGGAAGCGGAGGCGGGCACGCCTCTCGACCAGCTGGGACGCACAGGACGGATCCTGCACGGCTTGCTGGGACGCGCGGCCGGGGACTTCTCGGCGTTGACGGCGGAGGAGGTGGACGCGGGCTATGAGGTGCTGGGGGAGTTGATGTGCAGCAGTGACGAGAGTGGGGGGGAGGAAGCGGAGGTGCGGCGGGCGTTTCGTGCGAGGTGGGCGATGAGCGATGATGCGGTGCGGCGGCGGCAGGAGGTTCGCGAGGATGGTCTGGAGGTGATTGAGAGGGTGTTGGGGGTGTATGTGCCGTTGACGGTGGAGGGGAGGCGGTTGCTGGGGGAAATGTTTGTGGCTCCGCCGGAGGAGTGACGCAGTCGTTGTTATTAGTAGTAATAATGTTATAGGCATTAAGGTTGCCATTATTACGAGGTGCGAGTGGCTGATCGGCAAGCGGCGGATCAGCGTTGCTCGTGCAGCCGAGGGCAGGCGCACGAGCAGCATCTACTACCATCTGCGTAGCAAGTAACAACAGCACCTCGCCGACAATACTTAATGCTCTTCAACATGAACGTGTTCCGCATCGCGGGCGACGTGTCGCACACGGCCAGCAAGTGCATCCTGATCGGGGCGATGCACCGCAACGGCAGCGCCGAGGGGGTGAGTCTGCTGACGCAGCTGCTGTACATTGCCGTGTTCGTGACGCGCTATCTGGATCTGTTCTGGGTGTCGCCGCTGTACGTCTTTATCTCAGAGAGTGAGGTGCCGGGCTGACTGAACAGATACTCGCTGTGGAACTTTGTGCTCAAGATCTTCTACATTGCCAGCTCGGCGTACATTGTCTTCCTGATGATGCGCGTGTATGCGCGCACGCGCGAGAAGGAGTACGGGTGGAAGCTGGCCGTGTGGTCGCTGTCCGCCTCCATCGTCTCCGCGCCGCTCGTCGACGTCGTCTTTCGCGGCTGGGCGCGCACCCAGGTGTCGGAGGTGTGTCGATAATAATAATACTAATCATGATAACACTCACTAAGCAGCATCACTGTGCAGATCTTCTGGACCTTCAGCATCGAGCTCGAGTCCGTCTGCGTGCTCCCCCAGCTGCTCCTGCTCCGCCAGACCTCCGTCCCCACCGTCCTCGACTCCTTCTACCTGGTCACCCTCGGCAGCTACCGCTTCTTCTACCTGCTCAACTGGCTGGTGCGCGGCTTCGGCGAGGGCTGGTTCGACCCCATCTCCGTCATCTTCGGCCTCGTCCAGACCGCCCTGTACCTCGACTTTGCCTGGGTCTACTGGACCCGCCAACGCGTCAAGCTGCGCGCCGGCGGCGTCGTGGACAGCGACGATCTGAGCAAGAGCTTCTTGGTGCGCAGGTTCATCGGACGACGCGCCAACACCGACGACGACGACGTGGCGGAGGACGACGAGGCGCTGGCGGGGCAGGAGAGTGGCACAATCCGACCGTCAGCACCGAGGAGTGGCAACAGCTGGGGTGCAAGAGGGATATCCGTGAGCGCCGATGACACGTTGACGGCGAATGATCGCCCGGGAGCGAGGCGCACCGCGAGCTACGCCGATGAAGACGCCCAGCACGACGCGCAAATGGTCGACCCGGCACATTTTGAGGATGTAGACGACGAAGACGCCGATGCGCCTCCGCCGCCTGCCAAAGACGACGGATACAAGTCTCCTGGCAAGCTTTCAGAAGACACAGGGCACCCGGTGGACAGCAGTGCCGGCGAGTGGCAGGAGAGTACGGGGCGGAGGTAGCCGTGCGAGGCGCCGTTGTCAGTTGAGTCCAGCGTTTTTACTCCTGTACTCATACTAATGCCCGGGCTTGGGCGAGATTGCATGCGATACCCGATGTGCGGTGGAATGATACGATAGGCGGCAGTGATGTAGCTGGTGATACACGGCGAGCGCAAGCTCATGTCGCACACGACAAACACATGTGCGCTTCTCCACGCTAACAACGAGACAGTCGTACATGTAGCTCGGGACAGCTTCATGCGATGCGCCTGCGGGGATGCGATGGTGGGGTGAACTCTCCCTGGACGATGTTTACGGAGTTAACGCTGTTGGAGTCATCATGAACCCATTGGTCGAGCTTGTCTCCCACTTTGTCTGTTCGATGCCCTGACCGGGCGAATACACTCCTCATTATTTTCAACAATGGATCCGGAAACCATCGACAAGCAGTTCGCTCGAACACCAGAAGAGCCACGCTACCTTTCCTTTCCCAACTCGAAACCTGGCTCTGGTCTCAACAAGTTCTCCTCGACGCTGACCCGCGAACATGACTACCCGGGCGCTCAAGCCATGCTCTACGCAGCCGGCGTGCCTGACGAGAAGACGCTCAAAACTTTCCCGCATGTCGGTGTTGCTTCGGTCTGGTGGGAAGGCAATCCATGCAACACCCATCTGCTAGATCTGGCGAAGGAGGTGAAGAGGTGCGTGCAGAATGAGGACATGCTGGCGTGGCAGTACAACACCATTGGGGTGTCCGATGGCATCACCATGGGAGGCGAGGGCATGCGCTTCTCTCTCCAAACAAGAGAGATCATCGCCGACTCCATCGAGACGGTGACATGTGCACAGTTCCACGATGCCTGCGTCACAATCCCCGGATGCGACAAGAACATGCCGGGGTGTGTCATGGGCATGACAAGACACAGTCGCCCCTCCATCATGATCTACGGCGGCACAATCAATCCAGGCTACAGCCCGCTCTTGCAGAAAGAAATCAACTACACGCAAGCAGTCGAAGCACACGGCGCTTACATCTACGACAACCTCAAGAACCCTCTCAACCCCGACCACACGAAAGAAGAACTCCTCGACGACATCGTCAAGAACGCCTGTCCCGGCCACGGAGCCTGCGGCGGCATGTACACAGCCAACACCATGGCCACCGCGATCGAAACCATGGGCCTCTCGCTCCCGGGTTCCAGCTCCACGCCCGCAACCAGTCCAGAGAAAATGCGCGAGTGCCAGAAAGTCGCCAAGGCAATTAAAACGTGCATGGAGCGACAAATCCTCCCTCGCCACTGTCTCACGCGGAAATCCTTCGAGAACGCACTAGTCATGATGATGGCGCTCGGCGGCAGCACCAACGGCGTTCTCCACCTCCTCGCCATGGCCGTAACAGCCGACGTCGATCTGACCCTGAACGATATCCAGAAAGTCTCCGATCGCATCCCCTTCATCGCGGACCTAGCGCCAAGCGGGAAACATCTGATGAAAGACCTCTACGAAATCGGCGGCGTGCCGAGCGTGCAAAAGATGCTCATCGCCGCGGGTTTGCTAGACGGGAGTACGATCACTGTGACGGGCAAGACTTTAGCGGAGAATGTGGCGTCCTGGCCTTCGCTCACAGAGGGGCAGAAGATCATCCGCGGATTACAGGATCCAATCAAGAAAACAGGACACATCGAGATTTTGTACGGGAATCTGGCGCCTGAGGGCGCTGTGGCGAAGATTACAGGGAAAGAAGGTATGGCGTTCACGGGCAAAGCCATGGTATTCGAAAAGGAGCACGAGCTCGACGATGCGCTGAACAAAGGCCTCATCCCGCAAACCGAAAATCTCGTGCTCGTCGTCCGCTACGAAGGCCCCAAAGGCGGGCCCGGCATGCCGGAGCAACTGAAGGCATCGGCCGCCATCATGGGCGCGGGCCTCACCAACGTTGCCCTCATCACCGACGGGCGCTACTCGGGCGCGAGCCACGGGTTCATCGTCGGCCATATATGTCCTGAGGCGGCGGTCGGGGGGCCTATTGCGTTGGTGCGGGAGGGCGATGTTATTACGATTGATGCGGGCCGGCATCGCATTGATGTTGGGGTTGCGGAGGGGGAGTTGGAGGCGAGGCGGTTGGCGTGGAGGAGGCCGAGGGGCGTGGTGACGAGGGGCGTTTTGGCGAAGTATGTGAGGTTGGTTGGGGATGCGAGTAGAGGGGCTGTTACGGATTTGTTTTAGGTGGTGGGGGTGTTGTGGAGTCAGAGGAGAGGGTGTGGCTGCTGTGTCGCCGTCTGTGTTCTTCTCTTGGATGGGGAGAGGCTGGGATACCTAGCTGGCCTTACTTTACCACGTAAGAGCAGATATCCGTCTTCAGCTCGAATAGGAATCTCTTCGTGACTTCTCGTCGTTCGTAAAGGAAAATCTGGGTACGCGGTACGTTGAGGATGTGAGTATTCATTCATTCATTCATTCATTCATTCATTCATTCATTCATGGTTTGGTCTACCTCTACGCACAGCGAGAGCCAAAGCCGCCAGCTGTGCAAAGAAAGATCACCCTCGATACGGCTTCTACATGCAACAACCTGCCTGACAGACTTCCTCCCCGACCGACACACCACCACCCAGCCCCTCCCGCCCATCACTCAACAAAGCACCTTAATACTCTTCACCCCATCATAACCCCGACAGCTGATCTCATTCACGACGGACAGCCCCACCGCGTTCACGGAGCATTGGTTATCGCTGTACGCATACCCGACGCAGATGGACGGCGTGCCCCCCTTGGGGGGCTTGCCGGTGAAGGCCATGGATTGTCCCGGGCCGCCCGGGAGGGTGGTGCAGCCGAAGTCGACGTTGTTCTTGGCTGCGGCGTCGAAGTCGATGTGCGCGACTTGCGTGCCGGTGTTGGCGCAGGGGCCGGTGTAGGCGATGAAGGTTGTTGCTGCGGCGTGGGTTGTGAAGATGATGGCGAGGGGGAGGAGGTGCATTTTGCTGTGGAGTTGTGGTTGGTTTTTGCGTGTTGGTGGGTGGGATGTCTTGTGGGGACTTACGCTTGAGGGGGTGTGTGATGGTTGTTCGAATTGACGGTGCTTGGAGACTTGGTGTGTGTCTGGGGCTTGTTTCGGTTGGTGGGGAAGGGACAGTGGGAAAGATGAGCAGTACATATAGCTGAAGCACGTTTGCGACGGGTAGCGTCGGGTTCGTGGGGCTGTACTGTACGTAGGTAGGAAGCGGCCGGCATCTCTCAGCCCTTCTTGGCCTCAAGGCATACCATGCTGAAACGACTGAGAGTTGGAGTGCTAAGGCCGAAGGAGCCGACTACCCCACGAGTCTGCACGCCGACCCGCTAGAGAAGTCCAGATCGATGCGAACAATGCCGTCCGAAGACAAGTTGTTGGCGGGGGGAACGGGAAGAGGTGCGGAGATAACATTTTGTAATCATCGAACCTGTACAGCAAGTACGTCCTCCTGGAAGGGCACCCTAGTAGACGCACACTCGATTAGCTTCTGGGGAACCGCGCACTTCGGCTTCTGCTCTTTCTGGCAATCATCATTACTGTAACGACGAGATCTAGAGCCGCACCTGTTATATACAGTACGAATTGTGAGAAGGGGGGGAGGGGTTTGCGACGCGTGCTGGAATCATGGAGGAGGGCCAAGACTTTGATGCTAGACGGACGACTGGACGCTGGACTGGACTTTGTGATGCGCACAAGCAAAGCGAAATTCCAAGCTGGAGATCGCCGACAGCTGCAGCACGATGCTTCCAGATTTTCGGGTGGACCGGAAGGAAGTGAGGTGTTGTAGGATTGGTGTTGGCGATCGTCGCGAGTACAGAGGTAAAGAAATGTAGGTACACAAGGAGCCACTCATCCCACCGGACCTCGACAAAGGAGGGGGGGCAAATGAATGGACTATGACGGTCCTTTTTCAATCTCGCAAGAAGAAAAAATGCTACGCCGGATGAAAAGGCGTGGCCTGAACTTGACTTTTTCTGCTCCAGCCCGCGGCCATGACAAGCCTGCATGACGCAGGACGGGCATGTCGCTCGGGTGAGGACCTCGTGGATGTGTGCGGAGGGGCTGGGTTTGTGTCGGTTCTTGCTTGTTTGGTGTTTGGGGGGAGTTTTGCAGCAGGGGGCAGGGGGGGGGAGTGGGGCTGGGTGTGGTTTTTGGGGGATTTGCGTTGGAATGCCGGCACTGGGTTTGAGATGCTTTGATGCTGGTTACTTTAGGGAGGTACGACTGTGCGAATCGCGAGAATGTTGTGGTGTCGCAGCAGGATACCTCCGGAGGTAGAGGAGTGAAGTTTCGTTAGGGACTCCTGGGCAGAAGTCGAGGCAGTGCCAAAAGGTCTGGTCTGTCGCGTCACACCACGTCTAATGCCCTCTGGAGGTAGGAGGTAACAGGAGGTAGGAGGTACAGCAGCGCTGATACACCGCCGGAAAAGCAACAGATATCTCTGCCCTGACTCTCAACCTCCCACATAAGAAACAGAGGGGAACCATCAAACACTGGATTCGTAAATAGCATTTTCATCCTACCCATGCTACGTGCAACCCACCCCAAACGCCATAGGACCACCTATGCCAAGATTTCGCCATCCCATATCAATCGATTCTGACCTGCTCGGAAAGCCTACCTAAGAGTACAATTTCTTCTCCACCCCCACCATACCCTGAATGCCACCTTCGGCCTGCGCACTCGCCGTCCGGAACTCAAATCGCACCTCCCCGTTCTTGACGCCCGTCCGCAGCGCCTCGACGGACTGCACACCGATATCTTGCAGCGAGTGCTGCACACCCGCGACCAAGTACGGCACGAACTTGGTGACTGATCCGCGGTCAAGCACGGAGCCAGACACACCCTGTGCGACGAGGACTCGGTCGCCCTCGGAGAAGTATCGTGCTGCGCCGGCGTTGGCTGCAGTGTTTGCCGCCTTGCCACCGGTCGAGCCGCCGGCCTTCTTGTCCTCCATGGCGTCGATTGAGCCCATGCCGCGGTACGTCTTGCGCAACTGACCGTCTCCACCCACCACGTACGCGCCAGGTGACTCGGTGGTTGCAGCGAGCAGACCTCCCATCATGACCGTACCAGCACCCAGCGCCAGAGCCTTGACAATGTGTCCGACGTTCTGGATACCGCCATCTGCGATACATGGCACACCAAACCTGGCGGCGAATTCGCATACGCGGAACACTGATGTGGCTTGAGGACGTCCGACAGCCATGACTTCTTGCGTAATGCAGGCGGACCCGGCTCCCATGCCTATACGGAGGCCGTCGACGCCTGCAGCGATAAGAGCGGCGGCTTGGTCGCGAGTGACGACGTTGCCACCGATGACCTCGAGTTGCGGGAAGGTAGACTTGATCCACTTGATCATCTCCAGTTGGTAGATGGAATTACCTTGGGAGGAGTCGAGGATCACGACATCGAGACCAGCGTCGACGAGGGCCTTGAGTCTGTCCTTGTCAGCCGGCCTGGTGCCGATGGCTGCGGCCGAGAGTAGTTGCTTGGTGCCGTGGACTTTTGATGCGACAGGGTAATTGACGTTCTTCATCAAGTCCTTGCGAGAGACGAGAGCAATGAGGTTGCCAGATCCGTCAACGATTGGGAGCTTGCCCTTTTTGGACTTGCGGAGCAGCTCGTTCGCCTCGGGGAGCGAAACGCCTTCGCGAGCGGTGACGAGGTCGTGGGACATGACTTCGGTGACGGGTGCGTTGGGATCAGAGTGGAATTGAGTATCGCGAGGCGTGACAATGCCGACGAGTTTGGAGCGGAGAGTGCCGTTTTCTGTGTGATACTGTCAGTGACGTTGAAGCAGCATAGTAAGCAAAATATGGATAGACTGGGGCTGAAGGTCAGAAGAAAGATTCTCCACTCTGCTCCCACCACGCTGGATGGGCGCTGCAGTTGAACGAAAGTTAATTGAAAAGGTTTAGCATCACGTCGATATTATGGGTCGGAAGAGGAATGAGATGTGTCCACCTACCAGTGACAGGAAAGCCACCAAAGCCCCACTGCTCCTTGAGCGCTCTGGCCTCAGCGACAGTGGTGCTCGGCGAAATGACGATCGGATCCAAGATGAAGCCGTTCTCATATCGCTTGACCTTGCGGATCATCTCGGCCTGCTCCTCGACGCTGCAGTTGTGGTGCACCACACCGACACCGCCCAGCAAAGCCATGTGAATTGCCATGTTGCTCTCAGTCACCGTGTCCATGGGGGATGACGACAGCGGCGTCTTTAGTGTGATCTTCTTGGTGAGCTTGCCGGTCAGGTCGACGGCATTTGCTGGGAAGCCAATGAAGCCTGGCAGGATGAGGAAGTCGTTGTATGTCAGACCGCCCGTCTGCTCCTCGTTGAGCAGTTGGTGCACGTCGATGCCGTCCTTGCTCTTGTATTGGGCGAGGACTTGCAGTGCATTGGCGGCATCCTCGGTGGCCTCGTCGTCGTGCACGCCATTGGCAAAGTCGTTCTGGGAGGGGACATTCTTGGTGGAGGCAGCCTGGCTCTGCGGCTGCTCCAACTGGACGCCGTCGACGCCGCCGTGGGAAGTGACGCCGTTCATGGTGATGCGCGATGTCTGGGGATGTGGTTATTAGCGGCGACTCCAAGCACACGAGCAGAAGCGGCTACTTACTCCGAAGAGAGGAAGATTCGAGGACAAGAAAATGAGCCAAATTAAAAAGCTCGCTGGTCGGCGATTCGGCTCGGCGATCGGTGGAGATAAGATAACATGGGAAGGGGAAAGCTTCGTCGCGACTCGTAGAACTAAGTTTGTTTGGGGTGTGGAGCCGGACGAGCTTCGCTGTAAACAAGACAGTGCAGGAGCGTGACACGGACACGGGCAGGAGACCAACCTCCAGGCCGCATTGCATTGTACATACATATAATCCCTGACTAGGGGCAATGCGACCATGTCTGTAATGCTTACGACTTGTTTACGACGCAACGACAGCCACGACCGCCAGTGGACGAACACGACCAACGGGCTTGCCTAGCAACGCGACTGCCCATCTTTGGTCATTAAGGTACAACGAGGCAGCGACGACCACGACAGCCCGCAGTGAGCGATGCCGTATCCGGGCTATCAGTCGCCCACCTCGCCGCCGGGCAACCGGTATCGGGACTCGTCGCCCACCAAGCCCAGTCCGCTGCGACACACCGTCTCCACTCGCTCCACCAACAGCGACACCGAGAACTCCTCGCTGCCGAGTCGCCAAGGCACCATCTCCAGCAATGCGAGCTCAGCCTACAGTCACGGCAGCACCGGCGCGTTCAGTGCCTACGACTCAGATCCCTTCGTGACGACCAGCTCGAGCGCAGCGCATAAGAGGTCGCGCTCGGAAAGCCCCGTCAAAAAGAACGCCGCCTTTGCCAAATGGGAGCAGCGGGAGCAGCGGGAGCAGGCCGAGCAGGACCAGACAACGCCGAGGCCCGCCGAGAAGAAGATGGACATCAGCCCGCGCAAAATCAAGGACGACGACTGGCGGAGCGGGCTGGGGAGGAGCGAGGGCCGGGGTGCCCTCAGGCCTGTCGAGCTCAACACGCGAGCAGATAGTGGGAATGCCATCGCCAAGACGCCGAGAGATTTGGGGAGTCCAACAAAGGAGAATCACTTCCAGGCGCCGCCATCACCAAGTCGGGACAGCATTCGATCACCGCCTACGTTATCACCACATGCAAGAGGCCAGAGTCTGGACACGACACTCCCATCCCTGTCTCCCTCGGCACCTCCGTCAACACCAGATACCATCATCGGTCAGAGGAGAGGCGGCAGCAAAGAACTGTCGGACACTCAACCGACATCGATTCTGGCCAGTCGCAACAGCCTGGCGACACTTTCCCGCTCAGACAGCATACGTGCGAGCACCAAACCGAGAGAACGAGGCCATGTCCGCTTTGGCTCTCAGGAGGCGGCGCCTCATCTCGACGGTGAAGATCTGGCCAAGCTCCAAAACTCATCTACGCCGCAACTTCGGCACCTTAGCAAACTTGCTTCGGAGGGCAGTGGCGAGGAGGACTTCAGCGTGCACTCTCCAGAAGAGCAGGTGGCTGGTCTGGCGGGCAGGCGGCGGCTGCAACGCGCAGGCTCCGTCAAGCCGAGTGCCAAGACGCAGTCACGCTTCGGATCGCAGTTCGCGAGCACAAGATGGATGGATACGCAGCGAAAACATTTGCAGGCCTACGAGTATCTCTGTCACATTGGAGAAGCCCGAGCATGGCTGGAAGATGTGCTGGAGCCGATAGAGTTGCCGCCGATCGTCCAGCTGGAAGAGGCTCTGCGTGACGGTGCGACTTTGGCTGAAGTGGTGGTGCGCCTGGGTCCATCATTGCCACCAGAGCAGCAGAAAGGGCTGGGAAGTCTGCGCATTTTTCGACATGCTAGATTGCAATACCGACACACTGACAACATTGCCATGTTCTTCAGATTTCTGGGTGAGGTGGAGCTGCCGGAACTGTTTCGATTCGAGACCGTCGATCTGTATGAGAAGAAGAACATCCCAAAGGTCATCTACTGCATACACGCGCTGTCATGGCTACTGTACCGGAAAGGCGTCGTTCATTTTCGAATAGGCAACTTGGTCGGTCAATTGCAGTTCGAGGAGCACGAGTTGGAAGAGACGCAGAAAGGTATCGATCGCAGTGGCGTTGCAATGCCCAACTTTGGTGGTATGCGCGAAGCGATGCAGGTCGAGCCTGAGCCGGAACCCGATCCCACGCCAGAGGAGATATTGGCAGAACATGAGGAGATGATTGTGGATTTGCAGTCTCAAATCCGAGGAGCGATACAGCGCTTACGACTTGGTCAAGTGATGCAAGATCTTTGGGACGCGGAAGAGAGCGTGGCACATCTCCAAGCGATCGCGCGTGCTGGCTTCGCGCGTGAGATCTTCAACTTCAAATTTGGAATGGACCGTTCGACCCGGCAATTCCAGGCTGCGGCCAAAGCCTTCCTGGTCCGAATACAAATGCATAGAAAGCAGCGGGCTTGGCGGGACAACAAGCAGGCTGTAGTCAAGGTACAGAGTCTATGGCGAGGCAGGCAGCAACGTGCACAGACCAAGACGATTCACAAGGAGCTTCAAACGCAGCGACACGGACTGAAGGAGCTGCAAGCGGCAATCCGGGGTGCTCTTGGTCGATGGAGGGCAGGCGACCTCTGGCACGAAACCCACTCGCCAGAAGCCGAATCGGACGTTGCGGCATTGCAGGCACAGGCCCGTGGTGCGCTCGAGCGGCTCCGGGTAGGCGCCATCATGAATGCGTTATGGGATGTTGAGCCGACGATCGAGTTGCTCCAGGCTGTCATTCGCGGTGGACGGATACGAAATAGAGCCAAGGGTCAGAAGAGGGCAGTCAAGGAGGCAGCCATCGACGTTGTGCGGTTACAAGCTGCCGCACGTGCCATGATTCAGCGCAAGGACGTCGAGCGACACCACGGTCACTTTAAGATGCACGAGGGTGGTGTCGTTGAGGTGCAGGCGGCTGCGAGAGGACTGCTGCAGCGACTACAGCAAGCGAGAACGAAGGGCGCCTTGCAAGAGAGAGAGACTGGTATTGCTAAGCTGCAATCAGCCATGCGAGCGCATCTCCAGAAAAAGCATGGGAAGTTGCAGAAGGCGCAGCTACTGACACAGTCAACATCAATCACACAACTTCAGGCTCTTGCCAAGGCCAATGCGTACAGACAACGGATGGAGCAACTTCGTCAGAACCTCAAACAGCATGAAGCCCAAATCTTGGACCTCCAGGCACTTGCCCGTGCCATGCTCGAGCGGAGACGCATTGGCACTCAGCTTGGCCACCTCGAAGACGAGGAAGAAAAGATCACCAATTTGCAGTCATTAGCTCGTGCGTACCTGCAACGACAGCGCGTCTTCGACCAACTAGTCGAGATGGAGAGAGACGAAGACAGCATCACTCAGCTGCAGGCTTTCGCTCGGGCAATGCTTGAGCGTTCGCGCATCGGCGAGCTTCTCGCTGAGGTCGAGGACCACGAGGATGCAATCGTTGCTCTTCAAGCAAACGCAAGGGCGCACATTGTCCGAGCAAAGTTTGAGGAGAAGCGGAAATTCTTCCATGAGAACATGCAGAAAGTCGTGAAGTTGCAGTCTTTCGTTCGTGCGAAGCAGCAGGGCGAGAGTTACAAGTCACTGGTCGGTGGCAAGAACCCGCCTTTGCCCGTCGTACGACGCCATCTCCATCTCTTGACGGACACGAGTCTAGAGTTTGAGAGCGAACTGGAGGCCGAGCGCTTAAGACGGCAGGTCGTCGAAAGTGTGCGACGCAATGAGCTGGTCGAAGGCTACGTCGAAGGCTTGGACGTTAAGATTGCATTGCTGGTCAAGAACAAGATCACCCTCGATGAGGTCGTCAAGCACCAAAAGCACTTTGGCGGCTCTGCAACGCAGCTTTTGAGACAGGGCACATTGACTGGCTCGAACAGCAATGGCGGTTTTGATCTTAAGGCGCTGAACAAGAACAGTCGGAAGAAGTTGACAGGGTACGAGGAGCTCTTCTTCATGCTGCAGACTCAGCCGCAATACTTGTCAAGACTACTGCAGGTCGTGAGCTCAAGAGGCTTGGCGGAGAAGGAGGGCAAGAACCTCGAGCGGCTGGCTATGACTCTTTTCGGGAATGCGCAAAAGCATCGGGAAGAATACTTCCTGCTCAAGCTGCTAAATACATGCACACAGCAGCTGATCTCGCAAGCTCAGACTCTGGACGACCATCTACGGCAACAGAGCGGCTCGTTTCACCAGCGGCTCATCCTGAACTACGTCCGTACCCCGATGGTTCGTATCTACCTCAAGACACTGCTGGGTCCTATCGTCAAAGAGGGCATCTGTGCGCAAAACCATTTCGATCTTGAGTCGGATCCTCTCCAGATCTACCGCGCCATCTTGAACAACGAGGAACTGTCAACAGGCCGGCCCAGCAGACGACCAAGGGACATCCCGGCGGAACTCGCCATCCGCGAGCACGACGTCAGGCCCACCTACGTGCAGCATTTAGAGCACCTGCGAGACCTCTGCGACAGCTTCTTCGTGAGTCTGCAGGACTGTCTACATCGCATGCCATATGGTGTCCGGTACATGGTAACCTCCCAGTACAACGCACTTTGCCAGCAATTCCCGCACGAAGATCAAGGCTACCTCGCCATTCTGGCAGGCCACTGGCTATGGAAGACGTATCTCCTACCTGCACTCAAAGAGCCAGAGATGTGGGGGGTGGTCGATCGCGGCCTGAATCCCATTCAGAAGCGGAATTTGCAGCAGGTGATCCTGGCGCTGAGCCAGGTGGCAAGTGGGAGGTTGTTCGGGGCAGAGAATCTGTACATGCAACCGCTGAACACCTGGATAACGGAGTCTCTCGATCGCTGGCATGATGCCATGCATGCCATATTCGGTTTGCCGCCCGCGGAAGAGTACTTCGATGCGGACCAGTTCTCTGACCTCTACGCACGCACGAAGCCGACGCTGTACATCAAGCTCTCCGACATTTTCGCATTGCATAGCATGGTATCAGACAATCTGCCAGCGATGGGACTGGACAGGGGTGATCCGATCAAGGAACTACTGACCGACCTTGGCACGGCCAAGAGCAATGAGAGTGATTTGAGCAGTGCTTCCAGTGGCGGCGAGATAACACTCACCCTCAAGTCGAGGTTCACAATTCAGGATGATCCCAATGCGGAGGCGAGACAACTGTTCATGGCCACGAAGAGGCTGGTTCTGTACACCATCAAGGTGCAAACGGGCAACAATCTGATGGAGATCTTGTGTCGCCCGATCAGTCATGACGATGCAGACAAGTGGGTGCAGGTCATCCGGGAAGAGCGGATGGAGAAGGAGAGACAGCAGGGCAACAAGCATCCAGGTCATCGAAGGGTGAACTCCGGCTTCGACCCGAGATCCTCGCTGCGTGGCGGCAGGGCACAATCGGTCTATTCGGAGTCTCCCTCCACATACTCTGCATTGGACGGCAGGAACGACTTGCTAGACCTCGAGAGCATGACCTACGCCGAGCTCAAGCGCAACGCCCTTGAAAGCATCATCGCACTCTCCAAGCCCGACGTCCCGCCCCAATTTCGCGTCAGCCAGCACAACAACTACCAAGACATCCTCAACGCCCTAGCGGCCGACATCCGCCAAAAGCACCGCCGCCGCCTCGACCGCCAGCGAGAAATCGAAAGCACACGCGCCACACTAGCGCAGCTCGACGAGAAGGCCCATTTCCTCGAAGACCAACTCAAGAGCTACAACGACTACATCGAGCAATGCCTGCACACGCTCGCCAACAAAAAAGGCACCAAGCACAAATTCATCCTCCCCTTCTCCAAACAATGGTCGCACGAGCGCGAACTCGAGAAAGCGGGCCGGCAACCCAAATTCGGCTCTTACAAATACTCGGCGCGCCAACTCGCGGACAAAGGTGTCTTGCTCGCCTGGCACGGCTACGCTCCGGAGCACTGGGGCCAGCTGGACGTCGTCATCTCGAGCGACGAGGTTGGGGTTTTCCATCTGGAGGCTTCGGCGGGGAGCATGATGTTACCCGGGGGTAGTGCGAATTTGTTGTTGGATGAGCTGTTGCAGGCGCAGTATGAAGGGCGGTTGGAGGTGAGGGTTTTTGAGGAGATGAGTGGAGGCGGGGCGAGGCTGAGTACGAATTTGTTGTTGCATAGGGTTTTTAAGAAGTTTTATAGGGATGAGTAGGTGGGAGGGGGGTTGGTGTGTATGTATACCCCCTCGATTTCTGTTGTTTTATGCTTGGGAGGTGTTGTCAACCAGTTCATGATTCCTTGACTCAAAACAGCATCCGGTACTTCTACCAACCTGTTGCTGAACCTGGACCTGAGGGCTTAGCCAAGCTTGTGGAATTCCATAGAACACGGAAGACTGATCGGACACAATGATAGATGCTCTTTTTTGCCACCGGAGGCAAAGTTGCGCACTTACTGTGGCAGCACGCCAACAAGCTGCGAGATGAGGCAGGCAAGGGATCAGCATACTGATGCTCAATTGGCTGCTGGCAGGTGCCGTGCGCGGAATATATATTTGTCAATCCTGCCTGGATGCCAGAGCCAAGCTGTGTTCGCGGTGGAGTGAATGGTCTTCGAAGCTAAGCCCGTCGATCAAAGGCCTTTCTGCTTTCTGGAAAGTGATTGTTTCTTCGATGGGGACTGAAGTGAGCAGTGTCGTTGAAGTAGGAGCGCCAGGATGCTGTCAGAAACGGAGGTGTGCACACAAACCGGCGCCGCTGGTATATAGTGCCTACGATTTTGCTGCGTACAAGAAGCTGGGTAGATATGAAAGGTGTACCTGCCTTTCACGGATGACAAGGAGTCGTCTCTAGCTCGACGATGACTTCGATTCTGCTAAAGTGCTAGAGAGTCGCTGCATTGAAGAGCTGCACTCATATAGCGTGTTTGAATATCACGAGCAATACTTCAATCATCATCATGAATCGTAATGCCAACATCATCCTCCACCGCCCCACTTTCCCCGTTCAACTCCTCCTCCCTCCCCTCCCCCTCGCCACCCACCACAACCTTCGGACCCAGCTTCTTCTTCACCACACCACCACCACCACCACCCTCCGCATTCTCCTTCCCCGCCTCACCCCCTCCCTTCTTCTTCGACGCCCTCATCCTCGCCTTCTCCCTCTTGGCCCGATTCCGCCCCAACTTCTCCTCATCCTCTCTCTTCCTCTCCTTACTCCTCTCCTCAAACTCCCGATCCGCCTCCTCCTTCCTGACCTCCTCATCCATCAGCCTCAACCTCTCGTACTCCCGTCGTCGCGAAGCCTTGTACACATGGAACTCTCCAGAGCCGGCACCGGCGCTGGAACCTTGCACATTCGTGACGATTTCTGGTGGGGCGGCAATATTTTTGGCTTTGCTGGCGGGCGAGAGGTTGATGGTGCGGTCCGGGTGGGCGAAGAGGGCCTCGACTTCTTGGGATTGTTTGGAGATGGCGTCTAGGGCGCGTTTTTTGGTGGGGCGGTTGCTGCGGCGGTCGCTGGAGGTGGGAATTGAGTCTTTGGTGCCTTCGGACATTTTGACTTCGATCACGGAAGTGTGTCATGTATTGTAAGAGGCAGAATCGAGATAGACGATTTTGTCACATGTCAGTATTGGGCTGCATGACTCGCGTTTGCGATCGCGCTTTGATTGGCTGATGTATGCCGGACGCTAGCTCACGGACAGGGCCCTGCGTGTCTCCAAGTATAAATTCATTACAGCACCATCTTCTCCTCTCACCTTTCCCATGACACAATTCTTGATAACATTGAGTCTAACTGGGCAAATCGGCCAGACCGAGCTTGTAGATAAACATTCGATACACCACCTCACTTCCGTGGCTATCGTGCATCAACAGAATTGGCCAGGAACTCCCTCATCAGGTATCCCTCCTCACTCCGCTCATCCCACCACACAAGGAATATCTGGCTCATCCCTCCCACATCACCCCCTCAAAACACCCCAAACCTCTTCTTCCGCCCAGTGCCACCTCCATCCCTCCGCTTCTCCCTCCTCGCTCCCCAGCAACTAAAGAGCACAATCACCATCCCGAAGAACTCCAGCACAAACCCCGCCACAAGCAACCACATCCCTGCCCCAAAATACGCACGACTTCCACTCCCGTCCCGATTAACATGATGCTTCACAATCCCAAACAGACTCAAATCGGTCGCGAGCACCACTACCGTCAGCACCCACGCCAGAAACGCCACAAGTGCTCCGAGTAGCGACCCAACGACCCCAGCGCCGAGGGAGACAAGAAAGGCGATGAACAAGATCCCGCAGATGATGGGATGTAGAACCATCACGCGCGTTAGAGCGCCCGAGGTACCCGCGCCGATTTCCGAGGGGGGTTTGGAAGTTGGGGAAAGGGCGGAGTCGATGTGCGCCATTATGTCTGAGGGATCGTAGCCGATGTGGCGGTGGGTGCAGTAGTCATGATGCGATCTACTCTTCTTGTCAGCGATCCCGCGAGGTTCTAGGTGGTAAAGGAATTACTTACGTGACAGGCGGCACATCGAGTATACAATACCCGAACGTCCCGAAGGACACAGAGGAGTGACGAGTTGTAGTTCCATTGCGCAGAGTTACGCGAAGAAGGCCGACGTGGTTGATAATTGGGGCCGAGAGGGTGGTTATGAGCAGGAGAATGCAGGCTGTGAAGAGGAGGAGGAGGCCGATGCTGCTGTTTGGTCAGCGTGCTGTGCGGTGGTTGAGGGAGGTAATGCAGGCTTACGGGTGCGTGAGTCTGTGTATTGGGCGAGCCATGCTGGATGTCGCTGTCGGCTTTGACTATGCTCAGGTGTTGCTGGAAAAGTACTGCAGTGGGTCTTCTGGGATGAGCGCACGGTCGTGAGGTGCTTCGAGGTCTTTCCAGAGATATCGCAGCTTGGAAGTCCGGAAAGGAGCAGAGTCCAGCTCAGAATCACTTGTAAAGGCAAGTCGCTAGGCTTCAGGTTTTATGAGCTCTCGGATACAAGTCACCGTCGCACAGTCGTACATGACGTCGACTCCTGACGAAACGCTCGAGCAGGTTTGGTGTGCGGGCACCAACGGCGTGCGATGCGTGGTGTACTGCCGTGGCTACATTTATTCCTTAGTCCTGAAGAAGGACTGAAAGATGCGATGGACCAATTAGGAAGGCGCGAGTCATGGTGGTAAACGTCCTGTGTCTGGTGCATGTGAGCACGAGGTAGTGCGTGGCTCATCGGCGACGGGTAAGATTGATCAGACGAGATACTCAGTTTCTGGCCCAGTGCGCATGGTTTGGTCGGGTACTACGCAACCGTCCCACAGGAGATCGATCAGTGATATCAACTCAGCAGGACATATGGCTGGACAGCAGTCCGCAGACCCTCTCGACGTCCGACTTTCCACGATGACGATTTGCTTAAAACGCCTTGGAGAATGTGGAATGGCGAATGGGCGCATAGATTGGGAATGCTTTTTCTTCACGTCGTTGCTCAGGCTTTTGCAAATAAGAGCAGCTTTATCGATATACTGGTCGCCGAACGAGAAAGTAAGCATTAGCTTTCACCGCAGCGGTCTTCATCTTCGAGAACTACTGGCCATGTTTCAATGCTACAAGACTGTCCTTCCGATCGCACATTGTGTCGGAGGAGCGGTCTAAAGGTATGGTATTCAGCTTCATTTCTTGAAATCGCAGAAGTAGTCTGAGACAGTCCGACGCGACTCGAGAATAGCAGTCCCGGAAGGCATATGCACAGTCTACGAAAGGAGAGTCTCTTCAATAGGCAGGCAAGGCACTCCCTCAAACATGTTCAGATTTGTCTCTCAAAAGGATTCTTCGGAACAATGTGAACCTCGTTCCACTCATTTGAAATGATTAATTGTCAGAACAGATAAACGAGAGCGCAATCCCTCCGATATCAATCCAAAAGACCATAGCAATCGCCCATTCATCAAATCCTCGACCAACGTGTGACCTGGTGTAGACCGAACCCCCGTTGCCACCGCACCGAAGAGTCACGAGTGCGTCAACTGGGATCGGCTGATGGACTGGCTTGTTCCTAATTCCCGAGATGTCTATAAAGATGGCGTGCTTGTGCATCCCAAGTTTGGTATGAAGCCTGTACCGATGACTATGATGGTCGGATGCTCGTATGCTGACCATTTCGCCCCAGGTCCTCTCATGAAAGACGGGAAACCAAATCAACAGTATACCAAATCATTCGAAAATGGTGGTCTTGGCAAGCTAGTTGATGAGGATGATTGACGACAAGTATTGTTTGCGACGCCGCTGTACATGGTTTACCGTCATCATGTCAAATTCAAGAAATTTGCCCAGACTGGAGTCCATCTCGTGATGCTGCGAATTTCCAAGTGTGGAAATCCCTGTAAACGACATCCAGGGACGAGAAGATCGGGCACAGTGATGTTATCCCGTAAGCCGGAAAGCCTGGGAGTCCTGCCAAATCGCCAACAAATAATGGGAGACGAGAGGAGACTTTGTGGACACAGGACAAGCCGTGAGATGGTATTTGTCCAATCAGGCGAAAGTCCTCGTCGAGAAAGGAACATCCAACACTACGGTCGATCAAAGCCTAGCTCGGATGTGGCTCAGGTCATCGATAACTTCCTGCCCAGCTCTCTCGCCACTGCGCACCGCACCCTCCATGTAGCCTCGCCAGACCGTCGACGTCTCTGTACCAGCGAAATGCACATTGCCCACGCTCGCCTGCAGCGCATTGCCCACACAGCTAAGCACTCCAGGTGGAAGGGATGCAGATGGACAGCCAAGCCCAGAGAAATGCTCGTCTTCCCAGGCCGAGGTGATCATCTCCACCAGATAGTCCTCAACTCTCGGTTCGCCATAAACCGCAGAGACTTGCTTCAGAAGAATTGCCTCACGTTCAGCCTGGGGCTTGGACGCCCATTCTCGACCTGCGCCTCCGGCGACGAAACATGTCAGGACCCATTTGTCGTCTGAGGGAATACTCGTGTCGCGTATTACGGCCGCTGGGCCAGTGAAGGACTGGATGAGGCCACAGTAGCCTTTTTCGATCCAGAAAGGCTTATTGAAGATGATCATCACTTTTTTGTAGAATCCGTGCCGATACGAGCTCGCGAGCAGCTGTTTCTCCAGTGGCAAAGGCGGCTCAAATGTGATAGTGGTCAACACTGGCTGTGGAACGGCAGAGATGACTTTCCTCGACTCGTAGACTCTTCCTGCAGTCTTTATCACTACAGGCTTCCCCCGAGCCTGCGAGATACTTTGTACAGGCTCTACAAGCCTGAGAACTCCCGTGGGTAGCTCAGCTGCAAGTGCTTTCGAGAATGCTTGCGTTCCTTGCTTCAGTCGCAAATGCTGTCCGCCACCTTTGCCGTCCGACCGCATTTGCAGCAGGCCGCCGCCGGCTTTGCAGTAGGCGAGGAAGAAAAGCGCAGAGATTGCTGAGGGCTCCTGGCCGAGCATTGCGCGGGTCCAGACTGACGCCGTCTGGAGGGCAGCGGTCGTGGCGCCTTTGGCGAGGAGGTATGCAGAGAAGGTCTGGGAGTCGAGTTCGGGATGTTGGAGATCATCCATGTTGATCTGCTGGCAATCTGCTTCGACTGTGTCGCGGATGAAAGCAACGCTTTGTTTGGTGGGTCCGTCGAACTGAGTAGATTAGCTTGCTTTGGTTGCACAAGTTAACATGAGACTGGACGTACTGGTGGCAGGTCGCCATATGAGAAACTGCTGAGCTCGCCAGCAGCATCTTGAAGTGTGCATTTGCCTTTGATATTCTGTTCAATGAGGTCGAGACCAAATCTTCTCGCAAGGCCGATCATGCAAGATTGATTTGTATCGTTGATCCACGCCGCGCCAAGCTCGACGTTCGCATCTCCTCCCGAGACGGCTTTCGTGTGCGTCCGGCCGCCAACGCGATCCCGTGCCTCGAGCACCACGCAGGAGTACCCAGCCTTCAAGACCTCATGAGCAGCTGTCAGGCCTGCCAGACCGGCTCCAATTACGACGACATCGATCCGCTTGGCTGGCGTGCTAGTCTTCGCATTCACTGTCTGCGATGGCACAGATGTATTCTTTGCTGCTACTGCCTCGACTTCAAAAGACCATCCTGGGACTGCCAGTTGTGGCGTTGGAACTAGGGTCACTGCAGGACGGTGCTTGCCAAGGAATTGCTGTAGCGGCTTTACATGCTTCCTGTTCTCTGGATCGTAGTTGACGACGTAGATTGTGAGCTTGACTATATCCTTGACCTGAGCTCCAGCTGCGAGTAAGACCTTGCGGAGGTTTAGCAGAGCAAGATGGACCTGCGATTCGTAGTCCGCTGGGGCAGTGCTATTAGTATCGACGCCGCCTTGGCCTGAGATATGGATAAGTTCAGATACTTCCGTCACAGTCGCACCCGAGAAGTAAGGCACTGGGCCGTTGCCTATGTCGATTGTCTTGATAATTGGAGACATGGAATAGTTTCAAGCGTCCACTTCAAGGCAATGCTGGACAAATGATCTTGTCTTCCTGCAGACGGGAGGTACTGTATACAGTTGAACTCTCACAGCTCACGCTTTGCGGCCGGATGCCGATAAGGTGCGAGCGAGGGCGCCGAGGCCTGCCCTGACGAGAACCCTCTTGTCATACGGCCTGTTACTAATTGGCCCTTCGAGCTCCGTCATCCATTGCAAGGCCTTTCGCAGTGCTAGGCAAAGGTCTGATCAATACTCGAGCGCTTGAATGTGCCTTTGTGAATGGGAAATCTCCTGCGGCGCTTTGACCTGCCGTTTCTGAAAGGCGTCACCCGGCCGACATCTCGCCGATCACCTTATCTCTGCAGCAATGGTAGTAAGCAGCATTATTTTTGTGGTCGGCGTTGGACTGCACTTGCGTGGTTCTCGCTATGGCCTGCCTATGCGCTTGGGCTGGCGGAGACCGGGCTGAGTCGCCATGAGACAGAAACGGAAAGCGAAAACACCACGTAGCAAGACCTTCACGGGATGCTGGACTTGTCGCAGACGGAAGAAGAAGTGCGACGAAGTAAGCAATGTAACGGTATTGTGTGCAGTCCCGAGGCAAGCTGATAGGAGCAGCGACGGCCGAATTGCCTTCGATGTGAGCAGCGCGGCTACGAGTGCGAGGGCTATGGGACCCGACTGCACTGGCTCGCGCCAGGCTGCGACTATCAGCTCACGCCTGCTAAGGACGTGAATGGCGTTGGATCAACTTGGCAGCGTCGTGGGATTCTGCCGGGTCAGTCATACATCCACTGGAGCGACTCCTCTTGTCGTAATGCTTACGGCTAAGCAGCGCCTCCACTCCCTGTCCTTGGCGCCGATGAGCTGGATCACATTTTGGCCAATATCGATGCTAGCAATGTCACGACTCAACTGCAGCTCTTCGGCGTCTTTCCCTGCTCCGAAGGCGTCCCTGAAGTTGAGCACCCTTCTGTTGAGAATCACGCTACCTCGAAAAGCAAAGCCCGGCATCTGTCGTGCGCAAGCGATCCATCTCCATATGGAACGGTCGCTGAGCAATATAGTCTGGGCCCGGATCCAAATTGCAGTTCACAATTTGCAATTACCGAGCGGGACATCGATGTCGCATATCTCAGCGAGCCATTTGAGAACGATGACATACATCGTGACCATGATCCATCTTCTCTCGAGGCCTTGGTTGCGACTCCTGCATACCATCAGCCAAATCAGTATTTTTTGCATTCGCAAAACCATGCCCTATGCCGAGAAAGCCGCTATCTTCTGGAGCACTATATTCACAAGGTTGTCAGGGTGTTCACGACGATAGACAATCCAAAGAGCCCTTGGAAGATCTACCATGTCCCGACCGTGTTGCGAACCGTGGGCGAGCTGGAAGTCTCAGGTACTGCCTCATTTGTGAAGGTTGCTTTACTGTACGCTGTTTTATCCGTCAGCGCCTTTCACATGGCCAATCACTGCGTGGATGATAGCGACAAGATGACCTGGAACACAGTTGCTACTGGGAAGCGCTACAAGGCCACACAGTATCTGAACAAGGCAGTGGATGTAGCCTTGGTCCAGAAACATCCAGTGAAATACAAAGAGATGCTTGCAGCGATGCTGACGATGGTGACTATTGACGTGAGCCTGTCCTTGTTACTAGCTTACATGTTGAAGGGCACAGCTGATCAATCCTTAGGTGGTCTCAGGAGATACAGACACCTGTATCCTACATCTTGCTGGCTGCGAGAGCTTTATCCACCACGCTCGTAGGGCCAAATCAAAATATTCGTACAAGGCAAAAGCCCTTCATCGGCATTACTTGTACCTGCGTACAGTGCATGACTCGGCAAGCCTACATGGTGCATCAAAGAGCGGCCAAGTCAGAGAAAGCGACCTCGATCAAATTGCTCGCCTGCCGAATACTCAGGAGGTACCTTCAACCGTTTCTACCTGTCTAGTGTCTACGGCAGGCGACGACCTATCGTGGCTAACTGTGTGTGAGATCTCGGAGAACGACATGACAGCGTGTGAATTCGTGTATGGCGTACCCTTGAGCCTGCTGATGCTCATACGAAAAGCTACGGCAATGATACAGCACGATGTTCAGTCCCAGCGGCTCGCTCGAGACGCTGGTCTCCGAAGTCCGACCTATGACGACATCGAAGTGGCTATCCTTCAATGGCCATTGGAGGCTGAGCTGGGCCGCAAAGCTCATCTGTTCAACAAGTTGCAAGCTCGGCTGATGGAACACCAAACGAGAGCATTTCACCAAGCTCTCCTGATCTACTTTGCGCAACATTATCGCACCCTACCGCATCAATATCTCAGACCCAATGTGCAAGCAGCTCTCGAGAGCCTGGAACACATTGAGGAGCTGAAGCACGATGCTGGAATGCACTGCGGTCATAATTTCTGGCCTGCATTTATCGCAGCATCCGAAGCATTTGACGAAGAGCTGCAAACGCGATTCCGAGCATGGTTCGAAAAGGTCGAGATGCATTGTCTCAATTCAATTAGACCGGCACGAGATCTGATCTATGAGCTATGGTCCCTACCACGCGAACCAGTAAAGCCGGGGACAAGTCGATGGCGCATGCTGGCAGAAGCTAAGCAGATCACGCTGATGCTATCATGACACTACTGGTAAGGGTTGTCCTTTTCGAACTCTGGCTTCCATAGCCCCCTCGCTTCCTTCGTCCGAAGCTGAAGGCCACGCAAGATACCATAGCAAGTCTTCAGAACAGGCGTCTGGACACCGAGCCTTTCCGCCTCCCTTACCGGCTCACCGACGATGTTCTCCATCTCCACAAAGTTGCCCTGCACATCTCCAATATTAGTGCTTGGTCATTTGTTCAAGTGACAACGGCAAACTGACCTTGAGCATGTCCTGGCCCATAGATGGCATGAACCAGCCCTCATGAGAATCAATCGTGATAAACTTCTGCTCCAGCCCTTCCGGCAAGTCGACACCTGCAGCCTTTGCTGTCGCTCTGATCTCTTTCATTGCCGGCAACACCAGATCATCGATGACGATCCGAGACATCCTCATGCGGATTACGTCCATACCAATGATCGCAGCAACGACATTGTACGAGCTATTGTACACCAATTTTCGCCACCTGGTGAAAGCCACATCATCGTCGTACTGGCAGTCGACCTTTCCACACGCGCTGTAGATATTGACGAAATCTTTTGCCGAAGCTTCTGCCTGTTCTGCTGGGACAGATTGATTCGGGAAAGGGCCAATCTTGTTCACATCCGGCTCGTCATGTTTTATATGTCCATGTGAAGTCTCGTTGGCTCCTATCAGCGAGATGCCAGATAACACAACATTGTCTGGAAAGTGCTCGATAATTGGCTTCTCGAGGTTCAGTCCATTTTGGAAGAGCACGATGCTAGAATGACCGGGCGTGACGGCGGGCGCTATGATATCCAGGACATTGGGGTGGACGTCTGGTACGTTCTTGGTCGAGACAAAGACATATTCGAAAGGTGGAAGATGCTCTTCCGTGACGTGGGGAATGGTCTTGCGGATGTGGGATGGCCGAAAGCCTGTGATACCTCTGCCATGATCGATTGAGTCGATGCTGAAGCCTTGCCTCGTCACGACGTCGAAATTTGATCTTAGCACTGCGGTGACTTCGGCCTGCCCTCCGGCTTCCAGAGCATAGGCGGCCATTGTGCCCACCGCTCCGCTGCCGATTAGCAGGATCCTAGTCTTGGATGCTGAGCCCATGTTGTCGCGTGTTTTCTCAATCTGACACTATGACAGGCAATGCTGTCTGGCGAGCGCTGGACGATGTATACTGACGTTGCGGAGTCTTGATATTGCTGCAAGTTGGGTCGAATCTTTTGAGGATTGGACTCCGCAGAAAGAGCTCTTTAGATAGGCGCTCTCGATGCGGCAGGTGACAGCGCACGCCGAACACTCCGACACTCCGATCACTTGGCTTTAGTCTTGTATAGGCAAGCCAACGATACTTCACCCGAACAGCGAAGTATCGTTTCACGACTTCAATACCAATGGCGGACAACAAAAACAACAACAACAACAACAACGCGATGGTATTGTCCATTGCTGACCTCAAAGCGGAGGCTGCAAAGACGCTGCCAACGGCATATCGAGGCACGTAAACATACAATGCCGTCAGTTTGTGGCTGACTGACATTATCGCAGAATACTTCGAATCAGGTGCGAATGATCAACTTAGTCTTCACGATAATGAGGCCGCTTTCAATCGTTACAAGCTGCGTCCACGCATACTCCGCAATATATCAACGATCAATACATCGACCTCAATATGGGGGTGTCGAGTAGCATTTCCCTTCGGCTTCGCTCCAGCAGCATTGCACGCTCTCGCTCATCCGGATGGTGAAGTTGGCACATCAAGAGCTGCTGCCAAGCATGGGGTTGCAATGGCTCTTTCGGCATGGGCTACGCACTCGGTCGAAGACGTCGTTGCTCAGGCTCGAGGTAATCCTTATGCGATGCAGATGTGTCTGATGAAGGACGACACTATTAACGACACGATCATTGCGCGTGCCGAGAAATCAGGCTGTAAGGCGATCTTGCTGACGGTCGATGCGCCCATTCTCGGGCGGCGGTTCAACGAGAAGAGGAACAAGTTCGGTCTGCCGGAAGGTGTTGGATTTCCTCATTTGGTTGGTAAGGAAGGCGAAATGACATGGGGTGACAACTTCGAGTATGGTGCGGAGCACTTTGCCCGGTGTAATGAGCGAGCTGACCTGACGCAGACAATGGCGTGGAGTGGGAGCAGGCACTCTCCTACATCCGCAAGAGAACGTCACTACCAATATGGCTGAAAGGCGGTATGTAGTATGCTTCGCGATGAAGAAAGCCAACTCACATACGGCCCAGTCTATACACCAGAAGACGTTGCGCTTGCGGTCCAACATGATGTCGCGGGAGTAGTCATCTCCAACCACGGCGGAAGGCAACTGGACGGCGTGCCGGCGAGCTTGGATGCTTTGCGTGACTGTGCGCCGAGTGCGAAAGGCAAGATCGCGATAGCGCTCGATGGTGGTGTAAGAAGAGGCACAGATATCTTCAAAGCCTTGGCGCTAGGCGCGGACTTTGTATTTGGTGGACGCATCCCAATCTGGGGACTTGCAGTAAGTTCTGAAAGGTGAACTTGGCTGACATTGCGATGGAAGCAGCTGACCTGCTCCCAGTATGACGGTCAAAGGGGAGTTGAGCTTGCTCTTCAGGTTCTGATGGCAGAATTTCGCCTCTGTATGGGTCTTGCCGGCTGCCGGACTGTGCAGGAGATCAATAAGTCACATCTAGCGGTGTTGGAGCCAAGTGGCTTACTCGCGAAGCTGTGAGCATATGTATATATGTTGGATTCGCTTCATTGACTCCCAGCACGGTACGCGAACCAGGCTAGAAGCGATGGACGTTGCTGTCCTTACTCCACCGTCTGAATTTCTTGCCGTAGAAGTAGAACAGAATCCCAAACGAGCACCACAACGTGATGAGACTCATGTTAGTCATGATAGGCGGCACGAAACCGACTTCCTCAATCCAGTCGGTGATGAACTCGGAGAAGCCATAGCCCCAGAGCTGGAGTGACAAGAGTCAGCAATCTCAACCCTAGAATCACATGCACATATGCTCACATTCTTGTTGACCGTGATAGCTACCATCAATGAGCCCGCGACAGGCTTATAAGAGTCGACGGCGTATGTTGTTGCCATCGCGGGCAGAGCAGCGACCTGTATGCCGGCGCATGTGTAGCCTATGATCACGATGGCTTCCCACGGCCACTGGAAAAGAGGGATCAGCATCAATTCTTGCGCATTAGACATGGGGTGCCCTGCCTTCTGTTCGTAGCCGAATGCCACAATAAAGTTGCCAAACATCATCAGCAAAACGTAAGGGATCATTGCTGGTAGGCGCATTTCCGGCTCTCGGATGCCCCTGTTCTTCTTTGTCGCCCTGGCACTGACCCAGTCCGAGAACGGTCCCGCGGTAGCCAGGCCTATCAACGCTCCGACCAGGATGGCGAAATTCATGAAGCCGATTGACTGCGAGTTATAGTTGTATGGTGGGGCAGCAAAACATTGCGATTGCGTGAGGTTCAGCGTCAAGAACGAGCTGCAGGACCACGATACCACAAATGCAGAGAACTCCACGATCGGGAATGCAAACAGCTTCCAAGGAATCCAGATATCCATGATAATGGTCTTCACAGCCTTCTCACTTGGTGTATAGATGCCCCATTGCGCCTTAGAGGGTGAACCCTTGCCAAGATAGGGATCTCGCTCGGCTGTGATCTGCTGTGCGAGTTCTGGCATAGTGTCTTGAGTCGGAGACTGCGTGATGGTACCGTTGACCTTTTCCTGATCATCAACAGCCTCGGCCTTCTGATCTTTCTCCAGGGACACGGCCGCAGTGTCGCGCGAGTCCGTTCCTTTGTGCGCGATCTCATTGGGGCGCAACCTATGCCACTTTGTTTCTGGAAACATGAAAACGACCATTAGAAGCGAAACCGCTATGAGTGCCGTATTAAACCACCAGAAGTTGCGCCAGCCGACATGGAGTGCCATGCTTCCAGATATTATGGGTGCAACCATCAGCGAACCCATGTAGAAGACCCAATACAGTGTGTTCCAAAAACCACGATCGTGCAGGAAGAAGATGTCAGCGATGACTGCTGGCTGGATCGTCTCGGCGGGACCAGCACCAATGCCATTAAGCACGCACGCGGCCATGAAGCTGCCATATGACTGCGCCCGAGCCCTCCAGATGGATGAACCGAAGCAGATGAGCTGCGAGAAAATGTAGACTGGCCGTCGTCCGTAGGCTGTGCTGAGCGGGACCCTGCGAATGACTTAGCAATTGTCGTCGATGCAGCGACCATGTAATCGAGGAGGTGGTACCAAATGAAGTTGCTGAAGCCTAAAACCAGAATCTGTCCTCGTAAAAGCAGTATCAGCATAAACGTCGAATTGACATCCCAGTCTGCGTCGCACTCACGGCAACGCCTGTGAACTTGATCACTTGCGGGAGGGTCGAATCAAAGTCTTTGACGTCTGCGCATGAGGTCAGCCGCCTGCAGTAGCAGCACGTGCGCGAAGCTCCTGCGGCTGTGGGATTTACAATAGGGAAACATGGGAGCCAGAGCCAAAGGTCCGAATCCTTGTGTGAAGGAGACGCTCGAAGCTGCAGCAATACAGCATCCTTTCCAAAACTTGCTCCAGTTTAACGGGTCGTGAGGATTGTCCGACGGTTGCGGCACGAGAACATTGCCAGAGCCCTTGACGAAGTGGTCTATTGGCGAACGTGGGGTGTTAGTATTGCCTAGGCATGAAGTTATGCTGTCAATGCCAGTTGCTTACGGCTGCCAACGTCGGCCATGATTTCAGTGCCAGGCAGAATCTCTGCATGGAGCTCCTCCTCGATTTGGTGGAGCTCCTAACACTTCATCAGAACTGCCACTATAGAGTCGAATTCCCACACCCACCTCGGCATCATAGTTCATCTCCATTGTGAGGCGACGTGACTTGCGCCTTTGGTGCACTCGTAGACAGGACGTCGCGGGCGTTCAGAGTGCGTTTGAGAATAAGGTCCAGGTTCGCAAGACCATGCAAAAGGCTGTATAGTAGAGGGGGGAGCCTTCAGGGATTATCTCGGGGCTTGCGACCACACAACAATGAATATAGGACGGGCGGTCGCACACTCTTATGCGTGCAAGTGGCAGCGAATTTCTCGAGAAAGGATCTGCCGTTGCCTCCTGTCCAGCCGGTTGCCAACTATCTGGGATGCAAGCATCCCAGACGCACGAGACCATACGAGAGCGGGGATAGCTCGCCGCACTCATGATTCAGCAGCACCAATTTTGCAATATCTGCCGCGAGAAGCCGTACGATTCGCTGAGAGAAGAAATGCTCGATCTTCCACTGATACCACCGTCGCCATCGAGGCAGAAATAAACAAACTTCCATGGACCAGGTTGTACATTCGTGGAGAAGTCTGGGGTCGAAATGCGGAGTACTATGGGCTGACATGGCTGAGAATTGTACGGCTGCCCAACACGGCAGACGCGGTGCTGCTGGGCAGAAAGAGTAAATAATACGGCAGGATGCATTTGATACTGGGCAAGCCGGCAGATGGGAGCGTCATCAAGTGCCGGGTTCGATCGCTCATTCAGGATCCTCGATATGCTCGATTTACGGGCGGCCGTCCCGATGGATGTACAGTACATGCTCGCAAGATCCTGAGTCCTTGACGGACTCGTCGCATAATTTTCGCCTTGGCATGCTCTGGTCGGGCAATAATCGTCGAATTGTTCTGCACGGATTTAAGGTTAAAGCTAGGCAGCCGGAGCAGGTCGGACCGGGCTATCCGAGTCGCCGAAATCTCTTGCGCTTCGCTGCCCAGCAGCAAACGCTCCGACATGGCATGCAACAACGCTTCTCTTCTTTGACTCCACGTTCGACGTCCTCGATCCCAACAACCAGATACGTCTATACAGACCTAAACCATAGTGTCGTTGGAAATTGGTAAAGGCCGCGATAAGCCTCTACTGCCTCTCAAGTGGCAAATTCAGAGAGTTCCTGGTGCGCATATACTTTGCGAAGACTGCTGGTGATCATAGACGCCTCTGCCTCTGGACCCTGCCGCCCCGATTGTTATACCATGGGCGTATGCAGTATTAAACTTCATGTACGTCAGGTCTCGCAATAACCTCATTGATGATCTACCTGCAGCACATGGTTCAGCAGCCTACCATGTACCGTTGCACGTCCAAGATCTGAGCGAGATTCACTGGCTCCATGATTTTGGTTTCTCTGTCCGCGAGAATTGAAAGATGACCAAGGTTGCTCAAGGCGGCTCGTGGAGCGTTCGTCCCGGACGATAATCCTGGCGCCCGGAGCACTGTCGAGCACTGTCGAGCACTGCAGTTGAGCAGTAATCTGGGTGAATACAACCTAATGGCTTGCGGAGTCTTCTCAGGGCCATATCATACTCTGGAGGTTCCTCAGTACAAAGGAAGGCAGCTCTTTGAGACATTCAAGATCACTCGCTGTGGCATGAGCCATCCGGATTCTCCATGGCATCGTCTCCCCCCACCCTCCCGCTCAATGTCTGATGCATGTTGACTATGCGAAAAGTGTCCTTCGGCCGCCGACTGATTGAAGTGGATGTACGAGAGCAGGCAATGGCTTTGACGGATACTTGGAAAATGGCCAGCACAAGATTTCACAAGTCACCATACGTAGTGAGTTATCACGCTGAAATTGCAGAGCACGTGCAAATATGGGCGTTTGGAAGCTGTACCTCATATACCATATACCGCAAGGAATCCGGATTGACATCGGTCTCACACAGGCAGGTCAAGCATTACAGCTTCATTCTTGTCTGCGTTCTGTACGCATTGCATCACTGCAAGAAGTTCACTACAACCACCGCGACGTCGTAGACACGTATTGTAATACGACAATAGCTGGAATAATAGCAAAAATCAACCATGAATTCACTCGACAATAGCATTGCGTAAGTTCACTCGTGCGGCTTAGCTTTTAGCGCGTCATGCTCCTCTGTAGAACCCATCCTCTTTCTTTGATCCTCATCCAACTAACACTTTCGATTCGCAACTATACAATTCGAGAGACGACTATCCAACAACCATTAACACTGACCAAAGACCAGCAACACATCCACGGTCAAACTCAACGCTTGCATTATTCAGTGTCGGCTGTTCCGACTCGAGAGGTTCCACCAAGCGTAAGACGACCGAGCTTCAATTCGCGACACTTCGTCTGCAATGACGACCATGGCATCAGAGCGAGTAATCAACGAGCACTACAACCGCGCAGAGTACGTCCGCAGGCGAGCAGGTTTCCTGGACAAGCACCCGGACTACACGGCGCATGCACAATTATTTCCGATCTGTCGCCGTGACGCCAACGACGTCTTCAGATCCCCCGACGAAGTACTCTCGGTCCAGGAAGTTCAGAGGCGTGAGATTGCTGCCGGCATTGATCCTCTTCTACCACTACCGACGGTAAGAAAAGCTTCCCCGGCATCTGACTTGTCTCATACCACTGGCATGGCGTAACATGACCGTGCGGTCACACTTCCCTTGGTTGCGATGATACCAAATGCTAACGCACGCGATGCAGACTCATAACACGCAGACGCTGGATTCGTTTGCGAGCTACCCCGACCGGGAGTGGTCACCAGGCCTTGAAGCGGCAAACAACACACATCCACAACAGCAAACATACGGTCCTGAATCCAGCCCTCTAACCACGCCCTCTGTGGTCAGCGAAACAAATCCAGAGCGTGGTCGCAAGCCGGCAAAACTCTTCATGGCTGGCACGACTGCTGCGCAAAATGCACCGCCCGGTCAGCAGGGTCAGATGCAGCTCCCAGATCCTGAACGCAAGAGGGTTTTGCGGGAGATCGTTGCAGCCCTTGGCCGCGACCAGCCGCCGAGAGCGATGACATCGCCATTGAGATCACCAGCGTCTTCTCTGTCAGGTCGCGGCATGCACCAGCCTGTCAAACAGCAGCGAGGGACTAAGCGCTACGCCACCGAACCACTCGAGGCGACGGACAGCGTACTTGGCGGCAGCCCAGCCGCGCAGCAATCTCCTTCCTCCACGCACGCGACTTCGAATGATACGCCGGCACGTGCCGAATCACAAGGTGCAGCCTCCGCAGCTGATGAGCCCCGCAAGAAGATCAAGCTCAATCTCAAGGCCTCGCATCGCGATACCACTACATCTCCATCTCCACCGGCGGCCAAGAAGCCAGTGCAGCAGGCACCAAGGAAGAAGCCGTCCCAGAAGCAGCCACCTCAGCCAGCCGTGTCACTCACCCATCTCGAAAAAGTCATCATTGGCTCCGCGGTGGCGAAAACGAAGCAAGAAGCTCGTGAGGCGTCCAGGATCCGTCACGAGCGTCTAATTGACGAGTACAAGGTCGACGAGGACATCACAGGTGACATTGTCGAGGCCGAGAAGCCAGATTTCATGCCAGAGTTCTTCAATGCCGCCGCCTTCCAAGATCCCTACAACGAGGTCCGCTGTGTATGCGGCGTCACTCACGACGATCGGCAAAAGTTCGTTGGCTGCGAAGATGATGCCTGTCAAGTCTGGCAGCACGTCGCGTGCATGGGCAAGGCTGTTCCTAAGAACCTGGACAAGGGCACATACTTCTGTCAAATGTGCGATCCATGGGCGCACCGCGAGCTTCTGCAAGAGCTGAGGCAGAGAGCTTAGACAGGATGATCAGGCCACCTTCGAAGAGACACCAGACAAGTGGCCAGCGATTTTTGGCAGAGCGACGATGATTACATATCAGCAGCACATGATGAGATTTCCACGGTCGGTGATATTGGCTATTGACAGATGGCGCAGCATGCCGCTGGTAACCGATGTGATTTAGGGTGGCAGCTCGAGTGCATGGGCTATCATCAACAGCTCGGCGATGTAGCCCAGAGAGGCAGGCACAGATAGATGACCGCAAAACAATGATGATGGTTTCCAGTCCGCGCCGTCACCGCAAGCCTCAAGTCTCACTTCTCAAATTGACCCTTCCCAGCCTCCATGATCATGCGGAAGATCTTCAAATCATTCACTGCATCTTGGACAGTTGTCTTGACTGGCTTTCCCTCCGTCACCAGCGCATATAATTCCTTGTACTCCAACGTATAAGGATCCTCGTACGTCTTCCGCACCAGCCTTTCGACATACGCGCCATCAACGTTTTCTCGGACGGTCATGGTGACTGGCAGACCCTTGACATACGGGGTGTCGTACTGGACGATGACTTGTTTGTTCTTAGCGTACACCTCAAGGTGGGCATCAAATCGAGGGATGTCATCTATGCCGCTCTCGTAGAGGACAGGAAATCCTGGATATTGGAAGAGCACGCTGGTCATTGTCAGCAGGTAATGACGACTGCGATCTCGACTTGGACACGTGGCTTACGTCCAAAATGGTTTCGTGGGATCCAGGTGGCATCCAAGTACCCGTTCTGGCATGCCAAGGGCTTCCCGCATAACACTTAAGTCATGGGAGCCAAGACTGCCTAAGAGAGACCACATTGTCTCGGTCTCCTTGGTCACAGGCACTCCAGCATCTTGTGACAGTCCTTGCTCCGCCAGGTCTTGGGCTCTCGCCTTCAGATCCTGACTATCCTCCGTACTATAATCAGTAAACTTCTTCGGGAAAGTGCCAGACTGGTCCACAAAGAAGCCGTTCTTCCCGATAATATCTCTCACACGAGCATATGTGACAGCCTCGACACCACCAATCTCCTTAACAGCGTCGATGAAGGCCGTAGCGTAGCGTCGCATATAGCCGACCATGACCCTGCCTTTTGACTTGGCCTCGGCGTCCAGGAGCAATTGTGCATCAAGATTGTTCATTGCCATTGGCTTCTCGATGAATGCGGTCTTGCCATGTTCCAGAGCAAGCAGCGCATGTGGGACGTGGTACTCCGTGGAGTTGATGATGAACACCACATCTATCTCTGGCGAGGAACAGAGCTCTTTGGCATCTCTTGTGAGCCGTGGAGCATCACCTGCCACCTTGCTCGCACAGTGCTTCAGGGCCTGAGGAGAGACATCACAAAGATATGTGATCTTGAAGAGCTCATTGAAATTGTTGAGCGTTGGGATGTGGACTGTCTGGGCGACCTGTGACAGTGTCGTCAGATGCGGCCATTCCGCCAGGTGTCATTGTGGTCTCATGAACGTTCTCTATGGACGATGAACAAGAGTACGTCTTCCATGCGGGCTATTTTGTAAGGGGACTTCTTACCTCGCCACAACCTGCTAGTCGTTAGCCCTATGCCTGCAAGCTGAAGTTCTTGACAAGTCACCAATCAAGCCCACTCGCACGATTTGTTTCTCGGATGCCATGTCGCAACTGAATGCGAGGGGAGGAAGTTCGTGCCGCGAAATGTTATGGAAGCGAGCTCCTTCCCACAAAATTTGTTGCTTCCGAGCAAGCTGGTTCCACTAATCGTTACCTCATCGCCATTTGTGGTGGGTACACTCGAGTACACATTCTGCACCACAAACTTGAATACGCTTGCAACAACGACTTTGTTCATCACAACTCTTGGCAACTGAACAACCAGATCGGCGAGATCGTGGTTCGGGAACGGGAAAAGACGTTGTGGTTGTTGAAAGCAGATAAAGTGTAGACGTCCGTTAGTCAACCGGAGTTGATGCCAAATCAAAAGGTGCGTTGTTGCCAAGTCGCTGTCGTGTCACATGAGTCAGCAGACCAAGCAAATCTTGATTCATAAGCCACTGGAACTGTTTCAGGCTCCTCTGCGACGGTCCTGTATAACGACAACTTTGCCTCCGAGCGTAGAATGTCGTAGGCCGGCCGTCAACTGTCGCTTTGAAGCTCCAGAAGCTGTCTCAGCGTATTCAGAAGACAAGCTGACAGACAAGCGAGACAACAAGCCGCCCTCGGAGCAGAGATTGGGGATCTCCATGGGAACCAAAGGAGCGGAATAAATGTCGTTATTGTAGCACTCAACCTGCCCGAATTCAGGTGATTGCCTCATACTCATAACATATGTATCCTGCGCCGTGAAGCCACTCGCTGTGCGCTCGTACAATGCTGTGGTAAGGGCACTTCGCTAGAATTTGCCTCGGCACGGCCCTTTTCTGATAATGATCATTTGCGGTCCAGATCTACGAACAAGCTTTAGTCTTCGGCTCTGGAGAGCCGTGACGATACATGCCTCGCGCATCTAGCAGTGGCAGCCATTGCAAACAATGATATCTAAGCAGTATATCCAGATCCCAGATGAGAGCGATGACTTCCATTGTCACCTTGCCAATGCCGCAATTTTGTTTTACGCTACGTTTGTCGGTGCAGATGTTTCAGGTTGGATGCTTAAGGCGAGCTACTAGCGCGGTCACTGTCGAGACGGGCGTTGGGGACGTATATCGCGGCTAATGTTTGACTTGTAGATATTTGCCTTTGGCCATTTCGACATTGCGGAAGTCTGCTCAGCATGGCGCGTTGTCGAATCAGGAGCGGCATGTATAGAGAGAATGCACTAGGCATCTTGTGCATGATGAAGGAGCATTTCACGATTCGTAGTTGAACGGTGAAGGGACCACAAATTCTGTGCCCGCGCCGCCTGTTCAACCAACGGCGTCTCGTGCCTCATCGGGAGCCTATCACGGTCATCATTTGGCAAAATGCCACCAGAGGCCGGGTTTGATGGCTCGCTAGATTGTGACTAGCCATCAGCCGCCACGGCATTTTCTGTCAACACTCGGGAAGTAGGTGCGCAATAGGTGTGGCGTTTGTTTGCAAGCGGTTTCTTGCGTCCTCTCAAGCTCTTTCCACTCTTCCATAGTACAAGGGCAGTGACTGCTACTGCGAAAAAACTTCGGCAGGACATTCGTTTGTTGTCGCGGCGCTGGTGCACCTGTTCATGTCCGCACTGGCACCTCTAGGAACCACAGCACTCGAGGATTCTTCCACAGGAACAACTTCAACTTCCGCTACCAACGATCTGAGGACCACAGCCAAGGCGCTTCACGTGCAGTCCAAATCACTATGAAGTCCCTTCTCGGTTGCATGCTGGCGGGCTTCGCCACGCTCACATCTGCCATTTCACCAATTGAGGTCAAAGGATCCAAGCTCTTCTTGAAGTCAGGACAACAGTTCTTTATCAAAGGTAGGTATATTCCATCACGTGCTTTGCAGGTTCTGATAAATGTACTGATTCCATATTCAGGTGTTGCATACCAACTGACGATTGATGATCCACTCGCCGACAGCAACCAATGTACGCTCGACGCTGCTTTGATGAAGACCTTGGGTGTCAACTCAATCCGAGTCTATCATGTCGACCCGACTTCAGACCACAGCGGCTGCATGTCCACCTTCTCGGATGCTGGTATCTACGCCTGGATCGACCTTGACACTTTCTCGACCTACATTATTGGTTCCGAGCCCGCGTGGAACCAGTCGCAGTACTCTGCGTACCAGAAAGTGATGGATGTAAGCGGTCGCAAGGCTCATTCCCACTGAAGACCAGTCTGATTGATCTGTTCCAGGCTTTTGCAAACTACGACAACACTGCGGGTTTCTTCGTCGGCAACGAGGTCCTCAACACCGGCGCCGAATCCGTCGCAGCGCCGTTCGTCAAAGCAGCAATCCGCGACATGAAAGCATACAGAGACAGCAAGGGCTACCGTGCAATCCTAGTCGGCTACTCTGCCGCTGATATTGCTCAGCTGCGTCCAAACCTGCAGAACTACTTGGCATGTGGAGGTAACAGCTCCGAGTCCACGGATTTCTTCGGTCTGAACGCGTACGAGTGGTGTGGTGATGCCACGTACCAGACCTCGGGTTACTCCCAGCTCGAGGCTATGGCCGAGAACTACAGTGTGCCAATCTTCTTCTCAGAAACTGGCTGCAATGTAAGGCTTTTTTTGTACTTTTCGTATTGCATAGGCTTTGCTGATACGGGTGCCAGACTGTCGAACCAAGATCATTCGAGGATCAAGCCGCTATCTTTGGCCCTGACATGGACGGGACATGGTATGTGATACTTTTTTTAATCTGTCAATCTTTGTTGACCGGTTCATGCATACTGTCAACTAGTTGATACTGTTGACCGGTTGACGCAGTTGACTGCTTGCCGTTGACTGCCAGACGGGGTTGATTGCTTGACGTTGACTACTTGACACGGTTGACTGCATGACATCAATCACGGACAGTCAACTAGCTGAGTGCATAACTGCTCATTTGCCTCCGATCTCAGTCTGACATATTCTACTCAGGTCTGGCGCCATCATCTACGAATGGATTCAGGAGACCAATGACTACGGTCTCATCTCCTACGGTCCCCCTGCATCCACCGGCGCTGGCGTTGTTGATGGCTACACTCGCACCGGCACACCCACACCCGTGTCGCCCGATTTTGAGAACCTCTCGTCCCAATGGGCCACTTTGACACCATCCAGCGTGTCATTGAGCGCTTACACGCCTACAAACTCACCGCCAGCCTGTCCAGCTTACACATCCGGCTCATGGGAGGTATCTGGTAACGTGGCACTGCCGACGCTCGGAGCAGCAATCACCAAGACGGCGGCTTCAACCACATCAGGTGGAAGTAGCGCTACCTCTAGTGGCACCACGTCGGGCTCCCACGCCTCTACGACTGGTACTTCCACCAAGTCGAGTTCTGCGGCGTCGTCGACTACGTCTGGGGCGGCTGTAAAGAATCAGGCGGGTGCAGCCTTGGTTATAGGATTAGCTTTTGCTGTTGTTGTCTAAACGAGAATACATTGTAATATTGGCTATGGTGTATGATGATGCACATATAGCAAAATTCATGTGATACCCCACATGTACATTAGTGATTAAAACAGTGAGCCAAATGATTGCGTCTTGATGATGTTAAACTGCTTCAGTGATGCTACGATGGCCTTTGTGACGCTACGATAACTACTTCAACGCCGATAATTCTATTTAGAATCACCGTCTGAAGCCAGTTTAGACGGACTTCCAGACGCTCGTCTAAATAGATTTGAGGGACCTCGAAAGTCTACAACTAGCTACATGTACTAATGCCCTTAGTGCTGATAGTTGGCACTAATAGCTACTCATCCATAGGTCATCAGGTCCAGTGCCGCGCAGGCCCAGCATAGCTCTCGCTACTCTCACCATGTCTTCTGTACCGTCGCAGACGCCTTGTACAAAGCCAAGCCAGTACGATCATAGATTCGGCGGCCGCCATGGACACAAACTCCCTACCACCACCATACACTGACGCCGAGAACACGGACGATGTGATCCTCGCAGTCACTCATGAGATTGGACTACGAACCTTGACCACGGACGATTACACAGAACAGCTAAGACGCGGTTTCATGAACCTACTTTGCGCGGATTACAATGTCCCGACATTCGTCCTTCCGCCGTTGTGGACGATGCGTCGTCTCCAAGCCCTGACTCGAATTATGCGAGGTCTTGATGCTGAAAGCAAAGCCCAGAAATGGTCACGGCCTTTCGCTTGAGTCGTCCCAGAACTCGGGGGCTTGATAGAACATGACCTTCTTAAGCCGGCACAAGATCTTGGTATCCCCAGCGACATAGCAGTAAAGATGGTGCTTCGATATGTCGCGAACATTGCCACAGACGGCGAGTATGTGGGATGCATCCCATATTTGCTGAGCCGCTCTGGGAGACTAGGAGCCCACGCCAAGTGCGACCTGGATATCGCCGTGGTGATCTCAGCCTTGGTTCCGCCAAAGGAAAGTTTCGTTCTTCGCCAGCGTCTTGGGGATATTAGGGAAGAGGAAAAGCTTGTACTGCTGAAGTTCAGGATTCTGAGCGATTCGCCGGAAGGACATGGCAGCGGAGAGCCTAGAATGCTGCACGCCACTGCGATGGAGGGCGGACGCCAGGATGCATTGCAGTCTACAAACCCGAGACAGACATTTGGCGACGTTGTGAAGAGTGTGTTTTCTCGAAAGCTGAGACCAACGGCGACGTGGTGGACGACATATCAGGTACGGCGAGACAGCCGTTCGAGCTGCGTAGTTTGGAGAGCCCAGATCCGAGGCGCCTGAAGGCTTCGACTGGGAACATCAGACTGCGAGACCGCTTGTCTTGGGGCGCTGCACGGATACGGGTGTGCGAACTGTTCTATCTGAGAGCTATTGCCGCCGTTGACGATATGATGCTGCGGTCGACTGCCTTACACAGTTGTTCGACATTTAGCGAAGGGTGGCTGCCTCAGAGACTGATGCTGTTGACTCCTCAGTCAATAGTTTTATTGTAAGAGTAACTGCTCCTGATCATGTCTTGTACCAAAACTTTGCGAGAGGGCGTACACTCTGCAGCAGAATTTGGCCTGGTGATTTGCCAAATAGAAGCGGCATACAGTCCTGATAGCAAATATGTTTGCCGAGAAGACTGCAGCCAGATTGATCAACCAGCCGTGTACCATCTGAGGATTATAGGCCATAATGCAAGAATGCTTACACTAACAATGCCAGGCTCGCCCTCTCCTTGCATACCACCACTTCGGTCAGATCCTAAAATACAGCAATATAATTCCCAACCCTATCCTTCTGATTCTGCGCAATGCATTCACTGATCCAAGTGATATTCCTGATCTCCTGCTCTCTCAACTTGACCCATGCATACACCACCGCATGCGTGAATTGATACGTGAAAGCCAATTTGCTGATCTCCATCTCCTTCTGGTAGAACAAGTCCTCCAAGCTCTTGCCCTCGTCACCACCGCCGATGCCACCGCTTTGATTGCCAACGCCGCCTGAGCCGCCACCCATGCCAGTCTGGTCCATCATAGTCTTGTAGTCTGAGACACCGTCCACGGCTATGCGGACGCCCTCAGGATCGTCGGCGCGAGACAGCATGAGTGTGCCTTCTGGGTGAAGACGGCCGAAATTCGGATATAGTTTCTTTCTCTCCTGCTTGGATAGTTCCGTTCCGAACGAGTTTATTGTGATGTTGATACTCCTTCTGTCTGCCTCGAACTCCAGGATCTCCGACATGACTTCCTGTGTCGGCGTACCCTTAATACTCGGATCCTCATTCACAAATCTGTAGAAGTCCTCGAGATAGTTCTTGTATAGAGTATTACGCACAATCTCAATGTTCAGCTCGTCGAGGTCTTGATGGCTGAGGGACCCTTTGAAGTATGGTGCCAACGGAGTCTCGATCAGGACGCTGTTGTACAACTCCTCAATATTGGTCGCTACGCAGAGCACAGGCATTGTCTCGAACCAGCCGAGCGGATGACATCGCTCCAGCAGTTCTCGTGTGTCTCGTTCGTGTAATGTGCCTGTGATGAGGAGTGCGACATTGTCGATCATATATGCGTAAGTCAGGTAGTCCATGAACTTGGATAGGGAGCCTGTCGCATTCGCCTGCACATATCGGAACTCGGCGACGAGCTTGTCCAGCGTCTTGTCGGCGAGAGCGGATGTGGATGGGTTGGGGGGAAGAGCGGAGAGGAAGTCACCATATGCTGGGCCGAGCTGGAGTTTGACATCTGTGCATGCCTCATCATCAGTCTCATGCGCACTTTCTTCTACTGCTTCGAATGTACGCACCGTCGATAGTCTCGCATTGCGTCAGGTTGCCATAGTTCTGCTGGGTGAGGAGGGTGTTGCGGTAGCCTCGAACTATGCCTTCGACATAGCCGCCCGTGACGTTGTAGAACCTGCGTGCGCATGTCAGTCAAAAGATTTGCTGATAGCATCAGTATACCCGCTTACATTCCCTCCGCCATGGCGGGCTATCGGTGCGTGATATGTTGCAGCGACAGATGTGTGAGAGAATTCTCGAGGGCGAAGTGGCTCGTGAAGCTCCCAAGTCGCCTGCTGTGAGGCGTCGGCGAAGCGGTGCGGGACCTCCGAAGTCGTCATCAATACATGTATACACGATTCTTAGCTGCTCAGACTGGACTCGACATCTTGCGCCCGTTTCATTGATCGAAGTTGAAGGTTCATGCTCACAGCAGGTAGTGTTCGTAAGAATGGACATGTCATTTCGTAAGGGTGGTAAGCTATGATACATCAATCGCTACGCTTGTAGAGGCAGCAGCAGCAGGAGCAAAGACAACCTCCTCTACACTGTAAAATCGCTGAACTTCCGCGAAAAGCGCATCGCAGCCGAGAAGTGTTGGACTGCCGTCAAAAAAAGCAGACAAGCAAAGCAGACCAGCAACACCCAACGCCAACCCAATGCTGAGCAAAAGACAGTGTAAAAGCAAAGGTATCCACTCGACAACAGCTACCTCAAGACAAGCAGTATGGGAGTCACTGAACCTGATCATAGATATTCGAGTTCGTCGGCACCCCACGTACAAGCATAAGTAGACTGGGCTTCCTAGTCCAGCTCCATTGAATGTGCAGCACATGCTCCCGGCGCAGGGGACTCCGAGTCCTGGATGCGACGACTCAGCTCGAACAATTCCTGCGAGAACTTGCTGGCGGTAGGCTCGCCAGCGACCATAGCCTCCTCCACACCGTTGACTTCATTCTGTGCTGCAGTGACTGGGTCCATCTCTGCACGAATGTGTCCTCCAGGCGCCGCCAGATGCAGCGCGGGCAACATCTGCAGCCTAGGAATCAGCTGGTCCGGCTCGGACGTGACCAAGCGGCCCTCGGTCAGGTCATCGGAGAAGATGTAGTACTCTTGGCGTCCGTTGTACGCATTGCGAGCTTGCACAAGATAGCCTGGAATGCCTTTGTATTCGAACCAGACTGCGACGTCCTTCAGACTCGGGTAGTGATTCTGTATGTACCTCGCATAGGCTGCCTGCGTGATGCGGAGTGCCTCTGTCGAGTCCATACGCGTCCAGCTGATGCCTAAAACACGCGTCGCCAGGTCAATGAGCGGCTCCGCTGCGGCCTCACGTATAGCCTGTGGAACTAGCAGCTGCGCCAGATCGCCGGAGCCAGATCCGCCACGCTGGCGACGTTGCGACTTGCGACTGCTAACAGATGGACGCTTCTGATGCACGGGTCCGGCCTGCGCGTGGTTGGCCTGCTCTTCATTGTTCATGTCAATGTCGCCATCGGTGGGCGTAACGATGGAGCCATCGTACGTGCGACCCTCATCTTCCTCGACCTCGTTAATGTCGCCTCGGGAGCGCTTGCGACCAGCGATGGATCCGGGAGTTGGTGGGATAGAAGCATTGGTCGCAAATGCCGATGCGTTCGCGAACAGGTTTGGTGTGTCGCCATTTCTGATGCCATTCGCGTAGGGTTGGTTGTCGAAGTAATGATCCTGGTGAGGTGGTGGGAGGACGACCGTTGGGGAAGCGGACGAGAAGTAGTTCGGAGCGGCCATGATTTCCGATCTGCTGCCTGCGATACGCTGTGCTGGAGGGTATGTCGGGGCACTGATTTTGCCTGAGAGTGAGGACTGGAGATTGTTTTCAGCTTCGGGCGAAATCCTGCCAATGGCGGAGTGATCGTGGTAGTCAAACGCTGGGTCAGTCAGGTGATCTAACAACATCAATTGTCTGTTTTGCTCTAGTTCATGAACCAGCTTGCTCAATGCCTGTGAGCCACCTATGGTGCCGGACTTGCTGCTGTTGAGGTTGTGCAATGACGAATGGCGCTCGCTGCAGACGTTATCGATAGTCGCTGCGGCAGCTTGAAGATCGAAACGCCGACGAAGGAAGTCCAGAAACGCCGTGATGAATAGTCTCGATCGAATGGATGCAGCAGATCGCGAGTGAAGTAAACAATGTCGCGTGGCCGAATGCTCAAAGGTAAGCTGGTTTGAAAGGGCTCTAGTGAAGCTCACATAGCTCTGGAGGCAGAATGTTGATGAAGAGAAGAAGGTGAAGCCGCGCTCAGAAGCTGCAGAAGCAGTGTTGCCAGCCTCTCCAAGAGCCAGTCGGACACCTGCGGGCAGGGCCGCGTTTCCGCGGCTGCCCTTTCTCCACGTTCGCAACTGCCCAGCCAGTCCCTGCAGCTCGGCCGTCCGTCAAGCGAACGAATGAAATGTGCTTGATGCTCCGCAGCGCAAAGCAGACCCGGTTGACGTTTAGAGTCAAGCACGTGATACGCAGCCAATTTATCTGCAATGCGGGTACCTAGCTGTAATGACGGGTCTTGTATCCGGGTTAATTGTATCTTCGACCATCCAATCCGAACGGTCTCAACTGCCGGAGTACATGCATGCTCCCAGCACCCAACGCGGGTCCAGCCAGGTGAAGACTTGCACGTGAAAGCGCATGTGATCATAAGCATATGCGCTGACTTATCATCACATGCGCTGAGAACAAGATTGAAACCAGACAAAGAGGTTTGCTTGTCTGGTCGACGCTGGCAATGCGACCGCTAGTACGCCTACCGTGATGCGACATTGACTCAATCGAAGCCTTCAAATGAATCATCTTCAGCCTGAGCAGCAGTCTGCTCTCTGACCTTGGCAATCAGACCCTCCAGCTCTTTCTCCTTCAATTTCTCCGCTTCAGACATCTTGCCCGCCTTTTCGGCCTTCCTCCTGACCTCCTTGCGCTCACGTCGAGCATCCTTAGCGGCCTTAGCCTCCTTCTGGCCGCTCCATGCGTTCTCTTTCCGCCGCTTCGCATCAGCCAGAGCGCCAGCAAGTTTTGTAGGCAGCTTTGGCTTCTCGCCTCGTGCAACAGCAGCCAAAGCCTCCTGGCGTGTGGCTTCACGCACTTTGTTTGCGTACGCCAAGCAGTTCAAGTCTAGGTCCACTGGGAGGTCGAGTCCGAACTTGCGATCTGCAACAGCTTCAGGGAAGTTGCGCTTGAGTTCTGGCATTTTCGGCCATCGCAACAGTCCCCAAGCTTTGCCAATCTCCGCCCAATCCAGTCTCTTGATGCTGAAGATATCCGCAGGCAACGTCTTTGTGTAAGCTTGTACCCAGCTGACAAAAGCTTTCTGTGATCTGTCATGGTACTCGCGCTTCTGCGTCAAAGTGCCCCTGATGGCTCGCACAGCGACCATAGCATCATCAGCTGTGACTTGAGGCGGTGAAGGATACGGTTCCAGCTTTGTGCCTTGCAGGTCAAGGTATTTGACGTAATCTACTTCGCTCCCAGTGTGCAGGAAGGTGACGGCCATGCCACGCTTCCCAGCTCTCCCAGACCGGCCGCATCGGTGAATGAAGTCTTTCGGTTGGCTGGGCGGGTCAATTTGCACCACGAGATCGATATCTGGAATATCAATACCGCGAGCCAGAACATCAGTCGTCAGGAGAATCGCTGGCATGGCGCACTCCCGGAATCTATTGAGGTTCTTCGCCCGAATAGGTGCTTTATAGTCGCCGTGCACAGGGAACACCCGCACGCCCAGCAGTGGGCCCAAAATATCTTTCCAATAGTCTACGCCAGCACGAGTAGAGACATATACGATACTCTTCTCCGCGTGCGTGTGCTCTAGTATGCGCTTCAGCACAGGCAGCTTGTGCGTCGGAGCAGCACTAATGTAGCATAGCTTGAGACTCGCAGGCGTCCGCTTGTCAAGCGCTCCACTCTTACTTCGTACCTTCGCGCTGATCTTGAACGGATATCGCATGCCCACTCTCACCAGCTCATTTACAGCTTCGGACACTGAAGCACTGAACAATCCAGTCCGTCGTTCTTTTGGTACAAGCTCCAGTATGCGCTGCAAGTCCGGCTGGAAATTTGGATCAAGCAGCCTGTCCGCTTCGTCCAGCACCAGCAAGTCGAATACGTGTCGTTTCAATAGGACTCTTGGCAACTGCAGGACTTCGACCAGGCGTTTCGGTGTGGCAATCAAGACGTTTGGATTGAGTTTTGAGAAGGTGCTGAGGTCCTCGTTCAGTTTCGTGCGACCTCCGATAAGCAACTGTGGTATCACATAAGGACCAAGAGGGATAGTCGGCTCGTCCTCCATCTCGGCATCACCATCGTCCTGCGGTTCAGGCTTTTGGTTCAATAGAGCAGCTGATGGCGGATGGAACTGTAAAAGGCCTTTCATTACATCGTAGATTTGCGCCGCTAGTTCCTTGGTTGGTGCGACAACTATACTCCGCACATAGCCCTTCTTGTTCGGCTCATCCGCAGCTAAGATCCGGGAGACGATGGGTATCAGGAAACTAAGCGTTTTGCCACTACCTGTGACGGCCTACATTCTGTATCAGCGCACGCGATGCGGCTGTTAGGCTTGATGGAATCTACCTCAACTACGAGATCCTTGTTGCCCATCAAGAGTGGAATTGCCATGGCTTGCACTGGCGTAGTGCGCGCAAAGCCCATACTTTTGGTATAGTCCAGTATCCATTCTGCGAGGGCGGGCGTGAGCGCTTCGAAAGACTTTGGTCTCTTCTCGACTGCCTCCTGCGCCATCTCCGATTCCGATTTCTGCGAGTGGAGGGACTTGATCATACACACAAGTCCATCGCTATCAAACACCCGTGGACAGCGAGATGCAAAATCCTCCAAGCTTTTTCGGCCACGGAGAAATCTTGCGGCCGGAGAGAAATCCAGAGCTCATTGGCCACGGCACTGCGGGAGCTAGCTTGTGTTCACACGATGGGCAGAAATTTGAGCATTAGATAAGCAAACATCGGTGACCAATCAAGATGACGGCGCCCAATATGAAGCGGATCTGGGTGGCATTTATCATAGCCCAAGGTATTGCGAGTAATTCAGATTATGCAATTCTCAAGCCACATCAGAAGCAAATGATAAGCAGCAACTTTTCTGATTCGCTCATTCAAAATACTGTCACGTCTCTGCATACCTGGTTCAGTTGATGCCTATCCCACGCATCACGTCGCCAACAACCTGGTTGCAGTAAAACCTCTTCACGCTCCAGCGTCTGGAGATCCTCACCGTCGGCGAGCTGCGACGCCCTGGTGTCTCGGCAAATGTTGCCCTCATTTGATACAAAGCGCAAGAGACAAGGATGGCTCACTCCGTAGACGACCCAGATTCCTCTCCTCCGGGTGCTGCAAGCCCGACTACCAACTTCCGGTATGAGCTCCTACGCTTTTGCTCCGTTTGCTGCAGGCACTAGCGTCGTCTGCTGATGGTCCTTTGCGTAGAAATGTCTCGGCCTGTAATCGATGCCGGACGAGAAAGAATCGATGCGACCAGCGACTACCGCATTGGTGAGTCTGACTTGTCGATGTACGTGCCTGTGTTGCTATATCTGCTGACCTCGACGCCCTCTGCTTCAGCTCAAACTGTGCCAAGGCCAATGTGAAATGCGTCGGCTTCGATCCAATATCCAGGCGAGAGATACCGCGCAGCTATGTATATTTTCTTGAGCAGAGAGTGGAGTCTCTGGAACAAATTTTGAAACTACACGACATTCCTTGCCCGCCACTATCGGAGGACTTTGCCATCAGCGGGGCTATCAAACCTGGCGAGAATGTCCCGTATCCAGTCCTGCCTGAGCAGTGCACCGAACCCACTGTGTCAGCGGGACAAATTCAAGAGACCACTAGCGAACTAATTGACCCGGCCCTAAAAGCGTCGACTGTCAAGGAGCCGATGTCTCAAGCCGATGTCCAACAGCTGGGATCTATATCAGACCAAGCAGCGTCCGACCCTCGGCGAATGGGAACTGGTATACCCTTTTCTCAGGTTGTTTTCGCAGCGGTCAAGAGCTCGGTGCCAGTCGCTCAGACACCTTCGGAGCGACCCTTGAAACCCTCTAAAAAAACTGCAAGTGCCATCGCGTCTAGTGACAGCAGCGGCTCGGATACGTTTTTCGGGCTGAACACAAAGACAACGGTCAAGGCAGCCAGCTTTCCAGACAGGGAGGTCGCACTTGCACTTGTCGATCTCTACTTCGAACATGCAAACCCACAAATACCTATACTTCACCGCGGCGAGTTTGCATCGCTCTTTGAGCGTACGTACGCCACTGATGTCAAGAAGCGAGGGCACAGGGAGTTGTATCTGTTGAACATTGTCTTCGCGATAGGCTCGGGGATCATCGTGGACTCGTGTCATACGCGCGACGAGGACGCCATCAAGGTCGAGTTTTCTCGCTCTGAATCAGTGTTGCCGAAGCGCAAACGGCAGCGTACCTCGCCTAGGGATGCGCAACCAGAAGAGTATCATGCTGCAGCCATCACGCACCTTGACAGCTTCATGAGCTCTACGCCGACTGCGGAGGCGAGTGCAGGTGGTCTTGAGGAGTTGCAGGCAGTTTTGCTCCTCGCCGGATTAGCCCTGCTACGGCCTGTAGCCCCAGGCTTGTGGTACATAATCGGCGTTGCAGTGCGATTGGCGGTCGATCTGGGTCTGCACTTTGAAGATATCGACCATGATCTAGACAGTCATATAAAAGACACAGCGGACACGAGTACACGAAATCTTGCACGTAGACAATGGAGCCGAGACCTTCGCCGGCGACTGTGGTATGTGGTGATAAAACTACAGGTCTCACACGTCCCGAACATGGCTGACAACTCAGGTGGTGTACTTACTCCTTGGACCGGCTCGTGTCTACATGCGTAGGCCGGCCGCTCGGGATATCAGATCAACCGGTGACCACGGAATTTCCAAGCTTGTTGGACGATAGTAATATCTCACCCTCTGGATTCTTGAAACCGCCTAACTCAGCAGACGTACCGAGCTATAAGTTCGTAGCTCATCACTACTTCCGGTTGAGACTTCTCCGTGAGCTGTGCATCCACATTCAACGCGGAGCGGCAGATGCTGACCCTTCGCCATGAACAGAATCCGAGATCCTGCAGGTGCTGCAACATCGTCAGGCTGAGCAATCGCGAGCTTCGGGCGCCAATCGAGACAACCCATGGATGCACACACAGTTGCCGTCACCATTCGTACAAAGGTTTCGTTCTTTCCGCGACTGGCGAGCTGACATTGACATGAGACTTTGGGAATGGAAAGGTGTGTTATCATAAACTGATTAGCCTCACAACACCTTAAACAGTCGATCAAAATGGCTGCCATCTGAGTGACCGGTGAACTCAGGGGGACCGCACATGCCATGTCTAGACTGACACATAACAGAATCTGCCCCCTCGCAGGACCAGTCTGGCGTCGCCTTCAACCCACTTTTCTTCGAGCTCAACTACTGGCAGGCAGTCATCATGCTTTACCGCCAGTCTCTGACTGTGCCTGAGCCATTAGCCGGCGAACTGACACCTTCGACCGGCGGCGATGTTCAGACGCCCGGCACAACTAGACCTGAATCCAAGGAAGACGAGGAGATGGTATACATGAAAGTGGCACAAGCCGGCCAGACCGTACTGAAGATTTACAGAAAATTGCACAGGCTGAAGGTAAGCCTTCTCGAGTTGCAGCGTATGTTGTGTTGGAGACGTTCTACTGATCCCTGATCAATTGACGATAGTTGGTGAATTATACTTTCCTGGCTACTCATCATCTTTTCATGTCAGGTATGCATTCAGAATTGATTGTAGCTTACGCAGCTAGAGTTTGACACTCTCACAGGCATCTCATTCCTGTATGCCCTATGGCACTCTCCTTCAGTGCGATCCAAGCTTACACTGGATGATGTGGATTTCACGGTACTCATCGCGACATCCGTGCTGTCTGATCTGATAGACAAATGCTCTCCCGCTGAGGCTTGCAGGGATGCATTCATGCGCATGAGCAAAGCTACAATAACGTATTGTCTCAGCTCCAGCGGCTTCGGGTCGTTATCGACGCTGGCAAGTCAGCCCCTCAATAGTCCCGGCAGATATTTCAGCAGCCAAAAAGTCATGATGCAAAGTCACCCAGACCAAAATGGCGACTTCGTCTTCGACACCAACCTCAAAGACCTCTTTTCGGGGGAGGAAATCGCCCAACGGCACCATCAGTCTCAAAACGCTCGAGAGCTGAACACATCACCAATTGGCCTGCCATACAAGCTCCCGAACCCGCCACTCGACCAGCCCATGAGCAATCTTAGTCCAGCGTACTCAGCCTCTCAACACTCTCCGTGTGATCAGCAAGCCGCAAGTGGAAGCTCGTATCGTCAACTTCAGCCCCTTCAAGCTCAGACTGACGCGATCTTTGATGATCTTGGATTCATCAACGATCTTCCGGTCGGGGATGCATGGACGAACGCGAATGAGTTTGACCTTGGATTCGGTACTGGGGGCACCGGCTACGACAGCAACAGCGCTTGGGAAGCGAATGGAGGCGTGGATCTCTTCGACGGCTTCTTCTTCGGCGGCAATGCAAGTAATGGTTACTGAATAGCTATTGAACAACACCCAAGCTCATTCAAGCCGTCTCCGGTAAAACCCCACATGTATCTATGTCCTGTCGTCATACTGTTTCTTATGCGCCAAAAAGAAATTCTTTGGCGCTGACCGTTGCGTCCAGGGTATCTTATAGCGCCGAATGCAATGCCTGAACCCTCCCCCGAACACCGGTTGGTCTCAACGACAATGCGAGCCAGATGTGTGCGCCGTGCGTGAGCACTTCTCCATTTCCCTAGCGCCAAGATTCATGCTTGGAAGATTAATGCCTAACGCCCAAAAAGCCGTCCCGATGTTGTACAGTCGAACGAAATTCGTGATGATCGTGTTAAGACGTAAGCAAAGGCTTGCTATCGCGCCTGTTGCGCCTATAGTCGATGCTCATCCGCGTAAGCAAAGGCGAAGAAGGCACGTGGCACTCAGATGAGGCGTTCAAGCTCTCTGCTGCAGCAGATGCAGAGTCCATCTCGGTCGCATCTACAGCAGACTGGCTTTCGCTGATATCTTCAACAGGCGCCTTCTCGGATTCGAAGCGTCTTCGCTTCTCCTCGACCATGAACAGGCTGAGCACAGCTCCTATGCACGCAATGAGTGCATTGGCCCACCACGGAAGTCCAAGAACGCCGATGTTCAAACCAGCGGACTGCAGTATGCCAGATACCGTGGGGCCAAACGCCCTGCAGCCGCTTGCTGCAGACGCGGCGACGCCGTTGATTGTCCCGAGTACTTTGGTGGATGGCGCAGAATTGGCAAGCATGATGTTGCTCGATGGAAATGCGAAAGCCTGAGCCGACACTTTCCAAACGATGACAGCAGCGACAGCTGGTAATCTGAGCGATAGCGGTACCATCGTGATGTAAGGAACCACCAGGTAGAGGAGCGGGTAGGTGATCACGACCATGCGGTATGTCGTGAGGCTTCCGAGTCGGCGGCTGATGAGTGGGAAAATTACCACAGTGGAGACCATCTGCACGACTGCTTGGCCGGCAAGGATTGCGCCAATAGTCTTGGTGGATAGCGCAAAGCCGCCGGTAAACTTGAAAGGTAGTGAGGCCGACGCATCGGATTCAGGCATGCTGAAGAGCACCGGCAGGAGCTGCTCGGCTGAGATGGTGTGACTGGAGGGTTGCGTTAGCATCTTCCCTGTGTGGGCAAAGAACCCGAACTTACTAAGCCATGATCCCGTAACCAATGATGTTGAAGACAACCTGCTTGGTGAATGCACCAGACACACTAGCTGCGCATTTTGCGGCTTGCGTGTCGTCCATTGTCTCAACAAGTTCCTCTTGGTATAGCGGAAGCTGCTCGCCGTCTGCAGCCTCCGAAGTCCTGGGCGATCCTTCGACAGATCGATACTCCGGAGGGAGGGTGGTCAAGCCGTCCGAGGTGGGCGTAAGAGTTGGCGACGAAGCTATGCTTCGGTACTGTGGAAGCTGATCGTCCTCGACTATCAATTCCAAGCTTTCCATGTAATCGCCTTTGCCTTTCGATGCAGATGCAGAACGCGGGATGCCGAGCCAACCCAACAGGCGTGAGCCAAGCTCGACGCCGATGTCCTTCCGATCTTTCTTGTCCTCATGCGTCTCTTCCAAGAACAACAACCCCACAATCAGACTGAAAACGACGACCGCGGCGCAGACTAGATTCGCGAGGAGATATGGGTAGTCGTCTAGGATTGTACCGCCACCGAAATACGACGGATAGCTGTTGACAGGGTCGGCAAGAGCACCACCCATTGCTGCTCCGACAATGCTACCAATGCACCAAACGAATGGCATGATAGCGTAGGCTCTAGCCTGGTGAGCCTCCACGGTAACCACTTCCGCGACTGTGGTTTGAAGAACGCCAATGTTGCCATTGAGCAGCCCTCCCAAAGCGCGTGCAATGATGGCTGTTGGCAGGTTCCTCGCGAAACCGAATACAAGCATGCTGAGACCTGTGCCGGCAATTCCAGACAACAGGATCGGTTTGCGACCATACCTGTCACTCAGACGACCCCAAAAAGGTCCCGCCAAGCACTCTGCAAAGGCGAACGCTGATGTGACCAGACCGGCATACAATGCGATCTGTTTGCCGTCTTCGGTGATGTTGAAGGACTCGATCATGTAGTAGATGTATGGAAAGATCGACATGAACGCGATTGGCTCGCATATTCGGCAAAGACCTAAATTCGTCAGTCGGATTGGTTCACGCTTGGCACAAGAACAGCAAGACTGACCAAGAACGATCATCTGCCGGATGGGAAAGGCATGTGAGCCATGCCGGCTGTCAACCGAGGCGGCGTGGGTCATTGCGTCTATGACGTGTGTGTCGGCGATGGAGGCCAGATGCTAGGTTAGAAGCGCAAAAAGTCGTGAAAGAGCTGTAGAAGATGCCAGCTGCAGCTGCTTGCTAGGAACATTCACTGCTGCGCAAACAAAAAGCTTCCCGGCAGCAGGCGCTACAGGAGCTCTATAACGTTTGCCAAAGACGGCGCGTGAGTAGTGGTGAGGTGGCGCTGCAGAATGCGAACAGTGTGATGGCGGTCGGATTGGGAATATACCACTGGAGGCGCAGTAAATGCATGTATGAGTGCAACAAAGCGGGAACAGGTGTAGCATGAGTGTGCGGCAACAGGAATCTGAGCAAAGACAAAATATAACCAAGGCGGGTTCATCGCTGGCACAACAGCGCGGTCTGCCCGGCATGGTGCGCTTGCAGTCCTCTGCTTCCGAGAGCATAGCTGTACGGCCCCTGACTATGGAGCGGTGCCCATTGGTACGGGGTGGGTTTTGGATGCCGTGGAAGAAAACACCGGTCCCGGCATATCGAGTGACTGATGTCAGGTCGATCCTACATGGAGGCGCCCCTGGGGCCTAGCGTATACGCTAGACCTGGATCCTGCGTTCCCTACCCAAACTTCGGAACCTGGAAATCGTTCCTGTCCAGTCGCGGCAGATGGAAGTTAGATGCCGGCAAGCTAGCGGTCGACTCGGTCCATGCTCCGATGTGACAGACTGACAAGGAGCTACTGCGGAGCCTCCGGGGTCGCTGCTCCCACAGGGCTGAGCGACACAGATCTGTGCGTTTGCGAGCGACGCCTCGGTACACGACAGCGGCGGTCAGTGTGCCCAAAGACACGGCGGCCACGTCGTTCGCATGAGACCGGGGTGGCGTTTGACGATCCGGTCGAGTCAGGCGCTGTTGCCATTCTGAAGTGTCACGAGCGCAGAAGAGCATAATAATAATAAAAAAAGCGGTGTATCAAAGCTTCCCCCTTATTACATAGCGAGCGCGGCAAAGTGATGGGATCAAGGTTTCTGGCTCGAGATTTGGGAAGCAGCCAGCTGTCGGATCGAGGGCCCGACCGGAATTGCGAGTCGCCTGACTTCGCATCATGACGGCTCGCCGTTGGGATCCATTCCTAAGAATGGATCAGTTGTGATACCTGAGGCCAATCTGACCAGCGCTGCAATCCGCGACGTGCCCCTCTGTCCGTTCGCTCACCTGTGCCGTTTGCGGACACTGTTTGAGCGGTGAGGGCGCCGTGAGGCTGCTTTTTTTGTGACACCGTATCCTGCAGGCAAGTCACCACGCGGTGGCGCAGAAACGGTGCCGCTAATGTAAGGCGGCTGTCGGCTTAGCGCTCTTCCAGAAGCTTCAAAAATTATAATTATGACAGGGGCCCGGCGACTGGGACCTGAATCTTGGGTGTGAAATTTGAGACTGGCTAATCAGATGATCCGTCTCGTCCCTGCCTCCTCTCCGGCAGTGCGGTTAGGCGATCATGTTGGCGGCGGCCTCTTGATTCGATGAACCATGCCTCAAGCTACGACTCGACAGACCCGCTGCTTCAGACGTGTCGCATTTGCAGACCAACGCCTGTCTGCAGACACCCCGACAAATGATCGATTTATTGCATATGCGCGGTCCGAGATCCGCATACAGCGATTGTGCCACAGGCTCACAGCCACAGGGTTCACTACTTGGCCCAAACTAATAAGATATCCCTACGGTGTAGTCATTACAAGCCTCTGGGAGGACATTGCCTGCTACCTCCCAGCATTGCAACGGTCGCATCATATTCGCACGGTACAGTGCGGGCGTGCTACCGTTTGTGCCCTCCTGCTGCCGCGCTTAGATATCCTGGTATAGACTTTCATTAGATGAAGCAGAGCCGAGCACCTGGGCGTGGTTGGTCCGTTTGGAAGCTACCTATTATGTATGTCTAACGGCTATTTGCATGCCAACATCCCTGCCTTTGCATTCATATTCGTGCATTCACATAATTGCAACCATACGGCTGGCAACCCCTCCTCACAAAGCACACGTCGCACTGCATTCCAATGTTAGTGTTGTTCGATACGGTTCATTCGAAGCGGTGTACTATCTCTCGGTCATTGGTTTGTGATGCGCTCAATATGAGCACAGATGTCTTTCGCCGTCACTTGCCAATCATTGGGAAGTTGCCTTTGCCACGGCTCACGACATTATTACGTCCAGAAGATCCGCAAACGTGCGAGTTTGAAGATTGATCCCTGGATCCAGCTGCAGTGGCGAACTTGTCGAGGGTGTTTGCAGCTACGCTGTTGGCACGCGCGATACGTTGGTTTGTAGGAACCTAGCTGCCGCATGTGCGACCTCAATGCTCATACTGTACAGTGCACTCTATACCAGACTCGGAGGTGATCGCAAAGACCCCCGCCGGACTGGAGGTTGCTTCCGACCGCTGCCCCGCGTCGACCACCTGGGCTTTGCACATAGGTGGAGGTATACCTACCAGGTACCCTTTTATCGAGACACCGCATCATGGCCTTCGTGAAGGAAAAACTATGCATTGATTTGTATGTGGGTGCCTCCGTATACTCTACAAAGCAAGGTCTGACTCCAGCCGCAGTGCTGCCCTGAAGACCTCCTGTCCGAAGGGCGTCTACGTGGCGCCAGATCCAGACGAGCCGCTCACCTGGGCTGGCGTCCTATTCCCACGTAAAGGTGAGTTCTGACGGTGAACATGTGCCAGCTATCACCGCGCTATTGGTCTGACTCAATGAGCAAGGCCCTTACGCGGGTGCCGTCCTACGGTTCCACGTTGACTTCAGCCCATCTTACCCAACTCGCCCGCCAATCATCACCTTCCTGAGCGAAATTTTCCATCCACTGGTCACTCCGCTTACCACATACACGCATACCGCGCGCGATGCTGTGGTGCAAACCGTTAGCTCCGCTGATGAGGAGAAGCTGCCTCCAGGTGGGTTCGCTTTGCAGCACGGATTCCCAGAGTGGTTCACGATGGCATCAAAGCCTTTGAACAATCGCAACGAGTCCGTCGATGGGCGTCTCTCCGCAGCCGAGAACGAGAGTTCCAGGGAGTCGCGGCACGACAACGTCACGAGGCAACATGCCCACATTGTAGAGGTGCTACAGTATCTCCAAATCGTCTTTGCCTGTGAGGGCGTCATTGACTCCATTCCGCTCAATGTGGCCGCTAATAGCGGTGCCTGGCATGCATGGAGGGCTTACCGCAACAAGACAGCAGGCGTGAAGCACACTTCGCCACCCGCGCGCAACGCCGATGATGGTGAGGAGACAGCGCTCGAGAAGGGCCTCGCGCCACGGCAGCAGCCTGGCGGTGCTAGACGTCCTGGAGAGTGGAATTGGCAAGGTGTCTGGGAAGACCGAGTGCGCAAGTGTATACTTCTGAGCAATTCTGAAGGAATATTGTATGCGGATCGAAGTGATATTATCAATTTTCGCAAGCTTGATGCTGAAGCAGTGAAGCAGCACTTGCCAACAGAAATTTTGACTTCGTCCGGGTAGAGAGGGCGTCACCCAAGGCAAGGCAGGACGCAACTGCGGCGGAATCACACGTCGTACCTCCTCAGGCAGTATGAGGCTCCGAACAACTGCCATCAAAGACATTGCCCGTTCGAAGAGTCCTTCCGCCGAGGCAACGAATTTCAGGTCAACCATGCTGTTCGAACAGGCGGGGCTCGAGCTTACGTTCGCAGCAGATTGATGAGGCATGGCCAACAAAGAAAATCAGCCACCGGGCACCATCCGATATACTGAGCAGTGCACACCTCCAGGGAGCGCTTCGAGTGCACTGGGTCTGCGACCATGGCAAACAACCGCCTTTGCATCGCCGCCGTTCCGAGCCATCTCTCCCAACAGTAGACCATCGCTGATCCAGCAGCGCGACCACTCAGCATGTCAGCGACCAGACACGCCATTGAAAGTCCGCAAGACGAGGGAGAATCTCAGGCAGGATGCCTTTTACACTGACATACCGCCTCCTTGTCTGCATCTCTTGCACGATGGCGAAAGCCAGGATCATAATCATCTGCCATCCACCAGCGAGACTTCAGCTTCAGTAAAGCGCATTGGAGTCCACCACACGCATGGATACAGCGAAGCATGCGCATCATCTCTGCCATCCTTGCCGCCGTTTCACCCAGACGACTATCATCCAGTGATGTCTGTCGATCCTTCAAGTTTGACTCAGCCGGCGCTGCCTACAACACCCAGGATGCACAGGCATAGATCAGTCAGTCGGCGCATGCTCTCTAAGGTCAAACAAGGAATCGCTAGCCGGGCTAAAGCCACGCCTACAGTGCGGCCGACAGAGAGTGAGACAAGCCTTATGCGCCGCATTTCTGGCAGGCGCAAGCCGAGTGTTGAGGTTGAGCGGCGAGCGCAGAGCTTTGAGATAAGTCGGGATAGTGTGGCGAGTGTGCTTGAGGGTGATGTTGCCGAGACATCGCTGGATCAGGACTGCTGCCAGAGGTCCGCAACACAGTCCACTATATCGACTACTGACGTACTTGGCGATCTATCAACCGAGCCCAATGACTTTAACCACGACTTCGCCGATCACGAATCTACCAGGAATTCTCAATCTTCAGGAAAAGAAGTAGCAACGGAGCCGCAGGAAGGCTCGCCGCTCACTCCCCGGCCATTGTACCGGAGCTTGCCTGTCACGCCTGCCGCGCCATTCAATGTGTGTCTGCCTTTCATCAACACAACCGTTACGGTGGACCGCAGTGCAGTAGACGCAGGAACTGAACAGCAAGTCTGGACAGCGCTCGAAGCATCGATGGACTATCGAGACTGCACTGTTGATCATGGCACGGTTGAACAAGGCACTAAATACGCCACGACTCAGCTTGGCGTCATCACCAGCTTGCGTCTCTGCTTCAAGCCGGTCGACGGGTGCTCAATCGTCGAGCTCGTTGGGCAGAAGGGCTTAAAGGACATGTCTGCCAATCAGACTTGCACTCTTTTCATCAAAGTTCAAGTGCCGAAAATCCGCTCAGCATGTACGGCATACGCAGAAGACGATCAAGCCTCACTGCTCACTGAGCTTGAATGCATGGTTGGGACACTTCAAACTGAACTTTTGCATCTCGAGGCTCGATATCGTCATTCATTGTTGCCGTATGACAATGTCGTCGCAGTCAAACACGTGGTTAAAGTCAAACGACCCAAGCTGGAATCTCGGTGGAGCATGATCAGCGCTACAGATGATTTGCATACGGCAGAGCAATTGCACACTAGATTGGCCATCTACATCGCGGATCATTACGCACCCGAGCGAGCGCTGAAGCTCATTGATCGTCATTTGGCCGCTGAGGCTGCATGTGAGGAGCCTGTCAGGCAGATTCGAGCGACTATTGCCGCCGAGCTAGGAAAAGGGATAGAGCACGAGGCTACCACGCAACCTGGCGCTAAGCCTTCGGTGGTAGTCACTGATATCGACATTGACTCAAGTCTTGCCTCCCGACCGACGACATTGGAGCATAACACAGCCACAGCACCGGGCACACCCACCGAGTTCGAGCACTCAAATGGTCCCAGCCCGCTCCTGGCAGCACCTACGACTGCTCCGTCTCATGACAAGGCTCGTTCATTGTCGATGAATGTGCTTGCATCTCAGACCGACGACGTGACAGACTCTTCGGAAGAGCGCGGTGACGCTGCCCGAAAGATCTGGCGTCACATACGACGCTCATCGCTGACAACTAAGCAACTCGCAGAGCTTGCACCCGAGCAGTTGCAAAAGCTGGAGACGAGTGACCAGACGTTGATGGATTTACGGCGAAGGGCACTAGCGAACAAGAGGAGTGTTGGGGCTGAGACGTTGAAGGCTTGGCAGTGGGATCAGAAGGCCCTCAGGCAGGTGGGTGAGATGCCTTGGATGTAGGTGCTGCGTGCGATATTCACTTTTATTGAGATATGCCACCTGGTCTTGGAAAGCATCGATTTCTTGGATGGTCGAGTAAATTGGCGAGGCATGCGAACATAGGTATGCTAGGACTGCATGTAGACGCTATGCCGTGAAGTCATCATCACGTACTGGAGATCTGCATTGCACAGATCCCATATCCGCTGTGCAGACCAAGCCACGCTCTACCAACCATCTCACCATGACGATCTACTTACCGACCCTCGTCCCAAGTCTTCGGGTTGGCCACCCACAACAGCCGCTGTCCGCCCGCAGACGCCAACGGGGTCCACCACAGCCGCCAACTTGCCGCGCAGCATGGCACAACGGCCCAGGATTACCGTGACGCCTTACACGACTCTAGGCGCGCTGCAGCTTCGCGCTTCGCAGCAATGGGATATGTATGTATGTACGTCCTTGCACGGCAGTGTCTCCAGGTGCCGAGAGGGTGGAGCCCACTGTTGCTTCGTGAGCTCCGAGGGGTAAGGCGACCAGGCGGATGGGTTGGTCACGAGTCGCACGAGCAGGATTCTTGAGGCAGGTAGCCGTCGTCGCTTGTTTGCTGGTCGCATGGTCGCGCGTATATTGCACGGGTCTAGCGGTGAAGGGGTGGAGTGTTGGAAATGATGCCGCCATCGGAGGTTTGCAGAGAGATGCAATGGTGGCACAAATGATCGCCGGCCCCACCATTGGAGCTCCGCAGGTTGTATGGTGTATATGTATGAGGTGTTTGGGATGCCTTCGTGTTACATGTCCTTTCTGAGCTCGTGATTGCGACGATCATCGCGACTTCATTCTTTCAAGATTTGACAACAGTGAGATATCGGGCCGATATATGCAGCTCGTCAGCCGCGAGGCCAAAGTAACCGCTACATCACACCGCCGTTCCCAGACGATGATGACGGATGGGTCTCAAATTCCCCAACGAAATATCCACAGAATTTTCACCTCGCGATTCGTCACCCTTTCCTCCCGATCACGCCCATCTCTCCAGGCATCCATCTCCTCAAGCACGCCGGTACTACTACCTCTCTTCTCGCTTCATCCCATCCATTCTCCAGGATCGCAGCCAGCACTCTTGGAACTGCCATCGCAGTACCGTTATTTGTATGCGCAAACATGTTTCTTCCGTCCACACTCTTGACTCGTGTATTCAATCTTCTGGCTTGGTAGTCCGTACAGATGCTCGCACTGGTAACCTCACCGTAACCCTTGTCTATCGCCGTTCGAGAAGGGAAGTAGGCTTCGATATCAATCTTGCGTGTTGCGGAAGCTCCTAAATCGGCCGTCGGCATTTCCAAGATCGTGGCATGGAGGTTTAAGGCAGATAGTATCTCGCGCTGGATATCGACCATTTCCTCAAACAACTCTTCTGCTTGGCTCGCCGCTTCATCAGTACCAAATCGGTCACCGCCATCTGCATCACCGGGCGGCTTGGCCCATGCGAACATCTCGACCTTGGTGAACTCGTGTACGCGATATAGTCCCTTGGTGTCTACGCCTCTTGCTCCAGCTTCCGCTCGATAACACCTCGAAGGTCCAATAACTTTCACTGGCAGGTCATGGTCGGAAATGATCTTGTTTGCTTGACTTCCCGCAAAGGGTATCTCGGCTGTGCCAGCCAGTACCAAGCTCCCTTGAATCTCGTTCTCCTCCGACCCAATGTGGTAGATCTGGGTCTCGCCATGTTGATCCCTGGGCATGAAGCCACAGGCACTCGCGATATGACCATATACCAGCGATGGAGGGGTCAGAATCTGCCAGCCACGCTTCAGGGCGACTGACAGAGCGAACTGAATAAGAGCTTGCTCCAACAAGGCAGCCTCGTTCTTCAGGAAGTACCAGCCCCACCCGGTCGTAGTAGCACTAGCCTCAAAATCCAAAAGATTGAGATCTCTACCAATGTCTACGTGGCTTGCGCGCGCGGCTTTCTCCGGCGGCTCTTGACCATTGATATATCCCAATACGTCAGGGATGTCGCCTACGGGCGTTTGCAAGCTGCTCAGGTTTGGCAGCTCCAAGGCCAACCGCTCCATTTCCTCCTGTGCCGCCTTTTCAGACTTCTCGAAATCTAACAGATTTGCCTTCAACATTTTTGCCTCTGCGATCAATGCGCGTGTGCCATCGTCCTTGCGCGCAGCCAAGTTTTTCATTTCCTTCCCGATCGCATTGTTGCGCTGCCGCAGCTCTGCGCTCTCCTTCTGCCTCGCGATGAGCTGCTCATGCAGTTCCAGGATGCGCCAGCCATTACGAGCGTATGGGCCATAATTCCTATCGATGCAGTTTTGCTCGTAGAGGCCTGGATTCTGGCGGATGTGCTTCAGGTTCGGCGCTGGTCTCGGCGCGAACGTTGGGCGGGTGTAGGCTCGTCGAAGATGGCAATGCCGATACCAGCCGCCTTGGAGCCGGGCGCGGAACGAAGCGTGGCAATGATTACAGACGGACATTGTATGGAACACAGAGAAGGTGAGAAGACTTCGGCTAGCTTGGATTACCGCCGAAGCACGGGCCAGTTCACGAGCAGCACACGCGATCACGGGACGTTGAGCCATTACGCCTTCCGAAAATGATATCGCACATCACGATACCACTATTGCTATCTAGGGCAATCTGATCAGCCGCGAAATGTCAAGGCGGCACGGCACTACTACTGAGCAGAAGCTTGAACGGCACTACTGGCATCGTCAATGCATGCTGCAGGCCACGCGTATCGCGTCGGTCCCAGCTCCGGATCGTGCAGAGACGAAGATAAGCTGTGGATCGGCTTTCTTCACCACTACTTTATTATACCATAGCCCTATACGCACGTCTGCCACCTGCTCGGACCTCAGTCCTCTGATCTGCACAAAACGCACGTCGACTCTTCCGCCCTCGCCTACACGGCATACCTCTTGGGGAGGTATTCTGTGGTCTGACATTCACGCCAATGTCTACTCGGACTTCATGTGCACTCCGTCATCTACCTTCTAAGTCTGAGTATGGATGCAAAGTTGGAGGACTTCAGCTACCGTGTGTTCTTGCGGGCGGCTCGACACAAGCAGACTAGACGGTTGAGTAAAAAACGTTTCAAGTGCTGAGCGTGAATTCAGCCACACCAGGGCCGGTCCCCTGAGTATTGCGGAAGTGAGTCACTTAACGGTTTGACTGCTTGACGTGCTTGACTGCTTGATCCTGCGACTGATTGCTTGGTGACGCGGTCAAATGCTGCTTGCTGCGGTTGCTGAATAAGCAGCGAAAGCTGATAGTTCCATGATTTCGTTGGCTATTCGGTCAATCACTTGGGGTACTGATAGAAATGCTGTCCATGTCGGAAGCGCCATGGTTGTGGAGGAAAGCTAGCAACATGGCGTCACTGTTGGGACTACTATGTATCGACACTCGACTCTTCAAAGATCGTGGCTTATCAAATGCAGCGTGCAGTCCTGACATTGATATATTGAGGAAATTCGGGAGATGCTGCTAGTTTTTGAGGTGACATACTGTTTAGGAAGGAGCGGAGAGCGGAAAGCCGGGCCGCTCGGCGCGCGAGTCATGACTAATGTGCGTCATCTGGTGTCCATGAATATATCACATACCTATTTGCTCGTCCTGCAATACAGTCCCAAGCAGCCATGGCAGACGGACGCCCACGGTCAGCATCCCCGGCGCGCGACGGGTCAAAGGCGAAGAAGCAAAAGACCGGCGGCTTCAAGTGGAAAGAGAAGAAGTCGAAGGCCGAGGACGACGAGCGAGACTCGGGCAGATTGGAGCGAGGCTACAGAGATCGATCGCCCCAACGAGACAGTCGCCGTGACCGGGAAGCAGCAGCGGAGAGTGACAGGAGGAGAGACGTAGAAGACGAGTCTAAGTGCCGGGAAGAGAAAAGAGCAAAGAAGCAGGCCGAGAAAGACAGACAGACAGAATCCGAACAGACGGAAGACGCGCCTGCAGCAGAAGCAACGGATGAACCTATGCCAGCGCCTCTAACAGAGAAGTCACGCGACGACATAGCCTCCAAGTTCGGCTCCTGGAAACCCAAATCCACGCCTCAACGCGACGACATGGCCGATAAATTCGGCTCACAAGCACCCAAATCCGACAGCACAAAGAAAGAGAAGAAGAAGAAAGCAGCTGCTATACCCGTATCAAACCAGCCGATGATCGTGGTGAACGTCAATGACCGGCTGGGAACGAAGGCAGCAATCCCATGCTTTGCAAGCGATGGTGTGAAGGGCTTCAAGGCCTTAGTCGCGATGCAGATCGGACGCCAGCCGCACGAAATCATGATCAAGCGGCAGGGTGAGCGGCCGTTCAAGGATCAGTTGACGTTGGAGGACTATGGGGTCAGTAATGGGGTGCAGCTGGATCTCGAGTTGGACACGGGGGATTGAAAGGCTGGAACAGATGCTGGCTGAGGTATCCCCACTGCGCAGCATACGGATGCGAAGGCGTTAGAAGGTCGAGAGTAGTAGCAGTAGGTATGGAAGGAGCGCTCGTCACCAGGTATATGACCCGAAGCATTAAGAGGGTAGGTACGATCAGGGTCTCACGTGCATATTTTTCCAGATCGCACCTTCCGTTCCAACGCTTCCGCACATCGACTCGCGGTCGTTCACTCATCACAGCCCACGATCATGTACCATTCACGCAACAAAGTACCTTATCATCCCATCTTACATCTCCGTCTTTTGCTCACGCTGACCATAAGCTTCAAAATGGTCCACAACTACAACACTCGTGGAAGATCGGGCAGAGATCGTTGTGGTCACGCGCCTCGCCGCTGCCACTGTGGCAAGCCTCTGCGTGCAACGGACAACGCAACATGCGGCGATTGCTAAGGCGCGCGGCGCGCTGCGCAGGGGCTGGGAAACGCCGCAGCTCCAACCGCACGGGCAGGTGGAACGGGGCATGCACCTGTGACGGGCGGGCTATGGATCGCAGCGGCATCAATGGTGGCATCTGTAGCGGGCTCAACGGCTCGTACAACTTCAACACGGCACCACAAACCATGATGGTTCAGGGCCTCGCGATGATGCAGCAGGGAATCCAGCAAATACTCGCGCAGCAGATGCTGGCAACAAATCTGCCACAGCTGTACAACGAATGACAGGCTGTAAACGAGGCCCAGGAGCCGACTGGTGGGGAGGCGGAGTGTAGAAGGCGGTCGCGCTCTCCCGTCTGGCGCAAGCCAGCCAAGGACACGCAGCACTTGATGCAGACTTGAGACCATATGGTCGATGAGCCGTGCAAGCGCTGCGAGCGGAATGGTCGGTTGTCGACGAGCCACTACGAACATAAGTGCAAGTACGTCACCTCTCAGGCGAGAACGGCGGCGAGGAAGCGCTTTGAGGCAGAACAAGCTGAGTAGCTCTGGACGTCGCTCGAAGGCGGAAACTGCGAAGTACCACTTCGATGGGTCAAAGACTGCGGCCTATTGACTGTCGACTCGGTTGACATGACTGCCATATCGCCTGCGGGCATCTTTTCGTGCCGACGCGATTGGCGGAAACGGCGAAGTACCGCATGAGTGGATCAAGGAGCAATTGCTGGTTGGCACGACTGGAATGTAGCCTGCCTTCGGTGTTAAAGCGAACGAGCATCAAAGCAGAATCAATTTTCATAGATCAGTATCGTGGGCATCAACGACCACCATGATGCACAGTTTCGTTGAGATCGTCTTTCTATAACCTCGATATATTTTCTGTGTAAGTTGCGTAGTCTCACAGACGCCCCTGCACATTATACATGACGCCCAGATCTCACGGCCCACGACCTACGTCCCGCTAGCTTTTTTATACCGTCTTGTTATAATCATCCCCCTCGCCCTGCCTCTCCGGCATAGCCGCCGTAACCTTCTTATCCTCATCCTCAATCTCCGCCAACTTCTCCGCCTCCATTTGATCCCTCCTTGACACAGCATCCTCCTCCGCTGCGCGAGCCTGGAGATCCAACTGCTCAGCCTGCACATCTTCCGAGGCAGTGCCAAGCGTAGCGGCATCCTCATCAGTAAACTTGTCATCATTGTGCTTGATCTTGTCTTCGAGCTCATGAGCATCGTCCTCCGCCGGGATAGAGCCTTTGACCTCAGATTCGCTCTTCTTCCCATTGGCTTCGCGCTTTTGCTTCTCGCCGGCACTGTGGTTGATGAGCTCGATGTCCTCGTTAAAGATGCGCAGCGCCATTGCCTTGCGGTCCTCCTTCGGCAGCATCAGGTTGACGGAGTTCATGCTGCGCCATAGAGGGAGGGTGAAGGTGTCATTGAAGCCGCCATCTTCATCGGACGTCGCTTCCACGCGCAAGATACAACAGCCCATGCCCATGTTTAGGACTGCTTCACCGATCTCATCGAGTCGTCTCCAGCCCGCCTTCGGGTCGTCGGGCTTGCCAACGTGGGGGAACATCTCGACTAACAGTGTCCGAAGGGTGGACTTTTTTTGCAGCTTGATCACTCGGCTCTGGCCAACCCAGCCTTCTATGATGGGTAGACCCTCGGTCTGAATGCGCCAGCGGCAGATGTCTTGGCCCTGAGCATCCTGCTTCATGAACATCTTCACTCCAGCGTGCACAAACTTCATGCCCTTACCTTCCGAATTGACCGTCAGGATATCTTTGGCCAGACGTGTGGAGTAGTAGATACCCTTGACGGGGTCCCCGGCGGGATTGCGGACCAGGAAGAGATCGCGCGGGAATTCCGGATGCAGCCCATAGAATTTGTAGATGCTTTGTAGTTCTGGATGGTCTGCTGGCAGGTACTTGAAGGCTTCTTCGTTCGCTGGACCATCTCCTCGCCGGTTGCGCCTGTTCTGGATCGCTTGTATAGCCGGTGGTATACTCTGACCGTCAAAGGGTGCGTTGCGCGCGGCATCAGCCACGGGCTTATCAACAACAGGCACACCACCATCCTTACTGGAGTCGCCACCGTTGATGATTTCTGACCCAGGTTGACCACCATCGGCTTCTACTGCCATGGCGACTGCAGGAGGAAGAGGAGCATGCTCGCGACGAGAGGTCTCACTAGCAGATGTGAGCTCTGCGGGCTCATCACCAAGGCGTGTCTTCTTGATCGATCCCGGATCCAGCTCGTCCTCGGCCTTGCGCTTTGAATTGATATCCAGCGACTCGTTCTGACGTGCAGCAGCTGACACATCACCAGCATCAGCGGTGCTGTCCGCGTTCGTCTTCGTCAGATGTCCATCACCATCGTTGGTTGCGTTATTCACGTCCGCCATGATCTCGCCAAAGGTAGTATTTGAGGGTTCTTCCTCCAGCTCGGCTGGCTGTTCAGTATTCTCGTTTGATGCGCTGAAGCTCCAATTCTTGTTCTGGCATTTGCTTTCGTTCTCCTGCCTTGCTCTAATTTCACTCAACTTTTCCAGAACAGCAATGAAGAAACCACCGGTGTCCTGCTGGTGTGGGTAGACACGCATGCAATGCCGTAGAGGAATTTGCTCTTCCTCCTCAGGCGCGAACATGCCAGGCACGATCTTGCTATCGTCGCCTTCGTTGCTCTGTGCCTCTGGCCATGACTCATATATCTGACCAGCTCTATTCATGATGGACCAGTCAGTCAAGCCAGGAGTACGCGCCAGACCTGGCAGCATGTTCGAGCTGTCGACGAGCTGGACCTTTGCTACGCCTCCACAGCGCTCAATCGCTGAAGACACCACAGCCTCATCCTCAACAGGGTTCATACTGCACGTGGAGTAGACGACACGACCACCGACCTTCAGCATTTGCAATGCTCTAACCAGAATGCGGACTTGCGTGATATACAAGCCAAGCCCGTTCTGTGGCGACCAATCCTTCCAGATAACGGGATTCTTGCGACATGTCCCGTCTCCAGAGCAAGGCACATCAGCCAGCACGCGGTCAAATTTCAGGTACTTACCCTTACCGCCAACAGACGGCAGTCGTATGGATGGGAACTGAGTGGCATCGTGATTCATGACGATCAGGTTTGGCGAGTTCAAACGCTTGACCTGATGGACCAACATCTGGGCACGCTGGTAGTTGACATCGTTTGCAATCAGAAGTCCGGTAGCACGTCCTTGGTCCAGGGGTTTCTCTCCATTATCCGCAGCGCTCTTTGACTGGCTGATAGCCTTGACCACGTTCTCCTCCTCGCCAGCATGTATCGCTTCGATCAATTGCGCGCTCTTACTGCCAGGCGCAGCGCATAGATCCAGCACTGTGTGATGAGGCTGGACGTCCAGCACCAACGGCGGGATCATGGACACGACCTCCTGTCTGCTGATGTTTCCGACCGTAGTCTCACTGACCAGGAACCTTTGGAATCCCTTAAACTCATCATACTTCCTCACGATGTTCTTGGGTGTGGTCATCGCGTATGCTAGCTTTTCAGGGTACCACTCCAACGGGTACGGGAGGTCCACCGGCGTGCCATCTTGTTGCTTGATATCTCTGAGCTGGTCAAAGTAACGACCGATGAGGTTGTTCTTGACACTCTGCGCGTGCGCCTTGGAGCCAGTGAAGCGGAATGAATTTGGCAGCTCTCTACGCAACGCAGCCCAGAATGCCTCGCGCTCTGGGCCTTCCGGGACGATGTTGAGGGTATTGTAGTACCGCTCTAGCTTGTCATTGTGTTTGTTGATCTTGTCGAAGGACACACGATTGTCCTCGAATCGATTGCCTCCACCACCGCCGCCGCCGCCTCCTCTGCCTCTTCCCCCTGCACTTCCTCTTCCACGTCCACCTCCTCTGCCGCCTCCGCGACCGCCTCTTTTGGTACGCGACATTGTCCCTTCTGCCGGATGCTGCAGATGAATAGACCGAAGTAAAGATCTGGTCGGCGCGGGCATTGAAGCTCGAGCCTTCAATCGGAAAATCTGCTTGACATCACCGACACCTCATGACTCGTGAAACACTTGGCAAGGCAGCTTCCCTATTGGGCGATCACATGCCATCGATTGACAAGCGGGAAGACCAAAGCATCATCAATATCGAGCTGCCCTCAGTGTCATTCAACTTGTCATTCGATCATTTTGGCTATATAGTAGACAGTGAGAGACGTGGCCCAAGGGTGAGGTGCAATACCATGCCAGACTGATGAAACTCATACATTCTTCCCATCTCCATATCTCTGCTGATTCGACTCAAAACTATGGCTGGTGAATTCTTATGTTCTCATGGCGTGGACATCGATGCCGAGATGTCCAGGATTAAATTTGGCTCAGCAAACGCACCGAAACATGAATCACAAGTGACAGGGCGGCCAAGGTCTCTGGACTGCATACACAACATCTCCCTACCCTCCACTGCTCCAGGAAGCCGCTGGACAATCGATCTCAAAAATGGTCATGTCGGCGCTCTGGAGCAGGCAGAGAAGAAAGAAGCATCAACCAAGCCTAATAGCATTGACGGCCACGGTGCTCTAATGGCACCTTCCCTTTGCCACCCACACGTCCATCTCGACAAAGCATACCTCCTAAGCCATCCAAAATACGCAGATCTTCAAATTGAGCGCGGAGACTTTGCCGAAGCCATGGAGCTCACCGGGAAAGCCAAGTCACAATTTGAGCATGGTGACCTTTTGGAGAGAGGACACCGCCTCATCGATGAAAGTGTTACTGCAGGTGTCACGCACATGCGAGCCTTTGTCGAAGTGGACGCTGGCGTGCACATGAAATGTCTCAACGCCGGTCTAGAGTTAAAGAAAGTTGCAGAAGATGCTGGGAGGATGAAAGTCCAGCTCTGTGCCTTTGGCCAATTACCTCTTTTCTCCCAATCGCAGGACGATCCTGATGGCGAAGTCATCAGAAGTCTCGTACAAGAAGCCGCAGTGCTCGGATCCGTCGAATGCATCGGCAGCACGCCCTATGTCGAAGCCGATCGAGAAAAGATGAAACGCAATATAGACTGGATGATCGACCTCAGCGCAAGAACAAATACACACCTGGATTTCCACCTCGACTACAATGTAGACCCCAACACTGAACCCATGGTCTGGCACGTTCTTGACTCCCTGAAATCCCACCACTGGCTTCAACGCACCGGCAACCAGCGTACTATCGTGCTAGGCCACTGCACACGCCTCACCCTCTTCTCCTCCTCAGAATGGCAGAAACTGCACGAAGTCATCGGCAACCTGCCCATTTCCTTCGTGGGCCTGCCGACTAGCGATCTCTTTATGATGCGCACGCCCGATCGGCGACGAGGGACCCTCGACGTCCCTACTTTGATCAGGAAACACGGCCTGAACGCTTGTATTGGGATCAACAATATCGGTAATGCCTTTACGCCTCAGGGATCCTGCGATCCACTGTTGTTGGCGTGTCAGGGCGTGGGAGTGTATCAGGCGGGCACGAAAGCTGATGTGGAGGTGTTATACGAGTGCGTTTCGACGAGGGCTCGGGAGGCTATAGGGATGGGACGGGAGGACGGTTCGGTTGATCTTGGTGTGAAGGGAGGGGATGATGGGTTTGTGGTGTTTGGCGAGCATGCAGTGGAGGAGTGGCGGACGAGGAGGAGTGTTGCTGAGGCTGTGTATTTGCATGATCATTGTCGGCGCAGGAGAGCTGTGATGAATGGGAGACTTATCAGCTGAGAGCATCAGTCTTCTTTCGATGGTATGACTGTGATCATGATATGTCTAGACACAAGGACAGAGGCACAGTGTACCAATATTTCCGACATATCCACATATTGCTTTCATTAAGCATATTAGGGTATCCTCGCTGGTCTCAACAGTCATTCCTCATCCATCTCATCAGGACCGTGATAATGATACAACACAAATTTATACTCCTCACGTCTCGCCAATGCTCATGCTCATGCTTTTTTTCCAATCCAAACCCCGAAACACTCAAGCCTTTTGTCAACCCTTGCGGTTCTGTACCAATATATCCAAGTTCCTTCAGTCCTTAGGCGATCAAGTGGACCGCGTAAATACTCTCCGCCACGCACTCATCTTCGTCGCTGTCATTGAGCTCGCCGAACTCCTTCGTTTGGACCTGAGGTCGAAAGCGCTGGGTTGGCCACTATTTCCAATGACGCTGTCGCCACTGATGCTTCCGTTGCGCGATCGCTGGTGCCCGCATTCGATCTTCGGTGGTGTGAAAGCGCCTGTGGCGATGCTGAAGCTGTCATTCAACACATGGTCGATGGTCAAGTCTGGAGCGGTGTATGTTTCCCACTCTCTTCCGGCACAACACAAGCTATCGACGCCACACTGAGAGACGAGGATCTCCTGCAGACGATCGCGCACCTCCTGCGCCGATGGCCTGAGGAGCGCATTCTGTGCCATCATCAGCCGTACCAGGCGAAGCAGCTCTGGCACGCCCTGGAATATCTGCTCGTGCTGACGTTCGCTCTCCTGTTTCAGTATCTCGATCCAAGCATCAATCTTATCCACGTTACAGTGAAAGCTGTGATCCAGACGGACTTTGCTCTTGCTAGCTGGTGCGGAAACGCGAGTGCCGCGGAATCGGATGAAGTCATTGAGTTTGCCTTTGATCATGAAAGTGATGATGTCGAGGAAAATGCATGCGAGCGAGTAGATATCAGACATCTCCGGCACAGGCTGCGGCAGATCTTGTAAGGTGTCAGGATCAATGTATGAGGGGCGCGGCAGCGGCAACGTCATACCAGACATCACTGATCGAGGGGACGTTGGCATGCTTGGTGGAGGTGATGTCTGACCGTACAGAAGTCGGCTGAAGTTGCGGAAGCTGCTTGACGAGGAATTCCGTGGCAGATGAGGTTTTGGCAGGAAGGCAGTGGTGATTGTGGTCATGCTGTCCGATCTGCCGCTCGACGGTGGAGTGATTGGACTGGAGGCTGCACACATGCTGTTGCTGCGTGTGCTGCTGCCGGTAGATGACTCTGAAGAGCTGCTCCCGCTTGAGCTCAACTTGCGCAGCTTACCAAATGCCGAGACACTGCTCGGCGGAGGGCTGGCTGCCAGGAAGGAAGGGGATTGGCAGATCTGCGATTCAGGCGCAGAGTAGTCGTACGCCTCGGTCTTGTGCGGCTTCTTGCCGCGCTGAAACGTCCGATGTGTGCCAATGTCAGCAAACGCGATCCGGTTGTCGCGATCTATCCATATGTTTGAGGGTCGTATAGCGGTGTGTACGGCACCGCGGTGGTGAAGTGATGCCACCGCAGTCGCGAGACAATGCATCCATTCGCAAAGCAGTACAGGTCTGTCTGAAACCGGCACGCGCATGAACTGCGTGGGAGTGCGGTGATCAATGAACGTTCCTAGGGTGTGCTCGGCCACAAAGTTGGACAAGACATAGCCAGATCCATCCGAGGTGTAGGACGCCCAGACATTGGCAACATGCTCGTGGCCGAGCGATCGAGCTTTCCGGACATCCTTCATGAATTGCTCCCTTTGGGTTTGACCAGTGTCCTTGTCGGTCAGGAAGTACCTTCGCCTTTGGAAGATCTCATCCGGTCGACCTGGGAAATGGACTCTATCCCAAGACTGCAGGCTTACCGCAGGTGGTAGGGTGTTGACATACTCCATGGGTATATGTTCATTCGGACCATAGTCAATATGTGCGCCTTGCTTCAGCTCTCGGAGCAGATATACAAATTGGGTGTCGTAGAACTTGCGGTTCAGCGATTCGTCGTTCTCATAGGCCAACTCCAGGTTCCTCACGTTTTCGAGGGAGATTGGCAGGTCATCATCATCCCATGAATCATCAATGCATCCAAAGATCTGGTCTGGCACACCAATCTCGGTTAGTATTAGGAAAAGCCTTTTCGCACGCTCCAAGATCCATTCCATATACGTGTCGTCCGTGAGTCCTTCTCCAAAGGCAAGCGGCTTGTCCAGGAACTCGCGCTCTTCACCTCTGAGCTTTGAGATCACGAACGACCTCGTGATCTTGGCTTCTATCCGCTTGTCTGTCCACCAGAGCTGCTTCAAGGCTGCATGGGGTGTGACAAGAGAGTGGCCCCCGTAGCCAAAAATGTAGGCATTCAAGGCAATTGTTGCGGCTGTTGGCGGCACATCTGCGTAACTCCTCGTAGCCATACCTCCTATCGTCAATTTGACCGCTGGACGATCTTTCTAAATCTGCTATGCCTGTGTTACTGCTGTCGCATGTGCCATCTCACGAATGTCGACGATATATCCAGTCATGAGTCGTTTCCGTGCATGTTGAATGCGAAGACAAAACCGAATACTGTGCAGAGGAGTTTGTTTTACGGGCAATCAAGGCTTACGCAGCGCGTCAGCTCTACCATCCTGAGCACCCATGTCGGCATTGCATTGGTGTATTTGTGCCACTTCGGACCTGCAGACTATTGTGGCACGGTTTGGCAAGACGAATACAGTGAATAGGGCCTATTGGAGGAGCAGCCGTCCCGCATTGAGCCTGTGTAACGGGAGACTTTATTCGATGCGCGCGTGTGGCAGCTACAGAATGGCAGGGTCTACACCTCAGTACTCCATTCAACGTCCAGGCGAGAATTCTCCGCACCGTTATGGATTGTCTGAGGGGTCCTGGCAGTACGGCCAACGCGAGCAAACAATAGTATGTCCTTGCATCATGTACATCACATTGGAGAGCAATCAAAGGAGTGGAAGAGTATATCTCAGTCTCGCTTCTTTCCGCTTGCTATTCTCGCCAAGAAAAGTGCCCGCCGACACGTGAGAGGGTAGATCTCCGGCTAGTTATGCCAACCACCAACCCGACCTGGAGGCGTCTTCCCCATCGTCATCAACATGCGACTTGTCACTTGCGCTGTACCTGTACAGTCATGGTACAAGTAGCGCGAATTCATACGCACACTCGAGCCTGCCTGCTCAACCTGGCGTTGCTCGGAATCGCGTCCATCATTTGACATTCCGACCCCGGTCACCCTGCAGGTCGACTGCAGTGATGGCTGGTAGCACATCTGGCGGTGTGGGAGTACAGTAACATACTGAATTCCGGGCATGGAGACCCGTGACTCTGCAGTGGCTGGACGCTCAGGTGCTATGAGCACGATCGATACTGGACGAGGAGGAGTCGCGCAACAGGATAAACGAAGTGGCGTTTGCGCTGACTATTATCGGCTGGACAGGTTGCAAGGGAACCTAAGCTTCTTCGATGCGCCTGGTTGCCTGCAAGACTAACTTGTGCTCTGCACATAAGCGCTTACTTCGCTATCTGGTTGGAGTGGAGTCTGCATTTGCTAGCTTACGCCGAGTCCCAGGACATAACAACAAACTTCTTCCAGGACTCGCTCGACTCCTGCTCGTCATGAACAGCATGCGACTATCGCGGAAGCTTTTAAGACTCGGCACTTTGGCCACCGCCAAGTGCTGGATCTAGCCCACTCGTCGATTCTAATTTTTGGTACTGCCACATCAAGGAGAAGTTACACTGCCGCGTGTTGGGGCGGGTATTCTTGAATGATCCAACAGTGTTATGAAAATATTCTGAAACGATGAACCTTCCAGACATGCACTGTCATGGCCTTTGCATTCCGTAGAGATTGCAGAAAGAAACAGTTCTCCCTCGCAGACGTTCACCGACTTGCGCTCGACCTTCGTTGAGGAACTGCCTAGGCAGCCGCGTCGTCCAGTTTTGGCAATGCACAGGAAACAGAGGACATTGAGCAAAATGATTATTGCCATCAGGTTCGAAGAGCAAGCTTGACTTCGGAATGTCTTTGTGAATCATTGCTCTGGTAGGTCCTTTTTCGGCGCGTCAAAAACGGCTTGGTGAGGTCGAAGTCGATCTTTGGCTGGCGAACGAGCTTTGCAGCGATGTAATACTTGAAGATCTCACATCCTCAAGCGCACCTTCGGGGCATACAAGAAGTGAGTAGATCGTGACGGTGTAACTGCAATCTGTAGAATGAACAATCGGAGGTGATGTTCCTTGCTTCCCCTCTCTTTCCCTCTCCAGCTTAAAGTACTGTCTTTCGTCGCGTCGTCACGTTGTTTGACCCATCACCACGCGTCCTACATCCGACACCTTTTCCATCACCTTTTATCAAATTATATCATCCTCCATACAGCCGTCCTAGCAATTGAGTCGTTGGATGCTCTGACGTCCTGAGCTTAGCTTGGCGCACGGCAAACCTTGCGGTATCGGACACCATGCAGAACTACAGAGGATTCCAACAACAACGCAGCCCAGCTGCTTCCAGGCGCGGACCAGGTACGCAAACATATTTACTTTTGTTGGCTGCACATTCAATGTGTTGCACTGCAACATCGGCACTGGAGTCACCAAGTGCGCGATTGCGAGAAACAGGCTGCGCGTCGGATGCGCGCGCATCCAGAACAGCATGGCGACACCACAACACCGTAGGAAGATCTCTTTCCGTGATTTGGAGCTGACAGTGAACCGCCGCGAAGGTCCAATGGTGCCTGGTCCGCAGCACGGACAGCAGCCGGCCATGACGCCTCAGCAGATACAAGCACAGCGACTCGAAGACATGCGCAGGTTGGATGCGGCTCGGCGCATAAGCAAGAAGCCCACAGATCGCGAAATCCCCTTCGAGCTGAGTGACGTGGTGGTCGGCGACGGTGTGCAGCGGTATGGGAAGCTACGCGACACCGAGAGGCAGCTGGACGCCGTCATGATGCGTAAGAGATTAGACATCAGCGACAATCTGCAGCGGAGATATGCGCGGCGAGAGGGAGTGCTGAGAGTGTGGGTGAGCAATACGGCAGAAGGCCAGCCGTGGCAGGAAGGCAGCGGCATTAGCGAAGATGGCACGTTTGAATTCGGCGAGAACAGCCAGGCCACGTTCCGCGTCAAGATCGAGGGCAGATTTCTCGATGATCCGAGCGAGGAGAAAGCAGAGGAAGAGAAGAAGGAGGGGGAGCTTGAAGATAGCAAGGGTGCAGACGCCAAGCGGCCGAGCCAGCGGCCACGATTCAGCCAGTTTTTCAAGGCGATACGCATGAATTTCTCGCGCAATCCGTCTCTACAACCAGATGGCTACTCCGAGATTGAGTGGCGGAAGCCGCAGCCCGGCCAGCAAAATCCCAACTACGACCCTAACAGCAGCGAGGCGCTCTTCGATACCCTCGAATTCGAGAGGAAGACAGACGAGAACATCAACATCACCGTCAACCTGTACCGCGACGACAGGCACGAGCGCTTCCAGCTAAGCCCTCAGCTCGCCGAGATCTTGGACACCGACGAGGATGACCGCGCTGGTGCTGTACAAGGTATATGGGAGTACTGCCGCGCAATGAAGCTGCAGGACGCCGAAGACAAGAGGTGGATACAATGCGACGATCAACTGAAGAAGGTACGGACAGTCTGTCATTCATGACCTTGTAGATGATACATACTGACTTTTACAGCTATTCAACCAAGAGCGCATTCACTTTCCATACGTGCCGGACCTCTTACATCCTCACCTCAAGCCATTACCACCTATTCAGCTCAGCTACACCATTCGTGTCGACAAGTCGTACATCCGTGGCGATCCTGAAAAGGGCATTCAGCCATCAGCACCAACCATCTACGATATCCGCATTCCGCTGCCGAACCCACTCATGGGTCAGTTGACACGCTTCCATACCTCCAAAGCCCATCTTGGCACTCTCCAGCAAATCGTTAAGACCGACGATGACCTGGCTTTGCTTGTGCAGAAGATCAATCAGACAAATGCCAAACGCAAATTTTACGACAACCTCGCGAAGGACCCCACGAATTTTCTCAAGCGGTGGATATCGTCTCAGCAGCGTGACCTCGAAGTCATTCTTGCAGAAGCTACGAGAGGCGGCGGCGAGGATGCTAGTGGCGAGGAATGGCGGAAAGGTGGTCAGGATGGTGTTTGGGGTTCGAGGCTGGCACAGGAGAGCGTCGGTTTGTATCTGGCGAGGAACACTAAGCCGTATTGAAGATCCAAAGATCAAGGGTACGATCGACTTTGAGAAGGTCGGTGAGGCAACTGAAGATCCAGTCAAAGATATAAAGGTGAGATGATTTGAGCGTTCATGAGACTGGGTGGTAGCCGTTAAGCCTCGGGCCCGGTCATGCAGTTACCCTCAAGTTGATCCATTGTAAGAATAGAGGTGAGGGTGCAGGGCAGCCTGAGTGGGGAGTATTACTGATATCCAGGGGCGCGATGGCCGCGCAATACTACGTTTGAAGGACTTCATCTAATGCAGCCTTGCCCAAGCGATTATGTTCTTGTTTTAATTTTCAGGTGGCGCTTCATTTAATGACATGGTACGATCGTACGAGCTGGTCTCTTTACTGGAGTGGAAGAGAGGTAGCCAAGCTCTGGAAGCCAGTGAAGAGGCGGATGAGCCCTTCCGATGGGAAATGTATGTGAAGAGACACTACATGGAAGAATTTCAAAGGAGACTGGAGAATGATGAGGCTGAAAAAATCCCAGCTTTAGGGAGAGTTCGAGATCTATGTGCAAAAGCCAGAAAGAGAAGATACACAGTATTCGAGCGGCAAAGTGCTTTAAATAGCATGCGGCAAGAGCAGAAAGGAGGGAGGATGCATTGGCAGGACGTAAGGCTGGACTCAAACTACAGCGGGATTCCTGCAGGATCTTTCTGCCAAATCACTCGAGTGTCATGTCGCTGTAGAGACAACAAAATGCGATGCGTTTCCTGGCCAGAATACGTGGCGACGTGCGCACCCGGCCGCTTGTTCTACCGTCGATGTTCGCAAAAGGGGAAGAATGGCTCTCGCCGGACATGCCGTTGCCTCCAATGTTCAGACCGCACCGACGAGGACGTCCTATTGAATCGCGGGACCCCAACCGATCGCAGGAGCTGCAAGTACTTTCGTACGTCCGCGCCAGGAAATCTGTACTTGTTGGAAGAGGTTGAGACAGTTTCGAGTGTCTTATGGTCCGCGCTCCTTCCCTTCTCGGAATACAGTTGGCTCAGCAAATCTCAGCTGCATTAGCGTCGTTTGTCTGGTGACGACTCTCGCACAAAGCTCGATTTTCGCTGCATTGTTTCGAGCTCACGGCAATGCAAACATTGGGTCGATACCATCGACTACGTACCGCAGTCCTCAATTGATCAGCACCGGTAAGCTTGGTACATATCCTTCAAGAGCGAGGCTCGAGCGATTTCTGACGTTCTCGTAGCTCGCCGTTCAGAGCACTCGAGATCACCTTCGCCACGACCTATACTGACAAACACAGAAAAGCCTGATGGCTGAACAGACTCATGGCCGCCACCCCAACAATGGAAGCCATCGTAACCACCAACATGCCGACCACGACAGGTTAAGCCAAGACCTGCGGAACCCTCTTTTGGGTGCCAATTTCCGTCCGCAATCCTCATTCGATACTCGGAGGGGAAGCCTGGCGAGCGCCTTCGGGGGCGACGATGATGTAGACGGGCAGCCAGAGGGGAGGCCGCGACGTAGGATTCGACGCTATGGAGAAAGCATAGCCGACCAGCTATCTACGATGCGCGCTCGTCAGAACGAACCGCAAGCGCATCACCCGGCAATGATGCATGGAGAGAGCAGGCCAGTACCGGCCATGACCCCAGCAGACCAGCTGGCCATGTTCAACTTGGTGCGCTCTCAACAGTATCTTTTGAACCAGATGCAGATGCAGAACGCACAGCTAATCCAGCAAAACAACTCTGGCGCCGGCTGTTACGGTGGTGGTACGTGGAACAACATGGCGATGCATAACCCACAGCAAGCCTCTACCATGCCATATGCCAACACGCCAATGTCCTCCCACACATTCGGTTATGCCGATAGGGCACATTACGATCGCCCAGACCTTCTCCACCACTACCACGGCTCTAGCCATGGAAACCCGCAGCACCCAAATTTTCTAGTCGATGAGGCCCCAAGCATGGAGGGCATGGGCGGATTCGGCTATTATGACCGGGCGTCGGATCAGTCGTTCACGGGTGGTTTACCAAGCTACAGTAAGTGTCAGTGCTTATTGTGAAGAGGCATGTGCTGACTGATCAGCGGCCCCTTTCCAAGGTTTCGTAGAGCCAGGCCCCAACGCACACTCGACTCCTCGCCAAATGCCAGCTCGTTTACCGCCAGTCTCCAACTTTGCGCCAGCTCATCGCAGATTGCTTGACCATGGCGGCACCGATCAGAGCCAGGCCTCGTCTTCACACCATACTCATGCACATCCTTTGCCAGCTGCCGACCCCCTGCATTTCAAGCCAGCGCCTCACAGGATCGATTCAGCGCACCCGACTCCTACAGCGCCGCGGGAGAATTCGCCTAGGTATACTCCTCCAGCGCCGATACTATCCACCAACATCTTCGATTCGAACAGCAAGACTCAACATAAGTATGTCAATCCGGCTAGCCTGGAGTCTCACAAGCACATCCCAGCCATCAAGGATTATAATCTGGCGCACCAGGTTCGTGAGCGCTTTGACAGCCTCTTACCTGCAGTTGAACGCTTCAACGATGTTATTGCTCGGTTCAACAACAACCAGCTTGATGCTCATCAGTTCTTTGGAGCCTTGTACGAGCTCTTCTACTGGTCTGACTCCTTGAAACTGCTGGAGATACTGAAAGACCACATACCGAATCATTTTAGGATCAGCGATGTCAACAACTTCTATGAGCGGTTGCGCGCCATGGCTGAGGATCGTGCGAAGAGACATGAAGACGTTGCCGCGATGAGGGATACTTTACGTAGCTGGGCACGCAATAATGTCGCCGAGGAGGAAAAAGGTGCCGAGTCTTCCAATGCAGAACACAAAGGCCAGCAGGAAGCGCCAGCGAGCATGAAGACAAGAAGACAGCCGAGGCGGGTGTCCAAAGGCAAGGCAACAGCGAGTCTCATCGTCAAGCTTCCAATTGATGCGTCCGCTGTAGTCTCACAGCCGCAATTGGATGACACTGTGACTGTGACTGAGAAGCCGCGCACTGCAAAGAGAAGGCCAAGAAACGGCTTCAAGGCCTCTGACCGCCCGTCAGAGACAATTGACGCCGACGAGAAAGATGATATTGAGCAGTCTGGCGAATTCAAAGCGGAGCGCCCAGACTTGATCATCAAGAATGATCCAGAGACTGATGGCGACACCCTCATCAACATGAAGACCGAGCAGCCTCTGCTGGCTTGTCAGACGCCAGCCTCTTGGGTCGACCATGTTGGTCCAGTCTACAAGACTCGTTGGCAGATCCTGGCGCGCAACAGCAAGCCATACATCCATGAGCCATGCAAGCAAGGCTTCGAGCACCCAAGCTTGGTCAGGCAGCACCACCCGGTGAAAGATCCCGCTAAGGGCGAGACAGGTGAATGGTGCACTGACATGCTCGCAAATATGGAGAACGGTGGTTGGCAGGAATGGGACCATCATGAGAGTTGCAAGGTTACAGAGGCCAGTATCAACTACACCATGGTCAAGGATGGGTATGTTGTCAACGACCAGGCGAGTCTTGATAAAATCGAGGTTGCTGTCAGCAAGGGTATGGAATTCAAGGTGCAGGCCAGTTTGTGGGAAGAAGCGCAGAAGAAGGAAGTGATGGCAAACACGAGTGCTCCTGCGAGCTCAGTCGAGGCTGTTCACAGCAACGAGACGACCGCCACAGCTTCGAGCTCAGCGGCCGGCCCCAGTAGCAAGAAGGCGGCTGTGAAAGCGACAGCCGATGCAACGACTGCTTCGAGCACTGGGGCGGCCAAGACGCCTGTCAAGAAGGTACCGGCAAAGCGTGCCAATCCGCCTTCTTCTAAGCATGGTTCCGCGCCACAGAAGCGCAGGTACGTCGTGGCGGGCGCCGGCGACGACGACAGAGAAGCTGAGGCTCGTGCTATCGAGATTCTTGCCAATGGTGTTAAGTGTCGCAAGTGAGGATCGCTTCTATTTCTGGTACTGTAATGGTGCTTGCTTGAGCCCTGATCCAATATGCGGCATGCGACGGAGAAGGTTCGGGCGGTGTCCAGTTGGGTTTTTTGGTAGATGACATGGGTGCGAATGATGATACTGCAGCATTGGCGGTCAGTCATTGGCACTTTGACGCTTCGTGCAGACGAGTGATCCATGCTGGGTTGCTTGAGGTAGCAAGGTATGTGGTCTTCTGGTCGGCGTCACATGCTCATTGGTGTAGAGCTTAGCCTGTAGCGCAGCCTGTGTACGAGCGCTTTATACAGCAAACGACTAGCGTCTATGAAAGGCTATCAGTCTTGACGGGATAACAGCATTACATGTATAGTAGATGTACGTTGTGGTTCTGACAGATGATGCCGTACGCCAGAGTAGAAGTCAAGAAGACTTGACTGTCTCTTACTGCGATCTGGCCAACGTTGGATCTAAAAGAATCTGTGCAGATAATTATTTGAGTCTGCCGCGGCCTCAAATAATCCTCAGGCTGCAAATGAAGACCACGTAGTGACGGATTGATAGTAATGATCGATCAGCACTAAACGCCTAGTGGCTGAGAATGAATCCTCGGATCATATCACGCAGATGAAGAATATGCTGATTCTCGATCAAAGATGCAAATCTACTGCATTAGAGCAGAATGGCGCCTCACAATGGGATGCAAGGACAGTCGTTGCTGTTTGTTTGCATAATTCTGGAAGCATCGCAATCATGATAACTAGTCGCTTCCGATATCACGACATTTGTTTACATCGAGATTTGTCGCGCAGGGCTCCTTCAATGACGAGAATGAAAAGATTGCAACTCCGCAAACTTGTTGCTGCTTGCCACGACGGCTTTGACAGCCCATCACTATTTCATGATGGCATCCAACGACAGATGCTACTCAGCATTGCTGAACTGTGCGCACAATGTCAATGTGGAACGGAGAATCAATTCAAAGCAGGCTCGACCGTCTTAAGGCTTCCAATGAAGCCCACTCATCGTCTCCAAATCCACCACTTCAAGCGATCAAGCCAAAGCCAGTCGTCATTGGCATCTACGGTATCTCTGGCTGTGGCAAGACCCATCTTCTGAACGCGTTGCAAGAGAAGCTCGAAGCCACACGATACAGATTCGAGGATGGCTCGGGTCGTCTCTCATCGTTGATGTTGTCGCGAGAGCTGCAAGTGCCGTTTGACCAGCTTCCGAGAGAGCTGAAGTGGAATCTTCGCCAGGATGCTATCCACGCCATTGCGGAAGACTGCCATGCGAATCGTCAAGTCGGCATTGTCGCCGGTCACTACATGTTCCTGAGTCCGATAGCAGAGCCAGATCTGGCGTGGACTGATCGAGACATCTGGGCCAACAACCACGTTATCTATCTGGATACAGCTCCAGAAGTCATCGCCGATCGTCGGAAGCAAGACACGGCTCGCAACCGAGTGCAACTGAGGACTGATCAGCTCAAGCTTTGGCAAGAAATTGAAAGACAGAATCTGCAAAAGCTGTGCGCCGAGCGTGGTATTTTGTTCTCCGTGGTGACGGAGCACACATCTGTCGACAGAGTTGCTAAGCGAATCCGAGACTTCAGCATACACAATCCCATCTACAATCTCAAGATGGCCGAGGCTCGGCTCGATGAAGTCGTGAAGATTGCCGGATGCAACAAGCTGGAGACCATGCTCGTGATCGACGGCGACAAGACGCTCGCAGCAGAGGATAGTGGCGAGTTGTTCTGGAAGGCTGCTGGTCAAGGCATATGGAAAGAGGGAAACCCATTCAAGGGTCCTTACGGCTACGATTACCTCTCATTCCGTCAAGCCACGTTGATGGTCGAGGACATCGCGGACGTTCGTAACCTCAGTCAGTTGTACGAAAGGGGAATCAAGCCGCACCAGGAGTTCGTGACAGTCTTGAAGGAGGTGGCTAAGTGTCAGTACGTCAAAGCGATGGTGTTGACATCTGGCTCCAGGAAGATGTGGGAGAAGATCCTAGACACAGCGGGCCTGTTCAGCACCGTGCCGGTCGTCGGCGGCGGGCGATTGGCGGATGGATTTGTCGTCAATGGTCCTGTCAAGACGGCGCTGGTTGCTAGGTTGCAACAGCAGCATCATCTCCATGTCAGCGTTTCCGGAGACGGACCTTTGGATCTGGGCATGCCGAGGCAGGCCGATGAAGCATTTGTGGTCGTCGGCGAGAAGGCACAGAGGAGCCAGTCGATGGAGGGTCGACTCAAAAGTGCAATCATGACAGACGGGCTGCGCGCCAAGCAAGTATTGCTTCCCTCCTCCGCCGAGCCTATGCTCGACGACAAGGCACTGCCTATTGTGAAGCTGCAGGATCCAGAGCTCGTTCAAGCAATCACAGCACACCGTCCAATGCGTCTGGTCACTGCCACCGGGACCACGGCCTCCGAGCTCCTCGTGGCACCAACGAGGAACGCAGACGTGCACGGCAAAGAGCTCAGGTAAGCCCGCCAAGACGTTGGCAGGTATCTTGCTACGCAGTCCGTGACCCTGCCAGGCGTGCTCGGGCTAGAAGAGTACGACATGCCGCACGTCCAGGCGGGCAAGAGCACAAAGGGCCATCGTCTCCTGCACGAAAAGCAAACGTTGATCGTTCCGCTCATGCGTGGAGGCGAGCCGATGGCATTCGGCGTGAACGAGGCTTTCCCACAAGCCATTTTCTTGCATGCGAAAGAAGCGACCGATCTGACAGCAGGTCATTTGAAAGTCTGCAAGAGTGTCATCCTGGTTGACGGTGTGATCAACACTGGCAAGAGCCTCCTGCCGTTCGTGGATCGCATCCGCAGCGTGGTGCCAGGCACGAAAATTGTGGTGGTCGCGATTGTGATGCAGCAGGAGGCTACGGAGGAGGGCGGAGCGTTTGTAGAGGGGCTGAAAGGCGGGTCACAGGTGACAGTGGTGGCGCTGAGGCTGTCAGAGAATAGGTTTACTGGCAAGGGCGGGACGGACACCGGGCATCGTTTGTTCAACACGACCCACCTGGACTAGGTAGGTAGGGAGCGAGGTATGCGCGATCTCGGGCACAAATGCAGAAGTGAGGTCAATATCTTCTCACTCCCGAGCTCCCGTCCGCAATGAGCGAGAACAAATAGCTGAGTCGCTCCAAAATCGTTCCTGGCCCTTTCGTCGCACATCGCACAAGTCACCTCAGATTCATAAGCCTCAGAGACCGAAGCAGCGAGATCACCACGCGCTCGTACACCAGCTAGCGTGCGCTCGATCCCGCCAATAGGTTTTGACAGATGTCAGCGCGTGCCTTCCGCTTTCGTCGAACAGGTCCGCATGCCGGAAAGGCAGCGAGCAGCGACACCGGAAGCAGCTCGTACACCAGCTAGCGCGCGCTTGGTCCCGCCAATGGATCGCGAGACATGTCAGCTCGTGCCTTCCGTTTTCGTCGCGCGAAGTCGGGGACAAGAAGTGTAAGCGGCGACATCGTATCGAAGACCGTCGGGCAGAAGGTGTTAGCATTTGAAATGCGAGGGAAGCTTTCGCTGTCGGTGGCTAGAAGTGCATGGACACTCCGGACTATGATAAATCGTCTTGATTGAGTGGCACTATTACTACAGTACGTATGCGTCATCAGAGTTGCGTTGGTCGTGCTTCTAGGTATCATCGTTTCGTGGTCACGTAGAAAATTCCGTGTCTTTTTCATGCTAGACCCCGTGCATATGCGCACCCAAATCATGGCCCAATCGTGTCGCGTTTAAACCTTGCAAGTTACCATCATCTCACCCAACTACTGTGCCGTCAAGTCTCCCACACCAAGATGTTCATCCAAAGGATCGCGTACCCCAAAAGGTGTTTCTCCATCCTCAGCCGGCTCCCTCTCATACACAAAGATCACCCAATCCTTCTCGCGATCTAGTCCACCCGGCAGACACTACTGCCAAGGACTAGCATCAGCATACTGTCTCCCATCAACTCCACTCAGGGAGGCATCCCGTCTCCGTCTGCCACTCGGAGGAGGTCCTGACGGCGGTGGACCGCGCGAGCCGCTCTCGCCAGCAAAGCGCGTCTGCTTTGCTCGACCCTGGCGGTAATCTGGGAGCGGCGGACCAGGAGGCGGGCCACGGCGAGGATCCTCGGCACCAGAGTATGACATTTCCGAGCCGCTCATGCGTGCTTGGCGTCGACGAGGGTCAAATGGCGGAGCCATAGGTCCATTAGTTGGTGGCGGCCCCATGGGACCATGATGACGGGCGTCATCCATTGACCGCGAAGGAGGACGGCCGCACGCTGCACGAGGAGGCGGAGGCGCATCATATTCGTCATCGTAGCCCACTGGGCTCTGTTCGTATCGAGGACGACGTGGGCTATCGTGTCGCGGTCGTCTGCCTTCGTCCATCAGCTGCTCGCGTCGGTCAGGTTTGCGTTCGGAGTCCGCTGGACTTTGACTGTATATTCGACCTTGTGTGCGTCGGATCGAAGGACTCTTGCGTGGTGCATATGGGTCTGCAGAAGACATCCTAGCACTGCTTGGTGCAGGGCCGTGACGACTCATAGATGGCGGAGGAGGGTGCGGACGCTGCGCGACATGCGTGGCGAAGAGTGGAGATACGGATGGTACAAAGCCAGCACCAGGCCCGCTAGCATTAGAGCCATTGCCAGCAGAGCTGGGCGTACCAGCATCCTGGGTAGAAGCGCGTCGCAGCTCGGGGTCGTCGTAGCCAGAGAAGTAGTCTTGGTACTGCTTATCGCTCGGAGTAGGCTCATGGCTTCGTGAGTGCCGAAGATTGGAGGACTCTCTAGAGAGGCGAGAGTGGTGTCTCTGAGGCGCAGGCCGAGGACTAGTCGGGCTCGATTCATCTGCATACTCGTCATCATCGACGGGGCTGTCGACTGGCGGACGCGAGTGACGCGAAGATACTCGACGATGATGCTTGTGCTCGGGCGGCGTCATGTCTTCTTCGAATGCGCCTGCAGCTGCTGACTCCGGCCCTAGCTCGCCAGGGTAATGATGGGCATGGCGGTGGTCAGGCACGCTACGCCGCCTTGGGTGCTTGTCTCTGCTTTGCGGTCTGCTGCCAGAATGGTGACCGCCGTCCCACAGGTGCGGGCTGCCAATGTTCTTGACGATATGACCCATTGTCGTAGCTGCCTCCTTGCCCTTGTCCATCATCGATGAAGTCGATCTAGGACTAACACCCGGTCTCTTGCTCTCCCGTCGCACAATGCTGGGTCTCCCGTCCACGTGCCTATATAGCGGATTGCGGAAGTATGCCAACGCCAGCCCTCGCGAGTCCACGGACTCGCCGTCTGACAGCTCATCTCGCCTCACTAGATGATTTTGCTTGCGGTCGTGCACGCGCCGCGCATCCTCCTCTTCCGCATCAATGAATCGCTGTTTCTCTTCTTCCTCCTCGGCCTCTTTCTTCAGCCTCTCGCTGACGCCTTCGTACCATGCAACCATGTGCTTGTCGGGTTCTGCCGGAAAGCAGCGCCTTGGCAGGATGTTGGGAAATGTCTCGCCTGTAGATGGATCCTTAATGTCCCACTTCCGTACGGCTTCGATCAGGAAGCCACTGTGCTCTTCTGGTCCCAGCAACAGCTGGATCGTCTGCCACATAATCCATCCCTCCGTCTTCAGCGCGGGTACAGTCGGGTCAGTAAATGCTGTGCTATGCGTGAAGGCCTGAGGCTGAAGACTATGCAGACATCCCAGGCTCTTGTAGATGAATGCGATACTCTCGGAAGGAGTGCTGAGGAAGAGTTGATCGTAGTTGCCATTGAGGTCTCGGTAGAAGGAAGCTATCTGAGACGGCAGCAAGTCTGGCTGGTCGGTCGGGTCATACGTCTTGTTGATATGATCCTTCAGGCCTCTCAGTAGGCTCCTAAGCTTATCCGTCCCAGTCTTCTCGGCCTTAAACAAATAACCCCAGTACTCGTATGCCTCACGTTCGTCCGCCGCGCTCGCATGCTTGCTGGGCACGGGCGCAGACGCTGAGACAGGCGAAGGTATGTCTTCATGCACTGAGCTCGTTGCGGTAGCCGTGGCAGTCGCCATGTCAGCCCAAATATGTTGACTCTCACGCGCGATCCGTCGCGCCCTGGATGTGGTAGGTCTCGAGTAGTTAGGTTTCGATGCGTAGGTGGCCCAAAGTCAATAACCTTACTTGCAGAAGGGGCATAGGTGGTCGGAATGATGTAGGAGGCGACGCGAGAGATAGCGACAGGATGTAGGGTGACACAGAGCGTGCCAGATAGCTGAACGTGGCAGACGATGAGTGTTTCGTGATCTGCTGAGATGTCGATCCGCATGTGACTCTTGCAACTGACGATGACGACTGCGGCTTGGAGATTGGACAGCATACTCCTTGGCTTTTCTTCGACATCCAATACATGTATGAGATTTTGCAAGTGATCACCATGTCGGGCTCATAACCAAAGAAAGCTGGTCTCACGAGAAAATGTTGCCCTTGGTGCATGATAGGTATTCAGACAGGAATATGACAGTCGGTCCATGTTCATCAAGGTACCTTATTCATTCTATCGGTCTAGGTGCAGGGTCATGGCCGGCATGCAACAGCCTCAATCAACTAAGAACAGAAAAGGACTTATACCGAGCCTCGACGTCCACGCCATCGATGATTGCTCCATTTCGCGACAAAGCGGCGACTTATGCTCCGCAAAGAGTGCGTATTTCATAAGGTACCTTCATGTCAAGATCAGACTTCACCTCGTTCAACATCCTCAATCCACTCTTTCGTCACCCTTGACCATGATATCAAGAGATTCTCACGAGTCTGACAGACATCGGCGAACATAATTCCTTCCATGTGCCTAGAATTTGTCCTCGCAATTGTCAAAGTACTCGCGAGCATCCTTGGAAAAAAGCCAGCAGCTTCGTTACATGCCTCCCTAAACTGGCCTATGCAAAGCGTTAGAAGACGAGAGTCAATCATCACGTCGTCGCGCCGCAGAATTTAGGACTCACTACACCACTGCGTTAGCACCATCTCAACATAGCGCGATGGACCAGAAGACCCACCAATTCCCTACGCCAGGAGCCTCAGAATCAAGCTTGTGATGGCACTACGCGTTCAATGTATTAGTGACCCTGCACCACCAAATAGATCCAACGACGTTGGTCCTGCATACTTGACCATTGCAGTATTCTTGCCCTAACTTATTGCAAGCACCTTCCGTAAAGCAATCGTCGTCTGGACACAATCCCCAAGCTTTTCTGCAGCTGCAGGCTCCATACCACCGGCATGCAATAGCACGGCTAGCGAGCAGCGCGAATACTACGGCGTAAGGGACGTGCATGGTAAAGAGGATGCTTTGGAGCTGTGATCGACGGGGGTATTTGTGTGGTTGGTATGTCAAGGGACGGTATGTGTAGCAAGGAACTGCTCTTATATTTGTGGCCTCTAGTGCTTCCGACATTGCTGCAAATAGTCAACTGCAACATGCGAGCTTGTCCGAGACCGTAGTGAGTCGCCAAGCGGACTGGAGGATTAGTATGCCGATGCTAGGGAAAACATAGCAGAAGCTCTAACTTCTAAGTCCTCACCAAAAGCTACACAGGCGTGGGCCCGACACAATGTCTCGTCCGTATCTGTGTACACAACCCAAGAACTCAACGGCTGCAGACTTTTCAGAACGAGTCTTCTGACAGTGAATCAATCTAGGCTGAGGTCGAGCAAGCAATCATGAGGTTTCCGAAGATCCCATCAAGACTCGCCTCCTCTGCCTTTCCTTCTGCTTTCATTGGTTCGATGCACGTCACCTACCTTTGACGGATAGGGAGCGTAGCATGGAAAGAGAAGGCCGTTTGTCAGCCATGTGCGGATGAGCGGGAGGATCGTGAAAGTTGGTAAACGGAGGAGTAAGGGATTTGTAAGTTGTGACGGTTGCAGTCCCAAGGGCATGTAGGTTCGGGGCTCTTCGTATTTTTGCACTTAGGCGGGAATCGTACTCAGCCGCCAAAGCTACCGCATTGCTCACTCGCCCACTATAGAAGCACAGCTACGCCTATGCCAGCCGAACTCGCGTGTTGCAAGCTGCCGTGTTCGCAGGAGAGACCTGCCAAACCACATCAGCAACTCTTCCCCTAGTTCCATCCCCCATGCCTGCACTCACCCTCTCAAAACCCCTTTTCCACGTACTCTCGTCATGACCTCTTTACCTCGACGCGCTCCACACACCCCTCAAGAAGCCATCCTTCTGCGTCAATCGGTTGAGAGAGTCATCGCTCTCGCCCATAGCCCTCACGAAACCGCAAAGAGCGTACACCTGGTTCTCGCCAGTGTATCTGCCGTTCTCGTCCACCTTGCCGACGGAGATCTGGACGGAGGCGTGATCCTTGGCCTTGATGATGCGGTTCGTGGCGCTGCACTTGCGGGGGACGTAACTGTAGAAGAGCAGTTGTGTTAGTACGCGAATGACAACCCGGTGGTGACACATTTCGAGGGTTGCTCACAGGTCGACGAGCTCGCCGCGTTCGTTCTCCATTCTTGCGGTGGTATATGTGGGTTTTGGTGGGAATTGGAGGCTTGTGTCAAAGTCAGTCGTCGCGGTCAAGCCGTGCGATCTTCAAATTGAGAAGCGGGAAGCCCCGCGTGGTAACCCGCCAAGACCATTCTGGCCTCAGGCAGTCTAATCACGTGCGCGTTTCTGTTCATTACATTTCTGTCGAAGTAAATAAGCTGTACACATGTGCGGCATCTGTGAAGCATCTGAGTCCTGTACACCGTCAAGGCTGGTCCCGCCTAAGCCTGATCAGTCCCATTATGCCCCAACACCCGCTAATCGACAAAAAGGACTGGACGCCATAGGGCATTACTGCTGCCATTTTCCGTCCAAAACACAAATCAAATCCAACTTTTGTACTACAAAAGTAAACAAGCGACGAAGAAGCCAAGCAGTGCAACTGCACTGCCAGCCACGACTTTGGGAGCCTGGCTGGTCCCGGTGGAGTCTGTGCCTTGCGAAAAGCCAGTCGACCCACTCGAGCTTGTGCCAGTTGAGCTCGGGGACGACGAGTCACTGCCCGCAGAAGCGCTGTCTGAGCTGCTGGTGCCACTATCACCGCGCGCGCCGCCTCCCGATATGCCGGGCACGGTTTGTGGAGTCGAGGATGAAGTTGCCGAAGTGCCACTGGCTGATGCGGATGCACTCGGGTTGTATTTTGGATTGTCGCCAGTCGCAAAGAATGAAGACAGAACTGTGTTATTGTTGCCTATAGCGACGGTGTCATTGGTGCCTGCCGTGGTTGTGTAGTAGTACGCGGCGCTGCCGTGGTTGTTGCTGAAGCCTGTCGGTGGATCGTAGCATTCAACCGTCACCTCGGCGAAGCGAGCATAGTAGTACCCATTCTGCATGTATTGGCTACTCCAGTCGACAAGACCACCAGCCCAGTCCACAGTGCCCTGTCCGTTGCTCGACAGACCAGCAGGCCACAGGGATAGCTCGATGCGAGCTGGAGATTGCGGAAAGTGATATTGCTGGGTTGTGCTGTTGTAAGTCTCGTTGCGGTACTTGGTGCGAAGAGGAGTGCCATCGATGGACCAAGTGATGTAGTCTGGCTGCCAGTCAAAAGTGTACTCATGCATGTTCTCCCGGGTATCCGATGAGACGGTTAAATTCTGCTCATTGTCATCTGCACAACCCTTGTCAGCATGTTATTGCTGATGGTCAGAATCCTGCCTTTGACTTACAATCCGTTATACCCTGAAAGTAGTAGTTACTCTGCGCATGGGTGAGGTCCGTACCCACGAACTCGAAGTCGATCTCATCGTGCACGTCACTCATCATGATGAACGCGGTAACCACACCCGCACCCGCGCTGGTACTCAAGTTCGCACTGATCTTGCCATACCAGACATAATGCGTGCTCATCAACAGTGTACCGACTGTGCTCTGCGCCATAGTCAACAGAATACTGTTGTCATCATACACCACAGGTGTTCCGCTCGAGACCCAATTTGTACTCGAGGCATCGCCCAGGTACTCGGTATTCGCGGAAACACCGTCCAGGGTCGTGAGCTTGTAATCGGCACTCTTGCACGTCGGCGCGGCGACGCACGAGTCGAGATCATGCGAATATCTTGGATCGCATCCTCCCAGACAATATGCGCCTACACCACATTCGCCATATTGAGAGCAGCACGGCGATGAAGACGGACACGGATTGTTTGCACCGCAAGTTATGGTCGTGTCGGCGCTGACAGTGAGCGCAAAGGTGGTCGCGATGGCAGCGGCCAGGTTGTATGTCGGCCTCATCTCGCAGTTATGTATGTCTTACGCGATCGGAGTCGTGTTTGCGTCGCGGCCTATAGGATCTCCGCGGTGTTCTGGTCGACTGTGGTTAAGCCTGCGTGATGGTATTGCGTGTGCAGCCTTATCCTAGCTTCCACCGTCCTGTCCCGTCGCCAAAGCCCAAGCAATCCAAGCGTATCAACGAATGCAACGCTCCAGAAACCAAAAAGATCGCCGCCTCTCTCTGTGATGCACAAACGAATGTGAAGCTGCTAATCAGTCGAATTGTACAGCATAACAGCGAAGGCAACACTGACCCATCCTACTGGCGCATCTGCAGGGGAGGAGGCGACGGACTAACCCGTTCTGCTCGAGCCCGTTTCGAGTCCGGACTAGCGCGCCACTCTATTCTTGGTCAGTTCACCTACAGGTTCGTTACCTTAGTCACCAGTCACAACTTATTAGTTGGATATAAAATTCATTGAGTCTTGAGCTATACCATATGTTCCAACATATGTTGACCGCAAATGCGCAAGTAATAGTGAGATTTGTTGTAGCTTCGCCCAGATAGCGCCCAACACAGTCTATCTCTGGCCAGGCAACGAACGCCACCTCGTGCAGCTCCAGACCTCATGCGTTTTGGGTTGATACGACAAACCGACTAGAAGATATTAGATCTCAATTGCTGCATGGCAAGCTTTGAGACGATGACTTTGCTGCAGGCGCTTTTGTTGACACATCAGCTTGTCTAACGCCGTCAACGCCAACAAGCGAGTTGCCAGGCAGCACAGTGAGTACCAGGCAATACTCATCAGGTGTATTTCCCTGGGCATACTCTTTACAGCATGACCGACGGTTCATCGGTTCGTGTAGGCTTTGGACCGCCCCGAGCATCACAGCATGGAGGTCTGCATGCCTCAAAAGGTCGAAATCACTGGGACCACTTCTTCTGTTGACCATATATTATGCGCGCAGTGCAGGTATCCTGGAGGATAGGTATTCTCGCTGAATGGCAGAGTGCTGTTGCCATGCTCTTCTCTGCTATGCGTCGTCCGTCATGTACAAACCAGTTTCTTAGACTATTTTTCTACATGCTTGCTGCCCTGATATTGACCTCGACTGAAGATATGTTCCGGCATAAAAATCACCAAACTTAGAGCGCGACCCACGGCAGCAGCGACGGAGCCATTTCTTGTGCAGACCGTGCGACAGGATGCTGAAGATGATTAAGAAGGTTACAATGTCCAGCCCAGCCAACATGCGCCATAGCAATAGCCTGCGCCAAACACATGGTTCAAAGTCGTCTTGCTTCTGCGACTTACAAGCTATATCAATTCTTCAACAAAGCCTCGAAAATGCTTTTTCCCTACTAGACTGAACGTCTTGGGGTTTCTCTGCCAGCAATTGCCTTATTCCTAGGCCTGCCGGGACTCAGCAACTGATCGTACTCTGGCGAGAAGGCACGCTGTCGTAGCCTGTGGTAGGACATGTTGCGGACATGATCGAATCGCTTGCGCATACTGCAAGTTCACTTAGTTTACGCCCTTCTCATGCTGGCGGAGCTCGTTGTCGGCTTGATTCGCAGACAGGTAGCTGGCAAACAGCACCGCAACGTAGCAACAAGTTTCAATTAGGGGCTACGCAGTTCTGAGCAGCTGCAGCAGCCATGCAGACAGAGGCAGGCCTTCCTCCAGAACGGATTATGCGAAGGCAACCCTGCACCAGGCGTGCATGCAGTGTCTCCTTGAGGTTGATGTCGCGTCATGCATATGTACGGGACGTCTGTGATCGCCAGCGTCTGTCTTATCCAGATCTCGAACTGACGCCCGGAAGACAGGAGCGCACAGAAAGCTAGTGCTAGTATCAGGCAAAGGCTTGGGCTTGATTGCCGTATATTCTCATCATCAAGCATTTCGGCCCGCCAAGGCGATTGACGTCTTTTGCTGTTGTTGCTAGATGTGAGACTGGCATAGCCTGATGCCACAAATTCGACAGCAGCGTATGCACCCGAGCAAGCCCACGTCTTGAAGATCCATGCCAAAAATGATCGTCCTGTAAGGATTTGGTGGACGGTCCGACCGCATTACGTATTGGGCCAGATGACAAACCCGGAGTATTGTTGGCTTTTGCATAGTATGTTTGAGTGGGCAGGACTCGGAGAATGGCCCTACACATATTCATTGCTCTCCTGGTCGTTGTAATCCACGCCTGCAAGTTCCTTCGACAGGTATGGATGATCTCGAAGGCTGAAGTGCAGAATATCCCTCCATTACTCGAATGAGCTGGGAACGCCCTAGTCCGTGATTCGACTTTGACTTCATTAGCATTACTAGTATCATTCGGGAATCCTTCGCCAAGAGCAGGGCAGACAAGTGGTGCAGCATACGGAAAATGGCGGCGAGCACGTGAGATACTTACAATCTCAACGCGTGAGGCACGCGATATAACAAGGTTCAGGGTTCTCGCATCGCAAACGGCGCCGGGTAAGTCCGCTCAGGGGAAAGTGCGCAGAGGGACAGGGGGTTGGTGCAGGTGAGGCTTCTCGACCAATGCAGTCTCAGGAGAGCGAGATGATGACCATCTGGCTTGTCTGGGGGATAGGAGCATCCAGTCGTCTTTGTTCGTGAGCGGCCAACATTGTGTACATGCTTAAACAACCACGGTCCTTACCAGTTGCTGTGAACATTTGCGCCGGTCTAGGAGATGCAAGGGAGTCGAGTGCGGTAGAACAGCCAAAGAGCCAACGTGAGGTGGAGCCAGAAGTGCATATCGAAATACCGCTGGAACGGTCTCGCGCAGCATCACCCGAACCACCCCTTCTCGTCAACATCATGGCGGAAATGATGATGGAGACGGCGTCGTTGACCGACCAGTTCACGTCGTCGCCAAGCATCGCCTCGCAGCAGGACGATCAGGAGACGCCGACTTTGGAAGAGCTGGACACGCCCATCCTCGAGACCCCGGTCATCGAGTACCAGCCGTCCACGCAGCACGTGAATGAAAGCACAGAGCTGCACTCAACGCCAGTGTCACCCATCACACCCGCCGAAGCCGCAGCCTTCCCGGATGTGCGAGACTCAATGGCGTCGATCGCGCTGTCCGACACGAGCATGGACTACGAGAATCTGTCGCCTGATGTTGTCATGGACGTGCTGGCCACGCCCAAAGTGCGGCAGAGCAGACACATCCGGAAGCCATCGAGCTTGGAGATCCTGCAGAATGCCTGGCCTCCTCGGCCCGAACTGGAGAGGCAGAGTACGCTGTTTGACACGACGAAAGATCTGCCTCTAGACACGCCCATCACACCATACGGAGAGCGCGAATACGACCATGAGCCAAATTGGGAAGAGGGGGCCAGCGGCAGGGAGTCGGCAACGAGCATGAGAAGCGAGAGCACGCTGAACTTCCCTACACGAGGAGCCAGCCTCAACCCGTCCGATAGAGCGTCGGGGTCCTCGGGTGAGGAGCAGGTCGACTGGCTGCAGCTGGAGAAGATAGAGGCTCAAGAGAAGGAAGATAAAGAAATACCAGAGGGCGGGGAAGATGAGAGCACGGCCTTCTTGCTCGCAAGACTGGAGCAGGAGAATGCCAAGATCTCGGCATTCGAGAAGTCAAAGAGCGTTCGTCGTGGGAGGAGCGAGTCACGGCCGCCCAGTATGGGACACTTGAAGAAGCTTGTACAAGACAGGAACGCGCCGAGCATACGGTACAGCCTGGCTGCTCCTGCTGAGCTGGAGACGATTTCCGAGCCACCACCGATGACCGAGCTGGAGTTCTGGGCGGCGCTTGTACAGGACTACCCTTCGACTGCCACCAGGTTACCGACTCTGACTACAACCAAGATCCGGTCAGGAATACCACCTCCGCTTCGTGGCATCGTTTGGACGTCAATGGCGGGAGCACGAGATCGGAACTTGGAGCAAGCTTTTGAGAATCTGCTGGATGAGAAGAGCCCGTACGAAGGCATCATTAACAAGGACGTAGGGCGCTCTTTCCCTGGCGTGGAGCTGTTCAGAGACGCAGAAGGCGAAGGGCAAAAGATGCTTGGGCGTGTTCTCAATTGCTTCTCGCTACATGACAAGGATATTGGCTACTGCCAAGGGCTCGGGTTTTTGGTGGGACCGCTCCTGATGAACATGGGCGAGCGCGATGCGTTCTGCGTGCTCGTGCGCCTGATGGACCACTACAGCCTGCGAGCATCGTTTCTGCCCAGTCTGAGTGGCTTGCACATGCGCATTTTCCAATTTAGCAGCCTGATGAAGCAACATCAGCCGGACCTCTCGGCACATCTGGCGGAAATGGGCATTGAGCCGGCGTACCTCTCACAATGGTTCTTGTCGTGCTTCGCTGTGTCATGCCCGCTGCCACTGTTGTTTCGGATTTACGATGTCGTCTTTGCGGAAGGTGCGAATGAAACGGTGATGCGGGTCGCACTTGCCTTGATGAGGCGTAATGAGGAGAAGATGCTGGCAGCCACGGAGTTCGAGGAGGTCATGTCATTGCTCCTTGGCCGAGTAATCTGGGACTCTTATGGCTGTGATGCAGATGCACTGGTCGACGACTTCACAAGCTTGGGTGGCCTGATCACGCATGCACGCCTTGCAGAGCTGGAGAAAGAGTTTGAAAACCAGTCTACCGAGACTATTGGTGAGAAGGCTGGCTTTTTACCCGACGTTCAGGCTGCTGCAAGTAGATTTCTGGGCAGATTATGGGCACCAAGCCACAGCGCTTCGAAGAGTACGACCACTCTCAGTCCTCACAGCGCCGAGAAGGATGGACCCCGCCCACACAGCTTTCTCCGCCGTACAGCCAGTAAGCAAAGCATCGGCACGCTCAACGGCAGTGATGGATCGTCGGGCAGTGGTACCACCAGCATGGCTAGCACTGCACCTACAGATGCTGATGCACATGAAGTCTCACGGGAGAGCCAGGCGGATACAATGTCTCTCAAGTCGGGCAAGCACGCGGACTCATTGCGCACCGTGTCGATATCCACCGGGCACGGATTATCAGGTCTCAGCAAGGAGGAGCGCGATATGCATGGGCAGATCGAAGACCTGCTCACAGCCCTTTCAGAGCTGCAAAGGGAACATCAGCAGCTGGCGGCCATGCTGCAGAAGGAGCGTGAAGAACGGGGCGACGATCATCGAGTCGTCCGACAGCTCGTGCAGCGCTTGCGGAAGGAGGATCCTGTAGACGAAGCCGAAAACCAAGGTGAACCGGAAGGCGGTGTTAGCTTGAAGGCAGATCGGAGGAGGACTTTGCCACCTCCACCCAAGTCAAGCGGTGGAGCAGACGAAGCTGAGGTCAAGCAAAGGCCGAGGAGCATGATAGTCAAGCCGCAGGGGCAGCAGGAAAAGGAGGAAGTCAATGAAATGATCGACAGAGTTCATGAGCGATTGAACACCAATGCGAGATATTCGGCAAGCTTTGAAACCAAGGCGCAGCTGAGAAGCACACTTGCGAGGACACGAGAGCAGCTGGTGGCCTCGGAGAACAGTTGTCGCGACTTGACAACACGGTTGGAAAATGCGGAGAGTGCTGTTGCCACCTTCACGTCCGAGTCTGAGGATTTGCGTTCCGAGGTCCAGGAGCTACGCATCCGTGTCAACGAAGAATTCAAAGCGCGACAGAAGCTGGAGCACACCATCTCCGAGCTCAAAGCTGAAGCACGGAGCATCGAGCGAAAGAATCGTGACATATTGCAGAGAACAGAAAGCATGGACCAATCACGACCGGGTCTCGCAAGCAGACGAGCTAGCAGCGGATCGCCTGCGGAGGGCGTGAGCCTGGCGCGGAAGGGCAGCATCGGCAGCGCATCGGTCAGCATGATCGGAGGCTCAGGCCTGAGGGAACTCAAGCTGGGCCGGAGAGATTCGGCCAGCAGTGTGCAGAGTCTGCGAAGCATGAAGCCCCGACAACCCAACCCCGCCATCCAGACCGACCGACCTGCATCCACGCTAACCATCACCAGCACGTCGCCAGACTTCGAGGAAGACGGCGCCCAGGAGGAGGCGGCACCGAGCGATCAGCCCACTCCCGCCTCGCCTTCGCCCGCCTCGACCGCGCCTCCATTCCCGCCACCCGGTCTCACACCCCCCGCCGGCCCGGCATGGCACGCAAGAACCAGCAGCCTTGCGACGAAAGAAGTCTTCGCGACGCCGCAGCACGAAGTCGTGCCGGACGAGGCCCTGCTGCTGGAACTCGTCAACGCCAAGACGGCCGAGGCCCAAGCCCGCCAGGACGTCGACGAGATGAAGCGATCCCTGACCCAGCAGTCCCGCAAGCACGACGCCGCGCTCACGCTGCTCCGCGCCGAAATCGAGGCCTCGCGGTCCGCCGCTGAGTCCGCCCGCCTCGAAGCCAGCCAGGCTTACGCCGCGGCCCAGTCCGCCCGCGCCGACGCCGCCGCCAAGCTGTTCCTCGTGTCCAGTGGTGGTGGCGGCGGCGGCGCGAGCGAGGCGGGCTTGAGCGTCCCCAGTACGCCCGCTGCGTACGATTCCGATAATCGCAGTCTGGGCAATGTTAGTGATCTTGCGACGCCGATTACGCCTTTGGATTCGGAGGGGAGGGGGAAGCATGCGGGGATTGGGGCGGGGGTGGGGGGTGTTGGTGGTGGGGGCTGGTTTTGGAATCGCAGGACCGCGAGTAAGTCGCAGGTTGCTGTTACGCCGCCGGCGGAGTAGGGGGTGGAGCGTGTGTGATACCGTTCTAGCGTCGACGCTGGTTCTTCTTTGGTGGCAATGCCTGCCTGCCTGGGGAAGGGCGGACGGGCAAAGCGAGGGGGGGAGTGGATCTGGAGGGTATGTACAAATAGGGAGTGTAGATTTTGTGTGCTCTGTACCCCCCAGCGGATATATATGCCAGCCACCGTTCGTTTCGAGTGCCTCTTTTCGTTGGCAGTCTGAGGGGCAGAGATGAGAGGCATGACTGGCGGCGTATGGAAATTCTTTCTTTTGCTCGGGATGCGTTTTATGATATATGACGGGTCAAACGCCGGCGTACGCGTACATACACACCTTACATATATACACCCACGCTTTACCGAACACTATACGCCAAAGCAGCAGCGAAGAAGACAAACAAACGCAGACGCCTATTCCCCGCTTCACCCCGATATAATCTGTCAATATTCCACGGAAAAAAAAGTCATCACAATCATGACCCTCCCCCCCCACCCCTTCCCTCACAATGCAAAAGTACATGTGCCTACCCCACAACAGCCTTCCCACTCAACGCCTCCATAAACCCACTCAAATCCTCCTTCTTCACCTCGACCACGCAATGCTCAAAACTATCAATCCTCACCCTCGCGCCCGTCTCCTCGACGACCTCCTGGAAAGCCTGCCCGAAACGGTTCTTGCCGCGTAGCTTCTTGCGCTTCAGCGCGGGGGCGTCCTCGCTGGACGCATCAGAGTCGGAGGAATCAGAGGAGGAGGAGGAGACGTCGCTTTCCGTGGCGTCGCTTTCGTCCGCTTCGTCGTCCGAGTCGAGGTCGCCGTTCGCGGCTAGGAGGTCTTTGCGGAAGCGACGTCGTTCTTCCCGTTTGCGGGCTTTGGATGCGGCTTTCGCTGCTTTCTCTTCTGCTCGCTTCTTCTTGCGCTCTTCGCGCTCTTTCATCTCGGCTTTGCTTCGCACTCGCCCTGCTCCGACGCCGCCGGCACCGAGTCCGACGACGACGTAGACGGATCTGCCTTCGTCCAGGGCGCTGACGACGAGTGCATCGTCGCCCTTTTTGCTGGCTTTGTGGCCCTTTTCAGCTTCTAGCACGGAGACGGCTTCTGCCATCCACGCGGCGAGTTTGACGAGGGCGCCGGGGTGGGTGAATAGAGGTACGTCGGGTCCTTCTTTGACGACGGCCATGCGAAAGGCGTGGAGGTGACGGATTTGTTTCTTGCTGATCAGCGCCGAGCCTGTGCGGAGAATGGCTCGCGCGAGTGTTTGCGCGGTGGGGATGTGGTGGAGTAGGGTGGATAACCCTGCGTGGGTGCTTTTGCTGGTTGAGGGAGCAAGGGCATCGAAGGCTGCGAAGAAGCGGCGTGTGGTCCAGTCGGGGGCCTCATTTGTGTTGGTAATTTGATCATCGAGGCCGGAGTCTGACGAGTGAGGTGGGGACGGGAGGCTCGGGCGGTGCACGCGAGAGTTGTACGTGTGCTGTTTGCTGTTGTCCCAGCGGCCGAGCGTGGCATCGAAGCTGTTCGTGTCTGCGCCCACTTCTAAAATGGCGGAGACGATGGTTGCTTCATCAACGGCACTTAATGTGCCTCGCCAGCCCCAGGATCGCACAAATCCCCAGCCGCCTTTGCTTGACATACGACTTGACTCTTCTGCTGATGGGACGAGGCCGTTGAGATTGTATTGTTCTGCGTATTTGACCAAGCGTTTGTTGAGGGTCTGTTTGATCTCCATGTCGAGATGTAAATAGCCTTTGCCTGCTTCTGCGAGCGAAATGCCCATTTTGGCTAGCAGCTTGTGCAGGCGCTTTCGACCTTGTTCACTCCAGACGTGCAGGCGAGTGGCGAGGTAGGGAGAGTGCATCATGCTGTCGTACAGACTCCAATGTCGAATGAGGAGGAAGCGCGGCTCAGGTGATAGGCGGATACTGCTGTCGGTGGGTGATCGAGCGTGGGTGGGTATGCCATCTAGATCGGGTTGTTGTGTTCTGCCGTTCTCGATCGGCGGCGGATTGAGACGTCGCACCTCATCTCTCAACACCTCCTTGACCAACTCCAGCCGGTTGACCCGTTTACTGCCGTCAGCGAGCCTCGGCTTGTTGGCTTGCGCGGCGGTGAAGGGTGACATGGCCACGCTTTCTACCCCGACAATGGCCAGCCACAGAAGCTCATTGTCTTCCCGACCCAGCTCCGAGGCCAAGCTGTACAGCATGCTCGACACGGGCTCGCCGGTCCAGGATCCGGCATCGTAGTATTTCCGCAGTGTTGCCTCGTGCTTGCGTCGCATCTTCAGCAGCTGCTTCTTCTGTTGGCGCAGAGACAGTGGCTTGGGTGCGGGGGGCGGGGAGGGCATGATGCCGTCTAGAATCGCGCGCTGCTGAGACGATGGCACTTGAAATGAGAGTGGCCGTCCACCAGGCGAGCTCGGGATGGGGGTGGATCGATTACTTCTCCGTCGCTGCCGTGGCCTCTCGTTCTCGTCGTCGGCGTCATCTTCGGTGTCTGAGGCCCGAGACGACGCCTTGCGCTTCCTCCCACTCTGCTGGCTACTGCTGACGTCTTCGTCCTCGTCCCGCTCGCCATCTTCTCCCGCATCTTCGTCTCCCTGCGTCTCCTCCGCGCTCAACGCCAAGTCTTCTTCGGTGATGTCGGGCATATCTCGCAGCGCAAAGTAGGCCTCCCGCTCGGCGGCCATTTCGTCCTCGATATCACCCTCGTCCCACACGATCGCGCCACCCCTGCCCGGTCGGTACGTCGACAGCAACCTGCCCTCCTTCACGCCTCGCTGCCCGGACTCTGCACCGCCGAACACGTGCTCCAGGTTCCACGGCCGCCGCGCGTCCAGCACCCACACCGCCACGCCGTGTCCGTCGCCGGCAGGCGCATCCTCGCCACCTTCCCGCGCGCCGGAGCCCAGCAGCACCTCACCGACATCTACACCGCCTCCACAGCCCACACAGACCACCGTCCCGCCCGCCCCGCCGCGGTCGCGCCGCAGGTTGTGCACCAGTCGCTCGCCGGCGTCGTGCAGGTCGGCATAGCCGCTGACGGGGCCGACGGTGTGGGGGATGAAGTCGCGTTTGAGGAGGGCGGTGAGGATGCGCACGGCGCAGAGCGAGTCGACGGTGAGGCTGGTGAGGATCAGGACGGGCGCGCTGGTGGGGTGGGTGCTGGCGACGAGGTGCGCGTACAGAGACGCGATCTGCCCTCGCGGCAAGTACATCGTGCGCGTCTGTTACGTTCGCATGTCTTGGATGAGGTGTAGAGGTATGCTCAAGGCAGTGTGTAGTACATATCTCCACCCTCTGTCCTGCCCGATCTCGTGTCCAAGTCTGACCACGTCCGAGGCCCACTAGGAGACGCGCACCGCGTCTTGTCAGGCCGAAGTAACGCCGACCTCGCCGACTTAAGTTCGTCTTCTCTCCCCTCATCTATACAGCACATGCTCAATCTGCCATGGATTCCTCAGCCAACCCGTTCAGGCAGATGGATTACATGCCGCCATATCATTTCATGCAATTTGATGGCCTTGTAAACAATATTTGGGTAATCTCCGCCAGTCCGATTCCTCTCCCGCAGACGAATGCATGCCACCATCCCATCACACAGGACTCTTGCATTGTCTAATCCTGACTGTCAACTGAGTCCCGTCTTGCGCTCCCTCACTGTGGATCTAGTCAGGTATTGCAATTGCGGTGTTGACCGAACATTGCCTTGCTACCTTGGAGTCATGGTCACATTTGTAGCGGAGAACGGTGGCAGCAATACTACGCCCAGCAGGCTGCTTTACAGCCCCAGGCATACTCGGGACCCAATGCTCAGCAATGGATTGATACGCAACAACAGATGCAACAGCTGACCATTGAGAGCAATGAAACGGTTGAGCCTCCTGCTAAAGAAAGCCCACTTCAAAGACCAGCGAGAAGTCGAGCGCCAAAGTTGCGGCTCCACTATCGCGAACAGAGCTTGTCAGAGATGCGAAAGCACGCAAAGAAGCGGCTCGAAACCAAGAGAGAGAGAGATCAAAGAGCTGGAGAGACGACTTCGAAAGGAAAGAGAAGAGCAGAAGCGGCAGGATGCGAAGGAGAGGCACCAAGAGAAGCAGCGAGAGGTAAGAGGGGACAGGAGAAGAAGAGTGAGCGGAAGCGGGAAATCGAGCGGAACAGAAGCGAGCGCAAGAAGCTCGCATGAACAAGGAAGAACGTGCAGAGCGTCAAAAGCTGCAAGACTACGAGCAAGGCATGACCTTCGAACCTCCTCCCGGCGAGAAAACAATGCTCACCTCTCAAATCCTCAAAACCGTCAACATCACCAAGCACACCGGCGCCGCCGCCAGCGCAGCCCTCGACGCGCGAATCCAGTCCCTCATCGCCACGATCGGCGCCTGTCCCGCCGGCTTCGGCTGGATCCCCGTCGACGACGAGGGCTACCTCTGCGCCGCGGGCAACCACCTCATCTGCGAGAAGGATATCGAGGGGCTTTTGGGGGCGCGATGGGCGTGGCGTTGGCGGGGTTGGCGGGTGGGATTGCTGGTGGGGTGGCTGGCATGGCTGGTTTGGCTGGAGTGGGTGGAGTGGGCGGGATAGGTGGCCTGGCTGGTCTTGCCGGTCTGGCTGGCGCGAGTGGAATTGGGGGCGTGAATGGGCTGAGTGGCTTAGGCGGTCTGGGAGGAGGCGGCTTAGGCGGTATGGGAGGAGGTGATTTGGGTGGCACGGGCGGTGGCATGGGTGGAGGACTCGGTGGCGGTTTCAGTGGTGGCTTGGGTGGTGGTCATGGTTCCTATGGCTAAGTCGTCAACATCGATTAGGGCTCTCGACCAATCGACCACTGGACCGGTGGACAGATAAAGCCAGGCTCTTAGAGAGTCACCCGTCTTCTACCCCGTCAAGTACCCACGCTGCGTCAAGCAGCAATCAACCGCGTCATTCTGTCAGCCAATTGGTTGCCCGATCACTGAGTCTTCCATATGCTTCTCAGGATGCAAGCTCTACCAGACGCGTATCTCAGGATCAGGGACCGGGCCTCATGCCCTTGCATGGGGTGGTAGTGTTTGTCACTCACTGCTTCTCATCTTGATGCATGAACTCAGAGCCGCTGAGGATTCGTCGAGATGGCGATGTACTCGAGAGCTTGGACTGCTGTCAGCAAAAGGCGTATCCCAGCAATGAAGTACAGAAAAACACAGCATGTCTCCATCCAACGTACCGGACTCCGTAAAGGGAAAGAGTCGCCATCACGCACGTCCTCGAACGCCATCAATGCCCATCTGCAGAGACGATTCTCCCGCCATGCTGCGATCCGCAACAACCACAAGCGCAACCCCTCCACCACAGCAACACTACTCCTCGGCCTCCTCCTCCTCCTCCTCCTCCTTCTCGTTCCCAAGCGCTCCCTCCAAACTCAGCACGGTATCCCCCTTGCTCTGGAAGCGTGCGTACGCCTTCTTGCACGCCTCAAACTCCCGCTGGCCCCCTGCTGCATGATACGCGGCCATGATCGCGACCCGGTCGGCCGCTATAGCTTTGCCCTTTGCTGCTCTGAACAGCATCAGCTTTTCTGTGCTGCTCCACTTTGGATTGTGGAAGTTGGAAAGTGCTTTTGCGGCTGGTGGCTGGTCCTCGGATTCGGATGGTTGCTGTGCGGCTGTTTTGGTAATTTCGGTCGTGGTATCGCTTTGGTTTTGAGGATCGTTGCGTTGTTCCTTGCTGGCTTTGGTGGGGGGATCTTCTTGATGTTCGCGCTTCTTCGTTGAGGTCGTCAGTCGTCTGTTTGCGCTGCTCGTCTGATCAAGAGGAGGTGTTGTCTTCATCTGACCCTGTACATCCTCACTTCCACCGCTAGCAACCCTCCCGGCTCTCCACTCCGCCGTGGTGAGCTCATCATACCATTTGATCAACTGCAATTTTGATGCCGGAGGCATCGTTGAGTAGGGCGGTGGCACTAGGTGAGCTGGGTTGCCTGTGTGGCGATAGCGTAGCGGAAGGACCGCACGCTTCGTACGCATCTTGAGGTGTTTGGAATGGTGGACAATGGATCTGAGATGTGTCAGTGCTGCACTACACGAGGCATGAGCGAAGGCAGGGCGTGGTACTTGGCCTATCGGACTATACGTGGAAGGACCGTGGTGTCGTGTATGTTGTTTTTCGGTCAGCAGTGCGCAAGTGTGGGCGCGGTCTTGGAGGATTTGGTTGGAAAAAGCTGAAATATACCTGTGGCGAGTGCCGACAGTCACGAGCGCACGCAAGAACGGATTCACAACTTGAACTCTTGGCTGATATATCCAAAAGAAGGTCCCAGACGATCGATGTCTATCTTTTCACCGTAGTGTGCTTGCTGCAGGCAACCACACTATGCCTATTTAGGAAGGAGCGCTTTGTGACCTGAATCAATGATCAGGATGCTTTGTAGACATAAACAAAGGGTTTCTCAGACCCAGAATCTGCTGGAAATATCATCACTTTTCCCTCGCTGGGCCAGAACGCAGGCCGTGGGTGTGCCTGTTGCTCGCAGCAGCGTGATACGACCAATTTTCAGGGAAAGCGACCACCACACTTGAACCATCTCTAAGTAATTGTGAATAGTGAAGTTGGTGCTCGAGCAACACGTTGACCAGATGTATATAACTGTCCACGAAGGAGGGCCAGAACTTTGACTGGCTTACCACAACCTAAGCAAGACTCAGCAGTAGCACTGGAGAACTATTGGCATTACAGATACAGATCGCAAGATGAACATGGCTCCGTTCCTCGATCTTAACCTGCTCACGGTGGTCTTCTCAACTGGCTCGATAGCCCAGCTGATTGAGCACAGTCTCGATACGACCATTCAGAAGCATGTGGCACTTGCCACTAACTCTGCCTCTGTCCACGAAACGCAACTGATTGCAATCCAGCTCCTTCAGGCTGTCATCAGTTGCTGGAGAGACCTGCTCCCAGGACGCACATCCCAGTGCAAACAGATCAGCAAATTCGATCTGGGCTACAGCGCCGCGCTTGTCTCAGGGACCGGCGGCAGATCGGATATGGGGATACAGTCTGATATCCTGAAAGTCTTGACTATGTTCTTCAATCACGATCAAGTCAAGGACAGCATGTGTGTTAGTCCTCAGGGAGTAAACGAGATACTGGACGCAGCAAGCAAGGTCTGTCTAGGACTCCTCGAGACCATGTCGGAAGCGAACAGCGCCCTTAGTGATGCAGCGCATGCGCCATCTCCGGAAGCGCAACCACAGGCGTCCGTGTCAGCAAGGCAAGCGACGCTGAACGAAACAGAACCGCCACTTGTGCGCACAATCGGACAAGATCATCCTGACCACGACCCGCTGTTTCCCAGCTTCGAGCCTGGCACACCTGGCGTGATCGGCGAGCATTCAGACATTGAGATAAGCAAGACCCCAAAGAAAATGGCGGATACTGTCCACAGGTCGAATGAAGCTACTGTCGGACGGCAGAGCTTAGTGCTTAATGTCAAGACCATCGATGTCGCACATCTGCTCGAGGTGATGGACTCTGACCGAGCCAATCGATGCTCTGAAAAGTCAAGTCCGGATCTCTCAGACCAGAAGTTGACTCTTGACGGGACAAGAATGAGATCGAGCCCTGACAGGCGCACTCAACGGCGTCATGAGATTGGAGGCAAATCAGTCCCGTGGCACGAGGATGAGGAGGAATTTGTCGCCGGTCTGATCGTGATATGCCGCCACCATGCTACTTGGCAGGAGTATGCCGATGCAGCAAATGCATACTTTGCCGACAAGCCCATCGTTAATGAAGGGACTGGGGAGGTCTTGTACAACAGAGGCCGCAGAACGGCGGAGAGCATAAGGCAGAAGTTTCTTGCTTTCCTGAACAAAACCGATGCGGACGTCTGGTGGCAACGGTTGGATGCGCAGACGAACTCAACTGAGCCGGCTGTGATGATTGATTGGCGAGCGTTCAGAGAAGAGGTTGCGAGAGGGGATGGGAAAATCGCGAGCTGCTATGCATGAGCATTAGGGGACGACACGTATCAAGTATGAACTCATCTTGCTGTTATGCCGACTCGGAGTTAGAAGAGGCCACGAAAAACCCGACGCACATCTTTTGGTGCTAGGGCGCAGAAACAAGCCGAGAGATATATAGAAACGGAGAGCATGGCCAAAGCTCAAGCCGACTTCAGACTCGCAATGCAAGCAGTCAAATAGCCACAGAGATGCAACGATCGGGTCGAGCCAGCGGCGCCAGCGGCGCAGGATCTATTAATGGACTCCGGCGCATCGGCTGTGCAGTATAGGTGGGGCACCGGTTAGCTACATGTGCAGTCCAATGCCGCGGCACTGTAGCCATACTGTGCGGTGGGCACTACGTCCACCTGGAAACAGGACGCGCAGCAAGGTTCGCCCCACCAACGACAGATGCCCAGATTGGATGCAGCTGCACGTGGTCGACACTACGGACGAGCACCACCAGGTGAAGGACCGCGTGCGTGAGCTCCCAGAACTTTAGGTGCTACAGGACAATGGCGACGCGCAGTTCGACAACCTTTGCGGAATCCGCTTCTTCGTGAAGGGTGCTATCGTACACAGTTGTTAGTTGTTTGCGAGTCCTACAACGCACTTTAGACTATTTGACAGCGCCATCGCTCAGTCCTATCTGTACGGTAACTGCACGATTCGCATCATCGGCCGCACAACGCCGATCCTCCAATCCGACCTTCGTGACTACTAGCTCGCCGTCGATCATGTCCATCAGACCGCCGCGCCCGAGGGCAATCACTGGGCGCCGATCAAGACTCTGGTGCTGCAGGAAGGTTAGCGCCTCGACCATTTGATGGACTCGAGCAGTTAGCCCCTGCCTGGACGCAGTAACGCGATCTGGCAATCAGGGGGGCCGGAGCACAATCAGCAAGTGCTACATTTGGGGGAACGTTGGGTGAGCAGATGAATGAGCTAATCACCACGAGGCATTGACCGACATATAAAACCTGGCCAGGTGCGCTTTCACCGTTCGAGCCGCTGCTGCGAAGCAGAGAAAGCACGCTCAATGCCGCCGCCTCCGCCGACCAAACTCCATCCACAGATTGAGCTGCTGTGTCATCTTCGGTCAACTTTCCGCCGAAGATGGTGAGGAGCCGGCGCTGGCATATAAATTCAGAACATGAAGGTCAAACGCTGACGATAGACTCTAGAGTCAAGACATCGTAGGAAAACTCACACGACCGGCTCATCGCGACGGTGAAGAGCAAGGAAAGCAGCAAGGTCGAAGCTTCATGAGAAGGACTCACCATTTGCGCCTGTCGCAGCCAGAAGTGCCGTGTAGTGGTGTCAGATATGGCATACCAGCGATCCGTGCTTCCAGGGCTTCCTTGTATCCACACAAACACTTCATAGCAACAAACATGATTTCAAGCACTTCAGATGAGAAGCTCGCTGAAGCTTCGCCCTCTTTTCATTGCGCCGCCAACGAGGGATTGGACGAAGTAACACTACAATGTGGTGTTATGTTCAGCTTGGCGCAGTGACTTCAGAGAATGCTGATTGGTGTGTTTGGTAGAAGACATTGCCAAATGCGGAAGGGTGTTTTTCACAGCTCTTGCTGCAGTGCCAGACAATTTGACATCCCCTGACATGTTGCTGTTGAAAACGAGCCAGTGTCCCTACTGCTTGTAGTCAGTGAGTATAATCCAGGTGAATGGACAGAACATCGGCAAGACTTGCATTGCTAACGATACATGGAATCGCTTCTCAACCTAGACCGCTGAACGCTTGAGTGACCACAGCAATTGTGCAAAATCATCTCACGTACTCTCAACATGACCATGACTTCGCGACATCTTGCGCTCCCTGAGCAGTATCCAAATGATGTAAGCATGTACCATCTGGCAGCACCACTCGATATCATGACCTTGGAGCACTTGTTGTTGGCAACGACAATTCGGTGCGTCGTGGATAGTGTTGGGTCGATTTAACGATGATGTCCGGTCTTGCCGCAAGCTTTGGCATAGACGGCTTGGGGGCGCATATGAAGCCAAAGCTATGCTTCCGCGCTCGTGGCTGAACGCGTGACTTCTGCCGGATCTTCTTCCTCCTGACTGTCTGGTATGACAATGGCGTCGTGTTGCTGTGATAGATCCGAGATGGGAGTATCGGATTTTGCAGCAGTCTATACCTCAGTCACAGCGCCAGAAGTCCTCGCAGCGGCGAGCTTTGCTTCCAGAGACTCGATAGTGACCCCTTCATCCTTCAGCTTCTTCAGATGCTGTCCAATGGCGTCTCCACTCCGATTCTTGCCCTGCGCCGGCTCGTTCTGGTCAGTCCACCGCTTGTGTAGAGCGGCGCGGGCAGCCATGCCACACTTCTGGAACTCTTTGCTGTTCGAGAGCTTGAGTAGCGCCAGAGTCTCGGCATTTGTCCACTTGACACCACCACCCTGGAAGAGCCTGCGAGACTTCTTGGGTGGTGGCAAGTCTGTTGAGTTTGGTGGGCTCTGCAGAGTCTGTGATGGTGATGGCAATGATGCTTTGCGCTTGTTGCTGACCAGCTTCACTGGTGGTTGAGCTGGATGTCCCGACGCCTCGAGAGATGGGCGGTCGAGTGACTGGCTGCGTGACTTGGAAGACGGCGCAGCATCCTCATCCTGTTGATCCAGCATCCTGTGGTGGTGCCACATGCCATTCCAAGCCTTCTCGTGGGCAGCCATACTTTTCCTCAGCATCAATTCCATGGCACTCGACGATTTGACAGGGGACAGACTGGAGTTGCTGGCATCATCCAAGGAGCCGTTCAGCTTCCGCACGACGCAACGCAGACCCGTCACAATTGCGTTGAAGACTTTGATGTCCTTCTGAGTCCTAATGAGAGCGCGTGGGGTCGTGCTACCCTCCAGGATGATGGTTTTCTCCCATTCTTGACCCTCAATGATGTCGGACACGGTATCGCAAATCTTGAGACTCAAGTTCTGGACCGCAAATCCTTGACCGATAGTTGCTCTGCTGACTGCGACCTGGCTCACGGCATGTACGAAGAGCTTGACGAGCACATTCCTCAGTTCTCGCAGCTCAGCGATGGCCCCAAGGATACGTTTCAGCGTGTCTGCGACTACGTTGACGGTATCAGAGTGCTGCGGGTACATCTCAAACACGCTCAAGATCTCGCGCTCAACAGATGTCGCAATGGTTCTGAGCGGGTCCTGCGCTTGCTGAACGTCTGGTGTCTTCTTATCATCACGTTTCGCCATAGCCGGGGCCGGAGCCACGCTGGTGATCTGCTGCCCTTTAGCACGACTACCAAAGACGCACGTTCGCGTCGAACAACTTACGTCTTTTTGCGATTGTGATGGCTTGTATCCGTGGCGCTTAAGAATTTGATTGAATCGGTCCCTTCGGTCCCGTGTAGCTTTGCTGATAGTAGACATGTTGTATGACTTGATGTTGCGTAGCGAAGGATGCATGGTCATGTCAGTGAGTGCAAATGTTTGTGTCCAGACGATGTTCGTTGATCGCCAAAAGTTCGGCTGCACGGACCTCGCGCTCGCGCACGGACGCAAACTGGCGTTTTGGGAAGGAGCGCAAATGTCGCGTCGATGAGAATGTGGTAGCTGTAGATCATAGCCAGCAAAGGAGAGAAATGTAACATTGCGCTAGAGACTCGCTTAGATGGCGATGAATGACCTGAGTTGTTTCTGCCTTGAAATAATAATCTTCAGACATACAGTGCTAAAGCACGATTCATTGATTGAGGTCTCAAATCCTTAGTATGTTCAGCCGCTCAGACTGCAGCTCTACTGTACACGCAATGCTATAGAATCGGTCGCGCTATCAACCAATGTCCATAAATCATCAGCGCGTCTCTTTGCGATCCTGGTCAATACACCACCTGCGCCTAACCTTATGCATTAGTTTCCATGTCCTCGGTTGCTATCACGCGTCTGGTCCCCTGAGCCTTCGTCTCAGCAGCATGTCTCTCATCGATGAGCTTCCCGAACTTCTCGTTCCATGCCGCATCTGCCTCGATCTCAGCTTCTGCCCTCTCAAGCACTTTTTCTCCACCCGACACGTCCACTACCTCGTCAGAGGTAGCAGCAGCCTGATTCCTATCCTCCTGATCTGCTTTCTTGCTGTCCTCAGAAGTGGTCGCTGTGGCTCGAGAACTGCTTTTGGAGCTCGTGCTCGCGGGATACATGTCAACCACTGCCTTTGTAATCTCCTCGCCAACTCGAAGGCCAAGTTGACTCTCAAGTTGAGAGGCGGTGACTTTGTCCTTCTTGACGATTTTGTTGAGATGTTGCTCCATTGCATCCCACGTGCGTTCATACTGCAGGCCCATCGATTGACGCCATGAATCAAAGACCTTTTTGCGCTGCGCCGTGACACTGTCACTATCGCCCTTCTCATCCCAGACCTTCTTGTCTGACTTCATGCGGATGATCTGGAGATCTTCAGCCAGCGACCAGGGTTTGGGGCCTGGACTGGCAGCAGCGGCTTTGCGAGGCTTCTTCGTCTTGAGTTGATCCGCATCGTCTGACGTAGTCAACGGGGAGGGATCGCTCGACAAACTCATCTCTGTGGCATTGCGCTTACGAGAGATCCTCTGAGCAGCCGAACTTGACTTACTTGGCGTGGTATCCACTGTAGAGGTGCTGCTGTGGCTCGTTGGTTTGCTCGCCCACACTCTCATATAATCCCTGACACGATCAATGCCATCCAAAATCAAAGCGAGCTTGGCATCCCCAGCAGTGACGGCGTCATAGAGATTCTCCTTGAGTATGGCATGTGCCGCATCCGCAGACTGTCTAGCCTTGGGTACGTTGGTGCAGTTTACGTCGGCGTCGTCCTCCGCGACAAAGCGGTCTGGATGCTCGGCAATGAAGTCTTGCGCTGCAGACTCAACCACGCCCAGCAGCGTCCTTTTCCGTATGATGGCTCCTACAGCTGCTTCATTAAGCCTGCTGGATATATCGTCCAGCAGAAAGAATGTCGCGCTAGCCGTACCTCGTGAGACATCAATGACATTGGAAGGCCTCCCACGATGAATATCGAAGAGTGTCGACGCAGTTGTATCGCTCAGACCAGGAACAAACTCGGGCGGCGAGCTGCTCCTCAGTGCTGCGTGCTGGTTTGAAGATGAGTTGGACGCGAAGAACTCTGGATCGCTTTCCCACTTCTCTTCCAGCAGCTCCATAGCGCTTTCATCCGGTCCTGCTTCCTCGTCGACTATACCGGCGGCGGTGGGAATAGTGGTCGCTTCAGACCCAGGGCTTCGAGCAGATCGAGTCTTGCCATTGCCCAGCTTGTTAGCCGAGTCGATGGCTTCTGAGATCTCCTCGATCGGTACATCGCTCTCGACCTGCGGTTTGTCGTTTGTTGGCTGCAACTCAGACTCTGGTGACCGTCGCGCCATGTCTGTATTATCAGGCTCCGTGTTGGAACCTTGCGGCGAGTCCGTCTCGTCGTGCGAGCGCCTGATTGTCGCCTTCTGTGCTGGTGGATGCGCAGTCGTCACTTCATCAGCGCTGAACGGGGCTTGATCCAGCTTGTTCGTGGAAGGCGACATGACGCTGAGCCACGTTGGTGAGTTATCTTTGTGGATGTCTATCTCGTTGCTGTGCTGGGATACGGTTGTGTGCAATGTTTGTAAAGTGTTGAATGTTTTGCAGAGGCGTGTGGAAGGTAGCTGAGAAAAGTTGATCAATGCTTAAGGGGAAGTATATTTTATATCGACGAGAAGATGCGAAATATCCGCGCGGCGGTCTGTGCCGCAATGTGTTTCTGACGGATATGTGAAGGTCGCCTCTGGCGAATGTTCTAGCTGCACGTGTGGCAGCTGGGACAAAGCCATTGTGTGGAGCGGAAGACAAAAAGGCCTTCTTCCCAGCGGTTGTGAGCATTTTCTGCGCCTTGTGGTCTTTCATCTTGCTGAAATTCTATGCCATGCGATAACTGCTGTACAATGCGTCCATCGTGCAAGAATATGCAAGAAGATTCGACGCAATGGATCGATTGACGCATGGTTGGCTCGTTCTCTCTTGGTCTATGCGACTGCTCTCCGTTATTCAAGTGATTGGCCATGGACAAGCTCGATCGTGACTATACAATGGCTATGCAAAAGGATGGTCTTCCTCTGAGAGCTAGATAGCATGTTGAACAACGGCTCAGATCACCTCAGCGTTTGTCGTCCGCGCCTGAGTAGTCATCGAGCTAGTCGATACGCAATCTCCAGTCGCACGCTGCCTCGTACTCGGCATCGTGTCCGAAGCCCTGCATGTCTTCATTCTGTTGCTCTCGCCATCGCCGCCGCTAGATAGCCTGTTTGTAGGGGCAACAACAGCCGTTCTTTGCTTCCATGAGTCCGCCCATCCTGCCACGAGGGCAGCATTTGGGTCAGCCCTCCTCGCGTCTTCTTCCTCTTGAGCGTACTGAGATGCGAGCGCCGTGAATGTGCCTTTGCAAGCAAGGAGAAGCTGACTGAATGTCATGTCGGGCTTCTCCATCTGCGTGAACAAATGCACAACACCGCGGCAGATCGCGTGCTCAACCTTGTCGGTGCCTAACTTCTTGAGACAGATGCGAAGATGGTTATTAGGAATGTTCATGTCGCGAAGAAAGTCTGCTTCAAAATGGGGCAGCAAGAATTCGAGGGTCTTGACAGACTCTTTTACAAACATGCTCGAGTTAGGTAAGCCGATCTTATGCGCCAGGCATCACGCGTGAATAGGTGCCGCCTATCTGATTCCAAGAGCCCGAAAGGATGCAGCGGTCATGAATACCCCGGAGGCTGTGCCGTTGAATACTGCGCGATGGACCGGACCCGCTAAAATGCAGACATTATGATATACTGACCAGGCGAGAACATTATAGATGATGGACTCAATCTATTTCCGGCCTTGCATGATGGTGAAATATAAAATTTTAGGCCTGCTTGCTAAGCTGATTGCTCTTTGACGCTAAGTCCCGAATACTGGCATGAGTATGAAAAGAGCTCAAACATCTTTTGTTCGACGCAATGCACACACGAGACTATTCCCAGGTGCTGCCTTATGTGTGCTCGAAGATGAGGACCCGCAAGCACATCCCTGAATCCGTGCTTTGAATGCCAATCGCCAGTATGAGCAGTAATCTCCTTTGGCGGGACTCTAGATATCACTGACGGCTCCTACATCCAGGCGAATCTCTCTTTGCTGCGAGACGTTGGTACTGCCATGTCTGGCTGACGCAGACGAGTCTGGTGCTCGATGGTCTTCTCGTCGATTACGCAGCAGACAGGGTCTTCTTCAGGTAGAAGTGAGCGTCGGAAATCACAGTGGCAACATGGGATGGGTTCCCAAAACGATGGAATCGCATCCATGGTTCGATGCATCTCACGCTGAAATTGAGCCAGAGACCAGGCGATCGGAACCAAAAGCAGTCTGAGGGCCACAAGACGGCTTATCAGGTCGTATAAGCGTCATATGACTACGAATTTTCCTTTCGATGCCTCTGTCTCATCATCTTGCTTTACTGATGCAAAAGCTAGCTTCCGGGACATGGCTCAGGGTACCTGGAGGGCGACGGTGGCAGATGGTGGCTTCAGTGCGTCGCTGTCCCGATTTACGAGCGCACTACCTGTGCCTACCTCGATGAACCTCGTCGTCATCCGGTAAGAGCTGAATAGCGGGACTGTCTCTCAATGCCGTAGCATGATAGACCTGGAGTCTCTACAGAATCGGCATTCGATCGGAGTTCGGGCTTGGCACGCCTCCAATCTGCTCTATATAACCTTCACTACCCACAGCAATCTGCCATTGTCAGCCAAACGACCTATCTACAAACCGCGTCATTCAGGCGGTAGGCAAGCAGCAGGTATAAGGGTCCCGTCGAGTCCAATGTCTTTCGCTCCTTAACGACAATTCTCGAACATGCACTGGAGCGGTCTTACAGACGCTTTTCTACAGACCTCCGCGTGGCTTCAGGATCAGGCTCCACTTAGCTATGGCCGACTAAGGGAGAGGAACGAGATCGACTGGAGTAAGGTGAGCCTATGTGTCTCACTGTGTGGTTCTGTAGACACAGGCAAAGTGGAAAGATGACCGGGCACCGGTGGAACTGTCAGGTCCACTCAGCAGAAAAGTCCATTGAGGGCGGCATGACATTTTCGTATCCAGTATGCTCTCTTCCTCCTAGACATGCTCACCTCTAGAGCAGATAGTGCCCAATGAAGCCCTGCAATGGCAGCCATGCTTCGCAGACTTCCAGTGCGCACGCCTCGAGGTGCCCATGGACTGGCAAGGCGGCTCAGCAGAAGCCGATAAGACCGTACAACTTGCCTTAATCAAAGTCGAAGCCACTGTCCCAGTCTCCGATCCAACATATGGCGGCGCCGTGGTACTCAATCCCGGGAGTCCAGGTGGATCAGGAGTTGATCAAGTACTTCGAGGAGGCCATCATGTTCGCACGATTTTGTCAGCTGGACCGGGTGCCGATAATGCAACCGCAAGGAACTTCGACATCATTGGCTTTGATCCTCGCGGTGTCAACAACACTAGGCCTCAGCTTTTTTGTGCACCCAATCACCTGGAGGCCGCCCGTCAAGCGATTGAAGAAGATGCGCACGGCTTCATAGATAGCTCAGACACAGCTTTCAATTACCTCTGGGCTCGCAAGCGAGCTTGGGCTGATGACTGTAGCAGGAGAGCAGCGTCGCAGGTATGTTTCCGACTACTCGTCGTTGCTTGTTTACCATTCGCCGACTGATGAGGCGTGATCTCTGTACTATTTGTTATCGTGCTGTCTGATTATTCTGCTCCATCGAGCTCACACAATTCAAATTATCTGATCCGCTGGCATCTCAGGTACTGACCTTCACATTATCAGGGCATTGGCAAGCACGTTTCAACCGCGCCAGTCGCCCGCGACATCATAGAAATCTTCGAACGCCATGGCGAATGGCGAGAGAAAGAAGTGCAGCACCAAATTTCTCGTGACAGGTTACTCACAGCGGCAGATAAGCAGGGCATCATCCAACGCACAGCATATCATCCAGGCAAGGAGATGATACAGTATTGGGGCTTCAGCTACGGCTCCATCCTCGGCGCAACACTGTCAGCCATGTTCCCAGACCGCATCAAGCGGGCAGTACTGGACGGCGTCGCTGACAGCCACGACTACATGGCCGCCGGTTGGGGCAGTAATCTGCGAGACACCGACCTCACTTTCGTCAAGCTGGCGGAGCATTGCTGGGACGGCGGCAAAGAGCACTGTGCTATCTGGCATGAAGACGGACCAGCAGCCATCACTGAAACTGTTCAAGGCATCATCAAGAACCTCAAGGACGAACCGATCGGCGCAGCGAGCGATGGGCAATACGGCCCAACAGTCGTAACCCACCCCGATCTCATGAAATTCATCCGCGACGTCGTCTACTGGCCACTCGCAGACTTCCCACTAACAGTGCAAATCCTCTACGACCTAAGCAAGCGCAACGGCACATCCCTTCGAAACTGGACTCGATCACAGCAGCCTCCACTCGGAGAGCCACTAAGCAAGACGTGCCTAAAAGACGGCCCCTACAGCGAAGCCTGTGTCCAAGGCGCAACGCCAGGTTCCAGTACCGGCATAGCCTGCTCCGACGGCTCAAACTACCGCCTCAACGAAACACGCGAGCAATACCTACAGTACGCCAACCAACTAATAGCAGCCAGCCGCCTCATAGGCGCCAGCTGGGCATCCACAATGATGCCCTGCACAGCATGGCACGCGCGACCGCACTGGCGCTACGCCGGCGACTTCCGCAACAAAACCGCCCATCCCATCCTCTTCGTCGGCAACACCATCGACCCCGTCACACCGCTCTTCAACGCCTTCAAGATGGCCCACGGCTTCGATAACGCGGGCGTGCTTCATCAGGATTCAGAAGGCCATTGCTCGTATAGTGGAGTGTCGCTTTGCACTGCCAGAGCGGTGAGAGAGTACTTCCAGTCTGGCATTCTACCTGGGAAGCTTGGAGGCCTGAGGGATGTGGATGGTTGGGAGGGTCATGGTGAGCTTTGTGCGGTCGATCGGAAGCCGTTCGATGGGTATACGAGGGGTAGTGAGGCGCCTTTGCCTGAGGGAGAGAGAGATCAGGAGTTGTGGGATGGAATTGTTGGCTTGAACAGAGTGTGGCCGTAGAGAAGGCTGGTCCTGGGGCGGCGTCCAGAGTCTTGGGGAAATTGTGCCGCCTTCCCGACGTAGCTAGGCTTATAATTGGGCAAAGGAGGATACTCGACCTGCCGAGACGCTCTCAAACTCATTCTCCTGATCAAGGTTTCACACACCGTACAGACCGTCAGCTTTGCAAAAATTGGCGAGCCGCAAAGAAATGGCCTGCAAATACGGTAAGAGCTATGTCAACACGTCGAAAGAAAAAAAAAACCCCATATCTAGGCCTGTTTCCCTACAATCGCTGACATCTCTGCATCTCAATCTGCCCATAATCATACCCAAACAACCCCATTTGCTACAACCAACCAAACCAAACACCCTCCCACCCTAACCCTCACCAACCATCACCTCCTCCACAACCCGACCCTCGCCCCCTCCAAATTAACACAAGTCAACGCCAACCCCTCCCTCCACACGCCATCCCCCCTGCCCTCGACCCTCGAAAACCCCTGCCCCAACCTCACCGTAACATACGCCGCCTCGGTCAGCGCAAACTGCTGCCCTAAACAAATCCTCGCGCCGCCATTAAACGGCAAAAACTCCCACCCGGGCCTCAAACCCTTCCGGCCCGTCACAGGATCATCGAGCCAACGCTCGGGTTGAAAAGCCTCCGCGTCGGGACCGTAGTAGTCGGTGCGTCTGTGCATGGCGTAGAGGGACCAGGCGACGATTTCGCCCTTCTTGATGAAGATGGGGGATGTGCCGTCCGGACCGCCGCCGAGCGGGAGGGTCGTGTCTTCGAGGGCTTCGCGGGAGTTGACGGGGACGACGGGGTGCAGACGCAGGGACTCGTTGAGCAGGGCTTTGAGGTACTTGAGGTCCTTCAGCTGGTCGAAAGTCGGGGGTTGGTTGTTGAGGGGAGCGATTTCGGCTTGCAGGGCGGCCCAGATGTCCGGGCGGCGGGAGAGCACGAACCAGACGTTTGTGAGGAGGGAGGCGGTGGTGTCGCGGCCGGCGAGCAGGATGTTGAGGAGTTCGCTGCGGATGCGGATGGGGTCGGGGCTTTGGCGGACGAGCTCGTCGATGAAGACGTAGCGTTGGGTGGTGGGGGCGGGTTTCTCGCCTTGGGAGAGGAGGTGAGGGCGTTTGGAGAGGCCTTTGCGGACGTAGGTGTCGACGAAGGTGTGGACGAAGGCGCGGTCCTGGTTGAATTGCTCGCGTTTCTGCCTGCTGATCAGCAGCGGGGCGAAGACGCCGTAGCGGGCGAGTTCGGCAATGTAGTCTTGCGAGCGGCCGAAGGCTGTGGCGAATCTCGAGTCGGCCGGGCTGGTGAGGGAGTGCGTGGACTCGCCAAAGACTGATGGCCAGACTCACAGTCAGCATCTCATTCACAACCTCGTAGAAGGAAACTCAAAACTCACGAAACTCAGTAGCACTATCCATCGTCAAGCGAAACAACCACGCGCCCAAATCCACCTCCCTCCCCTCCCCCGGCAACCCCTGCACCAAAGCCCTCACATGCCCCTCCAGCGCCTCCAAATCCCGAACCTGCGACTTCACAAAATTCGGCCTCAACATCTCCCTCGAATGCGCCCACGCGGCGCCATCCGTCGTGAAAATGCCCGCCCCCAACAACGGCGTGAAACCCTGGATCCTCCGCCGCCCAAGACTCCACTTCTTGTGCTCGGTGGCCTGGATGCACTTGAGATTCTCCGGCTCGATGGTGAAGTGGACGTGGCGGCCGAGGACGACCATGCGGAAGGTGTTGGCGCCGGTGACGTGGAAACGCTCCTGCGCGAGGCGGAGGATGCAGCGGTCCTTGATGGCCTGGACGTTGGCGCGGAAGAGGGCCCAGCCGAAGAGGTGGTCGGAGAAGCCGGCGATCCATGGGGCGGGACGGGTGCCTTTGGTGCGTTGGAGGGTGCGTCGGGCGGCGCCGGTGGTGAGGTGGAAGTAGAGTTGGTAGAGGATGACGAGGAGAGTCAGGGCTACGATGGCCTTGGTGGCGTAGGGCAGGCTGGCCAAGTCCATGGTTCCGGCCGTCTCCATGCTTGATGTCTCAGCAGTAGTACCCGGATGGAAAGACCAGATTTGAGAGGCCGGAGACGTTATTTACATGCATCCGCTTTACCTAACTACGTAAGATAGGTCGTCGCCACATAAGCTGACCACAGGGCGTGGCACCGAGGTCATTATTCGTTATCGTCTTGCGCCGCTGCCATGCTGCCGAGGGAGATAAGGTTCGTGCGCACCAAGGGCCAGCCTACATCATCAGACGTGACTATAATAAGACTGACAAGGAAGGACGGGCGGGCTGAGCTGAGCTGAGCTGATCGCCTCGGCTTCACGTGGTGGGTCGTGATGTTACGGCCGGAAGCGGAACATAATATATCACTTCAATCCGGCCCGATTGTCATGACGTTGAGCCGAGAAGTATACAGTCGTGAAGCCTGAGGCACCACTACACCGATTATGGGGCTCAATCTAAGCACTTGGTATATCTCGTTATTATAGAGCAGTAGGTACTTACCTAACAAGACACTATCCCTCCATCCGTATACGCATTACCACAACTACCGACCCAACAAAGCGCCTCGCTAACAAGCACCCACACCCAATCGCCCCCCACTCAAAACCCAAAACTATCCAACAAACTATTAGGATCCGGCTCTTTCAACTGCGTAGGAGGCGGCTTCTTCCCTTCTCCGCCCCTACCACCCTCACCATGCGCTCCCGCCTTCTTCGCCTTCTTCATCTTCGCCAGTAATTCCGCCGCCTTGGCCTCTCTCGCCGCTTTCTCCCCATCAACAGCATCCGCAGCAGGAGCAGGCGACGCAAACGCATCGAGCATCGACGGCGCTTCCGCCTGCTCCCGCCTACTCGTGAGAGGGCCGGAGAAACCATTCAGCAGCGAAGGCGCATCCCCAACATTAGCACTGGCCTCCACCTCCTCACCCCTCCCAGCCACGACCCCCCCAACCCTCCAACTCCTCACCAACTCGAGCGCCAAAACCCACAGCCCCATCCTCCTCAGCACCCTCGCACCCCTCAACACAGCCGCCCACTCAAACTCCGACGCCCCAACCTCCTCCCTCAAATCCCTATACAACATCAGCGTGGCCGGATCATCCTGACGCCAGCCCCGCGTCTCCACAACCCCCTTCAAAGGCCTGACAAGAACTTGCATGGCCTCCTTCCGTTGGGCAAGAATCGAACGACACCACGACGCCATCCATCGATCCCCGTCGGCCTCTGCGTGGGGTAAGAGGCGGTTTGAGATGAGCGTGTGCAGCACAGGCGAGTCGTCGCCGCCGTACAGTCGCGCGACGGCGATGGCGAGCATGACGTCCTCGCACGGTCCGGCCAAAAGGTTACAAGCCGACGCCGCGTCGTCCGCAAGCAAGAAGAACGCAGCAGCGTACTCAAATCGCCTCCGCCCTAGAAGCGCATACGCATTCTTCTTCGCCGCGGTCTTAGCCTCCGCCTGCTTGAAATCGCGTTTCAAAAAGTTCATCGTAGCTTTCTGCTCCTTGTTACCCACAGCGATTCGCCACAACCCCAGCAGAGTCTGCTTCTTGTGCAACGCCAAGAAGTGTAGCGAAGCATTGGCGGGATCAGGCGGGTCTGTGGCACGGAACGCCGATTGCGCTAGGGACTCGAAGACGGTGGTCCGAGCTTCTTTGTCTGCGAGCCAGGCGGTGATTCCGAGATTGCGAGCGATGGGCCAGGAGAGCTTGTTGTCGTAGTGAGTTGTCAAGATGTCGAGGAGGGGCTGTTGGGTGGTGCTGTGGTAGGCGAAGGCGATGGCGCGCCAGTGCATGGTGGGGACGACTGGTTCCGGTTTCGGTTTGGGTCGTGGCAGTCCATTGGCTTGGAGGTGGTCGCCATTGGGTAGGGTCTCAGTCACCTCAGTCATAGACAGCAATTGCACTTTCCAGCTGAAAAGGTAGCGCAGAGCGTTCTTATCCAAGCCGCTGATATGTTCAGAGGTAAACGCAATGGCATTCAAGATATGCTTCAACCGCTCCTGCTCCGCCTGTGAGACATTGGGTAGATCCTTTTCCTGCAGCTGCTCCGTCAGGTCACGAACGAGATCCTCATTCAGCCAGCTGTCCACGGCCTCCTCCTGGCTAACAATCTCGTATGGGTCAATGCCGAGCACTCCACACAGATCATCGCCTTCACTCCAAAACTTCAGCTTCTGCGCCAATCGATGAAGCAGACCGGTGGCTGTCCCAGTCCTGCCGAAATGCACCAGATGCGAGAAGAGTCGTGGATGCCATGCGGGCAAGGGTTGTTTGAGCCCACTTGGAAGCGTGACGATAGGCACTTGAGCCTTGGTGTCCACGCCCAACGCCTCCCGAGTCTCTGTGTCAAGTTCATGAGCGGGGATCACATTGTCAGCGACAAGAATACCGTTGCCAGCCGCAAGTGCCAACGAGCCATTAGGCAACCAGGCGATGGCTGAGATGTTGAGGCCGAGCTCAGCTATAGTCAACCTCTTGACGCATCGCCATGTCAACGGACCTCCTCGACGACCGTAGATGCCCTGGGCAAGTATCATCGCACTCGCATCGAAGCTCACAGCCACGACGTTGTGCGAAGGCCCAAAATTCGAGCATCGTACATGCCTGATCTGCTCTTGACAAGTCTCTCTGTGCTCGACATAGCCCTCCACACGGTCGTATATGACGAGCTCGCGGAAGTCATTCATCGCAAAAGCGACGACCTCATCATTATTTGCTGATAGATCGTAGTCATCATTGACGCTCTCAAATGGCGTGTCTGGTTCTTCTTCATCCACAACTTCAGCCTTGCCAGTGCCTGTAACATGTCTGGTCAGGCGCCCATCAGCAGCCAACTTCCAGTCATGGCTCTTGCCATCAGAGATCGACCGCAACAGCGTCTCATCAGTCGTGCGCAGCAATGCGTCAATCTTGCTGCCATGCCCATTCCAGTCCGCAACAAGGCGCAGACGATCCGCCCCAGGCCCAGCAGGCGAGAAGAAAGTCTCCACGTCACCCTCCCACCAAGTGATGCTGCCGGCAAAACTATGCACGAGTATCCGTAGCGTATCATCCTCGAGCCACTGCACAAACCTCGCATTCGTATCACCACGGATCCTCAGACGTAGACCCTCAGCATGCGCAATATGAAAAGCCTGCGTAGCCGCAGGCGTCGCCGATCTCCGCTTACGCCCAATACTCTGTATGCCCCACGCGGACATGCGCCCCTGCCCATCGAGCGTGATAACGACATCCGGAGACTGTGACGCAATCTCCTTCAGATGCTCCAAAGAATGACTGATCTTCCCACGCAGATCCCTCCCAGTAGCGGCCGTAACGCCCGCAACGAACCGATCCGCCGGGATCACAAACGCAAATCTCGGCGGCTTCACCCCACGGTCACCACCCCCGTTCATGACCAACGACGGCGACTGCGGGATCGCCGTAACCAGATCAATAGAGGCATGCAAGACCATGATCTCCAGGTCATGCACGCCCCCCGTCCTCCACACCCTCATCAACCCATCCCCGCACATCGTGTACAAGACCTCGGCATCCTCGTCATGCCGCCCACTGATCCCACTCCCCCTCCTCTCCCCCGAATGATTGGTCGGCGGCCTCCACTCCACATGCGTCACGACCGCGGGATGCGGGAGATACGTGTAGTCGAACAGCCCCTCCTCGTACGACAACCGCCGCCAAATCTTAACAACCCTCTCATAAACCCCACAACTCGCAATCAAGCTCGCCCGCGGACTAAACGCGGCATACCCGACAGGCGACGCAACCCGCTTGCTCCACAACGCCAGCCGCTCCTCGACAGTCTCCCCTCCATCCGCCACACTAACAACAGGCGACGCAGTCCTCGACGAAGGCAGCGTAGAGAACAACCTCAGACTCCTGCCACCCCCCACCAACGCCTCCCCCATACTACCCCAACTCAACCGCCTCGCCTCATCCTCATCCTCATCCTCCCTCCTCAGCAACAAACTCTTCTCCCACCACACCTTCGTCCAGCCCTCCGCCACAGCCACAAGGACATAGACATCGGCCCGACCCGCGACGAGCACCTTCCCGCTCTGCGACTCGGCCGTCACAGCCACCAAGTCCTCGTCAAAGGAGACGACGTGCACGACTGTGTCCGCGCCGGAGAGGAGAGTGAGTTGCGGGCCGCTGATGTAGGCGACGTAGCGCTTATGGCGGAAGGTGAAGGATGTGAGGGTCTGGAGGGCAGAGGTGGGCGCGCCGGGCAGGACTTGGGCGAAGGCGGGGGAGGCTGCGGGAGGTGCGGTGGTCGGTCCCGGGGAGAGGGAGGGCATTGTGGGTGCGCTATCTCGCGTCGTCGGTCATGCTGGAGTTACTACAGCGTCGTACAGTCGTTTATAGAGATGGACAAGGTCTTGGCAGTGACTTACTGGTCACAAGCCAGGGCATCGCGCGGCGCCGTGGTTGAACGTCGGAGAAACATCTGACCGAGGCATGCGAACCGTCCGCCGTGCTTCGGCCCGCCCTCTCCTGCCGATACGGTCTATCTCATCACAAGAGGAAGCCTGATCTACTCCAGCGACACGTCCTTGTTCCGAGGCAGGCTACAGAAAGGTCATACTTCGACGCAGGCAGCAAAATGGTCAATCTATAGCCTCAGCGCTATGTCTCCATCATCTCATATCTATCGTAATATCATATCCATCTCGCTCATGCACGCTCCAACATGCCAAACCCAGCTCATCAACCCTCAATACACGCTCGCCTCGACACTCTGATCCTCCTTCCTCTGCCTCTCTAACTCATCAAGCCCACCCTCCGCCACACCCTCCACATCCCCATGCACCACATGAGCACCCTCCTCGTCTTCCACCCGCCCCTTCCCCTTCCCACGTACCTGTTCTTCCTCCCTCTCCTCCTCAGTCACCTCAAGTCGCCGTCCATCCGGCTCATCGCCCAGCCCATCCGCCTGCGTGCCCCTTCCCATACCACTCTCACACATCCACCTCTGCATATCCTCCTCGGTGGGCTTGCGCGCAGGGCGCTCGTGTACAGCTGCAGGCTGCGCGGGAGTCTGGATGTTAAAGTACCCATCCTCGTCGTTCATTTCGTGCGGCGTGTTGGCGCCTGAGCCGCCGCCTCCGTCGCGGCCGCGCTGGAGATATGATGGGGTGGCGCGAATGGGTGGGTGTTGGTCTTCGGTATCATCTGTTGGCGCTGAGTGCGTTGTTGGTCCGGTTTGTGTGAATGCGTCGGTGGTAGGAGACTCCGTCAGTCCCGCGGCACTCGCTTTCTGCATAGATGCCGGTGCCGTCGCGGAAGGACCCAAGCTGACATCCGTGGCCGGCGCGGCAGCCTTCTCCAACCCTCTCCGCCTCGGGTATGCACCATGATCATGGTTGCATCCCCCAACACAGCCGCCCCATTTACGCGGTGGGATACGTGGACTCTCCTGCTCCGTCAAGAAATGACTGAGTGTATTCCTCCTCTGCGGATCATCGCGTTCCTCCTGAGCCTTCTGCCGCTTCCACTCCGACCACGTGCGCAATTCCGTCTCCAAGACATACTTGCCCGTCTCCGGCGTCTGCCGCATGGTGATGAATTCGCAGTGATTGATGTTGCGCAGATCCTCGAAGTACTCCACAGACCAGTGATACCACTTCATCAGGAACACCCTCGTCATCAGGCCGTGCGTGACCAGCACACAGACGCTGGGAAAGTCTCGGTCGCCGAACTGTCGCCACAGACTCTCGCCAAAGCCACAGACCCGGTCATACGCGTCGGCGGCCGACTCGCCGTTGGGTATGCGGTAGAAGAAGTGGCCATAGTCTGCGCGCTCCTGCCACATGCGCTCCATCTCGGCGCTGCATGGCTGGAAGTTGCCAAAGTCCTGCTCTCGTATGCGCGGCTCCTCGTACACCTTGATCTTGCTCCTCGAGATCGGCGACGGCGTGGCGCGTGGATCATCGGGGTCGGGGCTCGCGGTGAGGGTCTTGAGCAGGCCCTCCGTCGTTTCTCGCGTTCGACGGTAGGGGCTGGTGAAGATTTGGAGGGTGTCGTCGGGTTTCAGCAGGGCGCGCAGTCGCCGGCCAGCCTCTTCTGCCTAGCACGTCAGTCAATGAATGTGCTGCTGTGTACCATGGTCGGCGCACGCACCTGTCTGTGTCCTTCGTCGGTCAACTTGACGCGGTGGTCTGGGATGAACTGGTGCACCTCGCGGTTCTTGTTGCCTTCAGACTGCGCATGGCGGATGAGGATGATCAGGCGTGGCTTGCCCATGGCTGAAGAGTTGGGCTGTAGGAGATGGACAGATATGCAGCTTAGGAGACAGTGTTTGTCCTTGCGAGAGCTGGTGGCACAGTCATGACTGCTGAGTAACAATGGTACAGCAGCGTGATGTCAGTGTTAAGATCGTCCCTTGCACAAACATCAAACAAAACACAGCCGCATCGGGCTATGCTGGGCGGTAAATAATGAAACGGAGCAGAGTGCTGTAGCAATGCAATAGCCTTTGACGCCAACACTCTGGCAGGACGTCTGTCGAGTTGCCTGAGACAGCAGAGCAGAGCCGCCAAGACGTATCAAATTCACGAGCAGAATGCACCATGGAGTGATATCAAGTCTCTGCTATCGTCCCGCCAACAGCTGCCGACGTACCCTGCACTCAAGCACGCCTGAAGCATGATGATTAAAGCATATACCACGCGCACCTTCCTCGAACTCATTCAACCCCTTGCCTTCGATCACTGACCTCAGCTCCCTCTTGCACAACATCCGTACATCTCCACTGGTACGCGAATGGCTGGCCAAAATCTCCATGATCATCACTTCACATCGAGCCCTGATGCGCCTGTTGAGCAGTCCATCTCGCATTTGTGACATACGATAGGACGCTGACACTGATATCATCCGTGACTTGCCCGCCGAGGCCACCAAGATTCACGGTGTGGAAGCTATGAGAGAAGGACACCACGGGCAGGCTAAAGTATGCCTTCGCCGGTGCGGAGAGGCTACTTGCGCCTTTTCATGGTACCTTGATGAGCCGCCGCGGACAACAGAAGATGGGGCTTATTTGAGATGAGTAGACAGACCCCGAAGAATCCGCGCTGTGGGGATCGGTCCTTGCTGCAGCAGTGTTGCACAAGTACGAGCTCGGGCGACAAGAAGAAGGCCTTGCTTGCAACAAACGCTGGTCCTCACAATCCGCGTTCGCAAAACCGGTAATCCAGGCTCATAACGACCAGCAGCGGCTCCACGCTGACAAATCCAACGTGCAGCAGCCAGTACCAAGGATTCCCCATGGAAGTCTACTAGACCGTCTAGACGACGACCGGACCCGCCACTCTGGTACCCGGGTCGACCCAGCACACTGGAAAGCTCCGTAGTCAACGAGAATTGGGGATTGCCAATTCGGCCTTGCGTCTGGTACGCTAGCGGCTGGAGAACGTGGATCTAAGATGCATGGCGCGGCCCGTACTTCGACCCAGACTCAGATGGGCATCTAGTAATTGTAAGCGGCGCGGTTGCGCACCAAGCCAGTGGGAGGACAAAGTAAGGTCCATTGTCAGGATGCCGATGCAGGGATGTGGACTTTGGCGGGTGCTGAGTATCTCTGGTACCATCGAGCCATCGCACGGTCGGTGGGGATCCATCAAGACTCCCACTCCGACTGGCGCGGCACTTCGCCCACCTGACACCGCGCCCTGCCCTCACTAACGAAACTCGCCCTGATCTTGTCGCACAAAAGCCAAAGCAACAACCGGGACGTGGAATCCTTCGTCGACAAACCTAGGGCACTAATGGGAGAGCCAAAATCCTAACAAGGGGTGGTACCGTCCCCGTGGTTCACGCCGGACTGATAGGTCGTGCTCGTTGCTGGGCTAAAGGCAGGCAAAACGTCTATCTCTGGAGGATCTGGAGGGATCTTGGTACCGTGCGGAGCGTCGACTCTCGAGGCATGGGGTGAGGGCGCGGCTAAGGGAGGGCGAAAGTTAGGGCAGGGGTGTGGTACCATCGCTGTGGTGCTTGCCAAGGGGCGATTGAAGGGACTCTGGCACCGACCTGTCCTTACCTCAGTCACCGAGCATCGCTGGCGCATATTTGGGCAGGCCGCGAGGAACACTAATGGAGGTCGAGAGTCAGGACAGGGATATGGTACCCATCTCCATGGTCCTAACAGCCATCGAGCGTGGCCGATGTGCCGGACTAAGGGGAGCCACAACGCATATCTCTACAGGATCTTGGTACCGATCTCAGAGAGAGGGGGGGCTGATTGGGGGTCCAAAGTCATGGCAGGGGTGTGGTACCATTCCTGTGGTCCTCGCAGTCGCCGAGCAGACCTATAGGTCGTCCTGTTTGCTGGGCTAGGGGGAGACCAAGGTGTATCTCTGAAGGATTGTGCGGGATCTTGGGACTGATCTGGGGCCTTGCGTAGCAGCGGCTCCGGGTTGATGAGGATGGGGGGCACTGATGGGGGTCGAAGGTTATGACAAGGGCATGTGCCGTCTCTTTAGTAAGCTGCAATGTCTTGCTCGGTGTGTGTAATAGCATGGCGCATTGATGTGAGTCTTGATGAGAAACATTGCTTTCTTTGCAGAGCTGACCTTGCTACTCTACTGGGTTGATACGGTCATGACAAGCCATCTTGGGTATCTTGCCCTGAACGCCGCACGCGTCGCTAAACTCCATAACCACCTCTCAGACCCGACCAACGCCGTTGCCCACACTCACTTGCCATGGTGGTGCGCGTCCTAGGCAAGAGAGTACTTCAGCTTCACTGCCTTCAGCTCTGGCCTACGGTCGATATGTGAGGCCAGACTTGCATCTGTCCGGTCCTCCTCATTGGGGAAGTGCCTGTTGAAGGCTGCGGCGAGCTGGCCGGTGGACATTCGAGTGTTGTTGTGCTTCTTGGCGTAATCCTCGTATAGCTTCTTGATGAGTTCGTTGTGCTTATCGAGATATTTACGATCCTCGACGCTTGGACGGGCCTTTGGGTAGTCGTCTTTGCCCCAGGCCCTCTGCTTGGCCCGGCGGATGGCTTGGCTGCGAAGCTTGTTCGCAGCCTTCACGTCTCTGGTTTTGAAGAAGTCGTACGGACCGTCCAGATGCTTCTCTTCGGTGCCGCCGTTCTTGTCGGTCGGCACGAGGAAGGTGAACTGGGCTGGCGTTGGACCCTTGCGCCAGGGCTTGCCGATGTCAAGGATTAGCTCGTCGTCGGATTCGTCGTCTTCGCTCTGCATTGCGGTCAGCTACTTAGCTTATGCAAGTTTCGGGAAGGAAATCTTACCATTTCCCCGTCTTCGGAGCTCGGGTTCACTGACTCCTGCTCGCCCTCCCTTGGCTGGGTAGCCGTGGACTGGACTCTTGGCTGCTGGTCTGGCCACTCGAGCTGGTCGCTATGGTCGCGGCCACTGCTTGAGCTGATCTTGCCCATGTATTGACCCTTGTACTTGTCTGGCCACATATCTGTCTGCAAACAGATATCAGTATGCCTCTGGAAATCAAGCTATACCGAACTGCTTGCTGATGGTAGATGAGTCTGATAGTCTGGTATGCTGGAGGTGGTTATATGCAACTGCAGGCTTGTTTGCTGCAGGTGGTCATTTTCTTCGTTCGCAAAGACAGTGTGCTGGAAGTTCTTGTCTTTGGGGGTCGTGATTGAGGAGGAGAAGGAGTTGCTGTTCCTACCACAACATATAAGTATATGCCTCTCACAAGCCAAGCTATACCAATTTGCTTACTGATGGAAGATCAATTCGACAGTCTGGTATACCGGAGTAGGCTATACGCAACCGCAGGCTTGTTTGCTGCAGATGCTTGTTGTCTTCCTTCACAAAGACAGTGTCCTGGAACTTGGTGGTGGAAGGTTCCTATCTTTGTTGGTCGTGATTGCGGAGGACAGGGAGATGTTGGTGGTGGATGATTGTGGATGTTCGTGGCTTTGTGGGTTGTAGTTCAAGAGGAGAATGCGTCGTTGGGGGTTGATTGTGGTGGTTGTGGAAAGGGAGGAAGTGCTGCTTTTATAGGAAGGTCGAGAAGAAGTCCACTGCCAGACGACGGGCCGTTCCAGGACCATGTGAAGTCGAGATCTGGCATTCACGGCAGCACGAGTGCTGTTGCTAAGCAGATTAACGTGATTCACCTACGCACGGGCCTGCTCGAGTCTGCCTTCACAAGTATTTGTTCAAGACTTGGGATTATAGGACTCCAGGCTAGATCATAACGGGGTTCACCTGCACCCTCGACAAACCAGATAGGGCATTGCTTCCACAAACCAGCATTAGGCACGGGGCAAGTCATTCACTTTGTTTTTCAGAGTATCGTGTCTGGTAGGAGCATACAAACGATGCACATGAATTTGGAGTCTGATATCTGCTGGAGCAGATAGAGCAGGTTTGCGATCCACAGAGTCAATGCTTGGCTCGAAATACGCATGTGATTGTGCAGCGCAGGAGTAGCCCTCGAGAGTCGATGTGGCTTGGACGGCACACGTGCCAACCTAGGACAAAGTTGAATAACAAGAGTGATCTGGCTCATAGGCCCCTGTGCTCAGGGTCATTTTTGGTAGAAGTACAAATGAGACTGAGTCTCGCAGCTTGTAGTTTTACAATTAATAACGCAGAACACCGCACTCAATACCATCGAGTGGGTTGTGCATAACTTTGATTATACAAACTGCCTCCCCACAACTCAGGTAGAATGACGCTGCGATGATCTATCCGGCACTTCAATATATCTCTGTACTTTTATTCCCTCATCAGGCCCTCGGCAAATCTCCTCGCGAATTGCACTCATCGGTCTTTGCAGCAAATCCATGCTGCTCCCACAGGCACTTCGTAATGACCGACTAGGACCAGGACTAGCGCTTCTTATGTCCCAGCTCACAGGCGAGTAACTGTTCCTCCTCGGACTAACACCACTAACAGCGGAGTCTGTCCTGTCTCGGGCGCCAGCATACTCATACCCGAACAGCGGGCTGACCAGATACCTCGATCTAGGCGGCGGTGAGGGAGGGTTGGAAGGCAGTTCTACTGTGCCGGGTCTTGGCTCTGACACAGAAGGGAATAGTGAATATGTACCAGAAGTGTGGCGCGAAGGCACAGCCGGACTGGAGACGGCTTGCGCTGTGCTGTTGCTCGACTCTTGCGGCGCCAACGGTAGAGACCGTGTGCTTCCAGCCTGAGGCGTCATCTGAGGATCGTAGAGCCATGCGCACTCTGGATATGCGCGTTGGCTGTCTCGAGGCGAATTCACACCTGACACAATCGTCGGGCGCCGAGAACGTCGCCGGCGGAAGTACAAAGCCGCCAAAATTACTGCAAACAATCCTCCCAAGACGCCTATAGTGACGCCCACTACCGAACTCTTGCTGGACTGGCCATCCCCACTAGAGGCTGGCCGGTCTGCTGCGGCCGTGATGGTGTTGGTGGTGTTGGTGGTGTTGGTGGCGTTGCCATATGGTCTTGGCACTTGCGTTGACACCATGCCGACACGATGACTCGCTGCCGTGGTGAGAGTAGAAGAGGCGATCGAGATGGGCAAAGACGATCCGGATCCAGCTGGCAGCGTCTGTACTGACGACGATGCCGTTGCTGTGATCAACGAAGCTGCTGTGGTTGGTGGCGCCGGTATAGATGATGACGTTGCCGTGAATGATGGCGAGATTTCGGGTTGCATAGATGGTGCAGTCGATACCGTACTCTGAGTGGTGCGGTTTAGCTTGGACAGAATTGAAGCATGCAAAGTGGTGGAAGTTGTGTTGAAGTTGGGTGCTGCAGACGCTTGTGCCGACGTCCAGGCTTGACATGGGGTAGAAAAATTCCTTGCTGAAGGGCTCAGCCTTGGTGAAGACGATTCGTGTGATGCTATGGCTGACGAGCCAGCGAGCCAGATATTGCCTGTAGAAGCAGGAGACCCTGCTCCCAAAGGCGGAGAGGTCGACGCGAAAGAGAACACTGCAGTGGAATTAGGGAAATGAGCTACTCTGTGTCAGCCTGAGGAAATCTCATCGGCCGGGCCAGCCTAAGCCAAGCCATGCCCGTGGTTTTTCCTGTGCCAGACCAGGAGACTTACCAAATTGCACCGCTGCCACCGAGATAGACTTTTTGGAACTCAAGATGTAAGCAAGCAATAGCAGCCATGAGATCCTGGAGTTGCACAGCATGTTGCAAGGTCTAGATCAACGTTACATAAGCGGCAGGAGAAACAGAAGAGATGATCTCTCGCTGTTGAAGAAATTAACCATCGGGGACGCCAGGAAATAGTATATACAGAAGCAAGACAACTTAGCTAGGCGGACTGGAGCGCTTTGCAGGACCGTCTAAGTCGGAAGGGCTGGGAGGCCCCCAAGGCCCAGAGATAGATCGTGGAGGCATAGAAGGCAGCACGCTGTTGGTTGGTACCAATGCCACGTGCAACTGAGAGAGTGTTGGGCCGGGTGTTGGGCCGGAAATACTAGCACCGCAAACTGTGTGCAACGATGAGGCGCAGACAGCAGTTGGGCCACGATCCTTCTAGATCCTGTGCCACTAAGGACTCGAATTGATTGGTCCCGTTTTGATGTGCCATGTATGCTGATTTTCGCGCACGTCTTGGTCCTGACGGTCTCTCGAAAGCAGTTAGAGTGGCCTTGGGATTGACATGAGGTCTCGGGTGTCGGTGATGAAACCACTGGGCAATCTCGTGGAATCCACTCGACGACCTCACTAGAACCTCGCCGGTGTAGCCTTGTGTGGGCACTGGGTGGGCCGACATCCTCTGACTTGACTCGAATCTTGTTGATGGCTACAGATGACCACGCTCAAATCACAATGTCGATGGAAGTGACCTCCACCCACCCGGCGAAACGTTCTTCCTTTCCTTGCAATACTGCATGTGTGCATGCATGTGTACTGCACGTGCAGTCATCATCTGTACATGTAACAGCAACACCTTCAACATGATGTCTCTCTCGAACGGAGGTCCGCCAAGTGCCCATGGTCACTGTCTGCCTTGGCAATACGATGGAAATCGACCCAGAAATGCGACGTCTCTGTGGATGTTTGAGGCGTGGAAGTGCTCCCTGGCCTTCTCCTTATAATCAAAATGGCCTGCATTAGAAGACTGGATCCTTTGTTATCCGTCCCTATCAAGATGATTCCGTCCTACCACGACGAGCTGACATGACACATTCAGGGCACCACAAGGACAGCCTTGGCCGACAGAGACGCGTATACGCTTTGCGCGTCCCTGTCTGTGTTCTGTAAGGTCTTGCACGCAGTGCAGCGTGCTGCAATCTCGCAGAAGGATGAGCTGATGAATGTTGTCTCTGGCATCTCTCTCCGTGCAGCGAGCGCTGGAGCAAGTGTGAAATCATGGCAGAATACACCTTGCTTTTCTGGAGCCAGTTCTCGCACAAGGCCTCCAAATTCTCGTGGTCTCCTACAGTCGAGCGTCATCTTTCTTCATGCGCCTTTCAGCATTCGGCCGGCTTATGGCGCATGACAGTATTCCATCTACGTCTTGAGGTTCTACGATGCCCTCCTGGCGTTTCCTCGATACAACAATGTGTTAGGCTAGTAGCAGTACACATGCGAGGAGCCGAAATTGTGCAACATTGTAAGAGAGTCTTATTCAAGTATCATAGGGGATCATCGCAGCTCTCCAGTCTCATGGACGTCTTTGCAGGCGTCCACGACATGACATTCTTGACACAAATGCGCTTCTGACAGCTGGTGGAAAGTGCTAGTCCTGTATGGAAGTCGTGCCTATCAATACGAATCGTGTCACATCTGCGCTTTCCCTCCTTATAAATCATGCTGCCCACCTGGCCGGCACGTTTGCAAATCTACATCAGCGGACGCCCGCTTTGTTCCAAGCAAAATGCAAGCGACCTTTTTGCTGCCCTTACTCCTTTCGCCCCAGATCCTCGCTAGCCCTAAAGGCCTCAATTGCAAAGGCTCTTCCGCCTGCGACAGCTTCAGCACGACCTATGGTGCCGTGTTCGACGCCATCGAAATTATATTCGGCTACGTCAAGTCCTTAGATGACGACCTCGCCCGATCGGAGGTCGATGGACATATTGCTTGTTGGCCCGTGCCGTACGTCACCAAAAACATACGCAACGACCCGGTCACATGGTGTGCTGATTCAGAAATTATATAGGAATAACGTGCTGAACGGCGGTGTCTGCACCTTCGTCCAAAAGACATCCGACGAGTTCACAGGTGCACAGATCAAAGCTCTGATGGCCGAGCTCAGCAATCACTGCAGTGGAAATTGCGGGAGTATACCAACCGGCTATCTGGATGGGGACAACAATGTCAACAACGGCGAGTTGACAGTCAATTACGTCTCCAAACCCAAAGGCTGCAACGGTATCTGCTCCGGCTGGCTCGGACCATAGCTCAGCAGACACTTCACACAGACACAACGTCACCTTCAACCCCCGATCTCGCCCGCCACTCCTCCGCCAGCATGCCCAACTCCACCATATCCCAATACCTGCCCTTATGAAACAGCGCCTTCCTCCGCATCCCCTCCGGCACGAAACCCAACCTCTCATAAAGCCTCAAAGCACCCTCGTTCCACTCAAAAGCCGAAATTTCCACACGATTCAGATTCCCATACTCGAACGCCCATCTCAGCGCCCATCGAATAGCTTCAGACCCATAGCCTTGGCACTGATACTGCCTGCTTATGTCTATGCCCATATTTGTGCACCGATGATGAGTCATATGAGGGGCGATGCCTCTGAGAGACACGAGGCCAATGGGAATGGGTTTTGTGACTTCGGCGCTGCTGGTGGTGGCTACTGGGCGTAGGCAAATGATGGCACTCAAATAGCATTTTTCGAGGTATTCGCGGTAGTCTTTGGCGTATGTTTTTCTCCTTGGCGTTGGCAGATCTAGGAACGAGTTGAGAAAAGCTTCGGCGTTTTGTGTCAGGGATGTCACGAAGTCATCGTCCGACTCCTCCACGCCGCGGTAGATGAGGCGGTCGGATTGCCAGACGTCTACCATGGTGGCTTTCTTGAAGTATGAGGTCGATATCAAGTACTCATTCCTTGTGTTGCTGATATGATATGCCTCGAATTGGACGTCAAGGTAAAACTGGTGCTCCTGGAGTGCAGGTAGAGTTCCTAAAGGACATTCACGCGCTCAACACTGCTTCGACACCACGCTTGCCTCAGTAATTATTACGCAGATATTGCTCATGCGGTGAGTCAAACAGGAAGCTGCGATAGCATCTGAAGGATGTGGTCTAATCATTGGGGAACCAAGCCTCTTGACCCCGCACTACCTCAGAGACCTGTAGCCTGTAGGATGGTCCTGGACGAAGAAATTACTGCCAAATGTGGCGGCTTAATAGCTGAATGGTCGCTTGCTGACGCGATAGTTCAGTCAAACAATATACAGCTAGTCGGCAGATGGAGCCCCTTGGAACGTCAAGTGAGCTGGGCGACCTGGAGCCGGCGGCTCATGACTGCGCGATACAATGGCTTATAGAGCGGTATCTCACACACGCTATCTAGCTCGACTTCGTGAAACCCCAAGGCGACTCCCACGACAAGTGTCATACAAATCCACACATGCCGTTCTTGAACGCGTGTCCGGAAAGCGCGGAAAGAGGACATTTCACCATTTTTGACAATCGCGCAAGCCGGTGTCTGCCAAAGGAGGCGTACACTTCATCGCACTTTCTTCTGGTGTTTGGCGATCTGCCTACGAGACCATACGAGCTGATCAGCAAGACGATGGTTGAATGATAGGCGCCCGGAACACAAACCCCTAGCAATTTGGGCAGCTGCAACCAGGATTGTGCGTGCCACATTGGGAGCTAGACTGGGAGAAAAGTGTCAGACAGCTCGCCGTTGAATCAATAGCTCACCGCGGTCTACATGGAGGCTCACCGTGCATATACCGACACCTCCACACACCAAGCATTTCTCGTTCGCGCCGGCGCAGTACTTTGGCAGAGGTAAGTTTCCATGTAAGTCCTACTCGCACCAGGTGTAACTAACCCAAAAGGAGAGCGCTCGAGATTGTGAAGCTTGTGAGCCGCATGGCTAGGATGGCTGTCTAGATGTAGACGGTTCTGTCGGTTCTCGATCTGTGCTCGTTCAGTAGCTAGGCAGAGATACTTCAGAGCACGCTGAAGCCTGATATAAGTAGTTTTCTCAGCAGAGGCTACACGGCAGATGCCGATCAGAAGGGTTGTCGCAGAATAACAGCTCAATGCCTGCTGAAGTTTTGCCTTGGCCGGTTCTTACTCGGCCTCATCGCCGCCAGTGGTCTTTGTTTTGACTGCTTTTCGATCACCTGATTGTGGCATTCATCGGAGGACCACGGCATCTCTACTACCATATGGACGAGGTAGTGCTTGCCATTACGACAGCCAAGCAGCAAGTGATTCTCGCTGCATGGATGCACCCCATTGATGTTCGTGCGTCGCTTGGCAGCCATTCGTTCGCTGCCTGCCAAAAGCTGCAGCCGAGTTCCCAGCTCGGCTTGGCTTCAACAAACTCCCATGAATGATGCCGATGATAAGCTGCGTGAAGTCCCGGAAACCCTCGCGGGCTCAATGTGCGGACATCAAGTCATTAAAATGCAACAATGTAGAAGTGCCGACTTCTGTTGGGCGCGGCTGGCTCGTTTGTACCAGCTTGAGATGGCATTGTGGGTCCGTCAGAGTGTCTTGACAATATCCGTGATAGGGATCTTTCCAGAGTGTAAATTATGCATCATTGTTAGACTGAAGGATCAGATGTGGTCGGGGCTTGGCAGGGCTGCCATGGCGGCGAGAACCGTGAGCTCTGAAAAGGATGTATGGCCTGTCACCAGTAAATCTGCAAATTGTGTGGAAAAACAATGGGAAGAATCGTACTGTATCGTAGTTTGCGGAATTTGCGGCTGCAGGAGCAAATTCTAGCATGACTCATGCGTACGGCAAGCTTTATGACTGGAATTACTTCGAGCAGTGAATGCGACAGCATCCACGCAACATAGAACATCATGGCAGGCGGCCAGCGCGGACCGGTGCCTGTACTACTGGCACCTAATGGCGCACCCGACCGCGATCTCACCCTCGAGATCCTCGAAGCCGTGGAATCAAAGGAAATCCGAACATCAGAAGCCTTCCCGAACAACACTCAGGCAGAACTGAAAGCTGCGCTCGACAGATTGGCAAGCCGCTCTATGGTCGGATATGACACGCTTGACAAAGAAGAGGTCGTACTGACCCAAGAAGGCCAACAAATTGTGGACGAGGGCAGTCACGAGTACAAGGTGTGGGATGCTGTCAAAAAGGCGGGAAAGTTGAGCTTGAAGGATCCCGCGCTGGCGACACCATCCGCGAAGGTGGGACAAGGCAATGCGTTCAAGCTGAAATGGGTGAAGAAGGAAGGCGACTCGCTCGTGCCAACTGCGGACAGCGTCTCCGACAGCACACGAGAGGTGCTCCAGCATGTCCAGGAACATCGCACCTTCAAGGACCCGAAGCAGACGAAAGATTACCAGAAGAGAAAGCTCGTTACCACACAAAAGATCATCACGTACAACGCGCGAAGAGGACCAAGATGGGCGAAGGAAATTCCTGTCGAAGTGACAGACATCACGGCAGAAATGCTTGCGGATGGCAGCTGGCAGACCGCCAACTTCAAGCCGTACAATTTCAAAGCGAGGGGTGAACCGCAGCTTGCAGGCTCATTACATCCACTGAACAAGGTGCGCCAAGAGTTCAGGCGAATCTTCTTCGACAATGGCTTCACCGAGATGCCTACAGCCCGGTAAGTTCCAATTAAGTGCTTATGCATGCCCTCTTTGCTGACACAAGACAGCTTCGTTGACTCTGGTTTCTGGAACTTCGATACCCTTTTCGTGCCTCAGCAACATCCGGCCCGCGACCTCCAGGACACCTTTTACGTTTCAGATCCGCCTATAGCTGGCCCTCCTGGCCCAGATCCAGCCTTCGACGATGCCCTCGCCGCCATGGAGAAGGCAGCTGGTGTGGATCATGTGGAAGGAAAGCTGGACTACCAGAGGTATTACGACAACGTCAAGGCTGTACACCAGGACGGCGCATTCGGCTCAATAGGCTACCGCTACCCTTACACTGACTCAGAAACCACCCGTCTAGTTCTCCGCACACACACCACTGCCGTCTCTGCATACTGTCTTCATCGTCTCGCAGCAAATCCACGGCCTGCCCGGTACTTCTCCATAGATCGTGTCTTCCGAAACGAGACAGTCGACGCCACGCATCTTGCAGAGTTCCACCAGATCGAAGGCGTGATCGCAGACTACGGCCTCACCCTGGGAGGCCTGCAGGAGTTCCTGCAAGGCTTCTTCTACGCCAGCGGTATTCAGTCGCGCTTACGCTTCAAGCCGGCGTATAATCCATACACGGAGCCCTCCATGGAAGTTTTCTGCTATCACAACGGGCTGGGCAAGTGGATAGAGATTGGCAACAGCGGTATGTTCAGGCCTGAGATGCTGCTCGCGATGGGCCTGCCGGAGGATTTGAGGGTATATGGCTTTGGTCTGAGTTTGGAGAGACCAACCATGATCAAGTACAAGATCAACAACATCCGCGAGCTGTTGGGTCACAAGGTGGATCTCAGCTTCGTCGAGAGCAATCCAGCCGTGCGGTTGGACAAAGAGTGAAATGAGTAAGCAGGTGCGAAGGCGCTTCCCTGCGTCATGATCATGAGATGCTGATCCATGTCTGACGAGCAATGTGTATGGCATACAGTCGATTATCGAAGCAATAGATGCCGCGGATGAAGTAAGCTCCTCGGAGGCCCTTTCCGAGTTCTGCTTGGGCGGGACCTGGAGAGACCAAAGCGCGATCTGCCGACTGGCAGTCACTTTCACATCTACTTTTAAGCCATACTGAAACTCTCACTTGTGTTTCAGAACTTTGCTGAAGGAAGAAAGAAACCATTGACTATCGCACAGCAATGCAAGGCTACGGCACAGCGCTTAGCGCATGCAGCTGTGTATACATCTCAGCCAATCAGGCGCGTCGAGTATCTTGACCTCAGACAAACCCACACGCTTGTCTTAACATCACCATGAAAATCAAGCTGGTTGGACATCCTACTCTATAAACGCTTGTGCGCTCCAAACATGTTATACTTGACACTTGCCACGCGCTGGTCACAGCATCAACGCTTGGCTTGCGCGACATCTGCCGGCGTATCGGGCGTCAGTCACACCTCAACCTGGGCAAGCCTAGGCCACAGGGCTGATGGTGTAGTATGCCGGCGAGCATTCGATGCGCCACGAGATCTCGTGCATGCGTCGTCTCCAAACTTCACAGTGAGTAGGCCCGCGAAAATTGGCTCACTCGCAGTAGGATTTCCTCCTAGGCCCACCGGTGTGGAGCCCGCCAGCAACAACCATCAACTTCACTTCACGAAACTATCGTCACAGTCCGCAGCGCGGCTCCCCAAGGCTCTACTTCCTTTGTGTCGCGAAAGTTCACTTCATTCACGCTCGCTCTGCAAACTCCCTATTGTCTTGTCTTTCTCCATTGTCGCTCTCCTATTGTTCGCCACCGCGCCGGCCGCGAAACAATCACCATTGTCCCGCAACACATTGAACGTTGTGTTTCTCAAAGGCCGGCCCTCTAATAATCACATTTTCTGCACTGGACATTCTGGATCTTTCCCTGCCTCGTGCATTACCACCTGACTACGAAAACGCACAGCTACACAGATACTACAGACGATTCACTTTCGTTACCTGCAGCACGCCCGTAGTCACTTTTACGACCCAAGGAGAAATAAGAAGCTGGACTTCTCAGGCGATCTTCTTTCAATTACAACCACACATATCGACGCAATGACGAACACTGCATCCGTCCGATCACGAAGCTCAACCATGAGCACAATCAAGAACACAGCTGTAGTCGCCCTGGCGGCGGCTGCGGCCCTCCCACAAACCAACGCCCACTCCTGGATCGAAGAGTACCAAGTCGTCGGCGCCAATGGCTCCTACATAGGCGACCGCGGCTACTCACGAGGCTACATGGCGCGCACCGATGCCGGCTACAACGGTTTCTCCATGGACTACCTCGTCCCTTCCGTCAACACACGCATCAACTCCACGGATCTCCTTTGCCACCCCTCGCAGCGCACCTCCAACTACACCAACCCGGCCTATCCAAAACTCAAGGTCGAACCGGGCGGCTACGTCGCCATGAAGTACCTCGAGAACGGCCACGTCACGCTGCCCTGGAACCAACTCGGCAAGCCCACCGCGGCAGGCACCGTCTTCGTCTACGGCACCACACAACCCTCCGACACCGAGAAGATCGCCGACGTCCTGCAATGGAACGTCAACGGCACCGGTGGCGACGCGCGCGGTTTCCTCATGACGGCGCAGAATTTCGACGACGGCCGCTGCCACCAGATCAACTGCGGTAACATCTCCATAGCGCGGCAAATCGCTTTCCCCGACCATCAAATCGACCAGCCGACATCGACAATGGAGCAGTGGTGCGAGACGGACCTCAAGATCCCTGCCTCCCAACCCGCAGGCACGCTGACGACCTACTGGGTCTGGCAGTGGCCGACGGCGTCGAACGCGGACTGCACCTACCCAGAAGGCAAAGACGAGTACTACACCACCTGCGCCGACTTCGACATCGTCGACGACTCATCCAAGCAACTCGCCGCCCTACCGACAACCCACACGCTAGTGCAGGAAAACCCGCAGAGCAGCGCTGTCCAGGACTACACGGCCCGGGTCGCGTACACGGCCAGCCCACCGGTCATCATGATCCAGAACGGAACCCAGACTGTAGGCCCCGTGACGAGCGCTTCGAGCAGTTTCCTCGCGGCGTGCTCGGCCAAAGGCGATGCGGCGCTCGCGGTCTCCGTCAGCGTGCCCGCGAGCTGCGACGCCGTCTCCGTCTTCACAGGCGCCGCCTACTCCTCTGCCATCAAGGCTATCCAAGCGGATGCCACGACCGGAGTCGCGAGGGCTGTGCGGGTGCAAGCGAATGTCGCGGCGCCGACCGGCAGCAAGAGCATAGTCACTCAGACTACTGCGGCTGCCGCTCCGCCCGTGACGAGTTCAACTTCCGTCCCGAGCGCCACCTCCTCCTCCTCGACAGACGCAGGCGCAGGCAACATCTACGGCTTCAAAACCCTCATGACCATCACCTCCCCCGCCACGAGCGCCCTTTCCGCAGCCGCGCAACAAGAAGAACCCGCGGCCGTCTCGACAACCACGGCGATAGAGAGCGATTTCGTCACTGTGACTATTACGCAGACCGTGCAAGTCTCTGCTTCGACGCTGGGTGTGGTTGGGAGACGGCATGCGCGGGCTTTCTCTGCTTTGTAAGGTGGGTTCTGCTGCGCAGGGATATTGGGAGGCTCACACACACACGGTTGATTTGGGATTTGGGATTTGTTATCTGGATTCAATGGAAGAAATGATCTGGAGCTACTTGGTTTGGGAGCGCGTTTTGCATAGCGGAGGAGAAGTGATGATTCATTTAGCATAGCGAGGCGTGGTGGGTGATTTTGCAAATAAACGGGAACGGGATATGTGGCATGATACCCGGTCTTTGGGTCTGGAATTGAGGGAAGAAACAGTCTGAACATAGGTACTTTGCATGCTACGCATTTCTCACATCTATCCAATGGATTCCTCGGTTCGTATTATTCACAAGTTGCGTGCTGTCGTGATCAACTCGTCACGAGACATGACCCTGCAGGGAGCAATATTGTTACAGCTTGCTGGTCTATAGTGCATACTACAGCTATGTATACGACGGTGCCGACCCCAACGACACGCCGCTGGATAGCAGTGCATCTCATCTCCCACTCACAGGTCCTCATCACCGTCCACCTGCATCGCCCCCGCATGCCCATTTGCCGCCCCATTCGCTCCATTCGCCTTCCCCTCATACGCACCCGGCAAGCTCGCCTCTTTGTCAATCATCTGCCTGCTGACGCTCACGATGTTGTCCTCAATGAGCTCCTGACCGACCGTCTCAATATGCTTCTTGGGGTCCACCTTGCCCACATATCGCGTCCTCAGTTGCTCCGTCGTCAACTCGCCCTCCTCTCGCACGCGCTTTTCGTATCCCTCAGCGAGCGAGACGAGCTTGTTGAGGTTCTCCTGATTCCGGTGGCCTTCTGATGCGAAGTCGGGCATGGTCAAGGCTTCCGTCCATACCGTCTTGTGCAGGTTCATGAGCATGCCCTCCTCTAGCGCCGTCTTCCTGTACCCGATGCCGATCGAGTAGTAATGTCTGTTCAGACCGTGGATCAAAGCTTGTATGCTTGGCTTGTTGAGGTGGCCCAAGTTTGAAGTGGTTTGTCTTGGCTCCTGGCCAAGCATGAGGGTTTGTGGGTTGATGAGGCGGAAGGCATCGATGACTACTTTGCCTTTGACGGATTGGATGGGGTCGATGACGACGGCGACGGCGCGTGGCGTGAGCTGCTCGAAGGACTGCTGGGTGTTGATGTCGACGGAGGAGAGCCAGCAGCCGAAGCCGGGATGCGAATGGTACCAGCCGACGACTGTCTCCGGTCTGGTTGAAGTCAGCACTTGCGGGTATGTCTTGTTTGCTGCTACTGCGCTCACCTCCCCGTCTGCCGCAGCATGTCCATCATCTTGGTCTGAAAGACGGGATCTACCGCCTCGACCGACACACCCGTCCCCGACTGCGGCATGGCAAACACATCCACCACCCGCACCGTGTAGTCATCGACGAACTCGCCCAACATCAGACCCATGACTTCCATGGGCACACCGGCCCGGCCGTGCCGCAGCATCTTGAGGAGGGCAAGCGAGGAGATGTAGACGGTTTCGGCATTGTCGACGAGGTTGGTGTCCTATGTGTGAGTCGTCAGCATGCCGTTTGGTCATGTGGTGACTCCATCTCCATGCAGTGAATTGCCGGTTCAAGACGCTGGCTGGAGTGAACGGTATCGTCCGCCGCGGCTTGATCTCCTGCGCTCGAGTGTTGGGCCAACCAAATTGAGAGCTGTCGAACGATGACCAGGCCGGCGCACTCCTTCTTCGTGTCATAGCAATGCGGTGTAGTGATACGCCTGATGCTGCGAAAGGCGGGAGATGTACAGCATCTCCATCACTTTGGCCCATGCGGCAAGCACGCTGATTCCCAGCAAAGCGAAGATGCTTACCTGTGCAGGCGCGCCTCCTCCGCCGCCGCCCATGCCCTGAGCGGCGGCAAGCATTCGCGATAACCGGTCCATTCTCGCTGTGTGTGCTGCAGGTCGCGGCTACTGTTGAGCCTCACGGTCTCGCCGTTTCCTTCTCTGTGTCGCTTCCGAGTTCCGAGGTCGTGTTCGGAGGAGTGATCTGGATCGTGTCAAGCCGACGAGAGCGGCGTGGGTGAGATGAGGAATTGGTGTGGGAGATGTGGATTACTCATTATACGCATCGTAACTCGTGAGTACCTACATGTAGCTCCATGCTCCGAGGGCTCGGAAGAGATCTGCCGAAGCCGCGCTACCTAGTCTCGGCCGACCTGCCTCTCTGGAGCCGTACCTGAAGCTCTCTCGCATGCGCATCGTCTCCTCGTCCTCTCCCAACCCGCCCTCTCCTCCCAACCCCATTCCACTGTGGACGATTACACGCGAAGCCTATGCGACCATGATCCCCACGAGGCCACAATCATAGATCAACAGCACCCACCACCGCCCCACCGCCCCACCACCCACACGCGACACCCGCGATATCCTTGTTTCTACCACTCTTCCAGCCATGTCGACTACACAGTACTACGCGCCGCTAGACAACGGCGCACCGTCATCACAGCCCAAGAAGGTCGCATACTTCTACGACAGCGACGTGGGCAACTACGCCTACAATGCCGGCCATCCCATGAAGCCCCACCGCATCCGCATGGCCCACTCCCTCATCATGAACTACGGCCTGTACAAGCATCTGGAGATCTACCGCGCCAAGCCAGCCTCGCGCTACGAGATGACCCAGTTCCACACCGACGAGTATGTCGACTTCCTGCAGAAGGTCACCCCCGACAACATGGACACGTACAGCAAGGAGCAGGGGAAGTACAACGTCGGTGATGATTGTCCCGTCTTCGATGGCTTGTTCGAATTCTGCGGGATCAGTGCGGGTGGTAGCATGGAGGGGGCAGCGAGGTTGAACAGGCAAAAGTGTGATATTGCCGTCAACTGGGCGGGTGGACTGCATCATGCCAAGAAGAGCGAGGCTTCTGGCTTCTGTTATATCAATGGTAAGCATATGCCTGCATTCAACTTTGCGCTCGGCGTTTCTCTGACATTGTATTACAGACATCGTCCTCGGCATCCTCGAGCTTCTCCGTTTCCATCCTCGCGTCCTCTACATCGACATCGACGTTCACCATGGTGACGGCGTCGAAGAAGCATTCTACACGACCGACCGCGTCATGACCACTTCCTTTCACAAATATGGCGAATATTTTCCTGGTACCGGCGAGCTTAGGGATATCGGTGTCGGCACTGGCAAATACCATGCAGTCAACTTCCCGCTGCGGGATGGCATTGACGATCGGAGCTACAAGAGCGTGTTTGAGCCTGTCATCGGATGGATCATGGAGTACTACCAACCCAGTGCTGTGGTTCTGCAGTGTGGAGGCGACTCTCTGTCAGGTGACAGGTTAGGCTGCTTCAACCTGAGTATGCGTGGCCACGCCAACTGCGTCCAATACGTCAAGAGCTTCAACAAGCCAACGCTAATTCTTGGTGGTGGCGGTTACACGATGCGGAACGTGGCACGGACGTGGGCATACGAGACTGGCAAGCTGGTTGGAGTCGAGATGGGCTCCGAGCTACCTTTCACTGACTACTACGAATACTACTCGCCTGATTTCGAGCTGGACGTGCGGCCAAGTAACATGGACAACGCCAACAGCCCGGAGTACCTAGAGCGCATCAAGCAGCAGGTCCACGAGAACTTGAGAAGAACGCAAGCGGTGCCGTCGGTGCAGATGCAGCACACTCCACGCAATCCGCTAGGCATGGACGAAAACCTTGACGAGGAAGAGGACCGCCTGGACGACGAAGACGCAGACAACACCGCCAATAAGGATCGGAGAATGACTCAACGCGCTTGGGATAAGAAGACGGAACATGATGGTGAGCTCTATGACTCAGATGATGAAGAGATGGCAGAAGCGAACGGGGTGCGCCGCCAACCGACAGACAAGCGAAGGAGAAATATCATGGACTACCAGAACCCGCATGCGCCAAGTGATAACAGTGGCGCCAGCACGCCCGCCGACGACACTCGGAGTCTGAACGGCGACGTCTCGATGGGCACGGATGGCACGTCCGACGGAGCAGGCATCCGCGCAGCCAATACTGCCGTGGCGCAAGACCTGCTGGACATGAAAAGCAACACCCCAGTCCCACCCACCAGCGCGCCCAAAATCGGGGACAACGCTAGCGACCAGTCACAGGCTGGCGCGGACGAGGACATGGATGTCGATGCCGCAGAGGAGATCGCAGTTGAGCAGCCGGCTCCTGCTGCGCGAACGGCGGGCGATGTCGAGATGGCGGAGGATGGCGGGGCGGGTAGAGATAAAGAGCAGGGCATGCTGGAGCGCTCGGTCGACGATGCGGCTGCCGAGGCTGCCACGGAGATTGCTGGAGGTGCTGGGCCGCCTGCTGCGTGATTCCAGGAGTCGATGGAGGCAGTGTCTGCGAGAATTTAGCGATGGCGTCTGGAGTTGTGGCGGCAGCTTTGTCGGTAAGGTATTCATTGGAGAAACAGTAATGAGCATCAGATCTCAGTGTTCGCGGAGGAGGATCTGAATGGTCATCAATGATACATGGAATTATCTTGACGCCGTATCTGAGTCAATGGGCATAGAGCCCTATTGCCCTGATACGAAAACAATGGGCGGTATTGTCCATCATTTTCGCAGAAATTCTGACCATCTCCGTCGTGATCATGGCCTGGCTTCATTGATCTACACACAAGCAAGCCTCCGCTGCTCGGGCGTTCGTTCAAAAGCTAGCACCTCCTTCTAGGGGAGTCCATACTTCCTCTGCATTTCCCAAGCTCTCCGTGCGTATCATCCATCTTTTCGACGGTGGGCGCTCTCGGTCCGAGCTCTGAATCGCTTGACTCGTGAGCAGGCAATGCAGCGTGCTTCTGCCAGCGTGAGATCTCATCTTGCATGGCTAGAGGCTTTGGCTGCGGACGTTTCGTTGACTCGTCTTGACCCCATCACCCGCATCAATCATACCCATCAACCAGCAGCGGTTGCGGCGAGCATCAAACCGCGTGCTCCAGTAATCCCCTCGGCAAACGCAGCGCAGTGGAATCAGTACGACCTCCAAAAAGACGCAGTCTCAGCGCAGCAGCCTCCCGCACACCACGGCATCCGCGCCAAACTGCCGCCAGACCGTGTCCCCCAACCTCGCCGCATTGACTCGCTCCCCTCCCTCGCCCTGCTTCGCCCCCGGCGTCACCGCCACGCCTCCCGACCCCAACCACGTAGGCGCAATCGTAACGACAACCGCATCCACCAGCTCCGGAAACGCCAACAACGCCGAGATAACGGACGCACCGCCTTCAATCATAACGCTATTGATACCCTCGCGCTTCAACCGCTTCAAAATAGAAACCCAAGGGATCCTGCCATCATCTCCCACCTCCTCCACCCACACCCTCCTAACCCCGACCTCATCGACCCGTCCCTCGGCTCCAGAGCCGCGCCCCACAACCCACGGCTCCCTCCCCTCGCGCCTCCCCGCCAACTCCAAAACCCTCGACCCCTGCGCCTCCCACCGCCCTCTCGGATCCACAATCACAGGCCTCGGCTGACTTTCTAGTTGCACTCCCGGGTACCGGCAATTCAGGCCCGGGTCGTCGGGGATCGCGGTGCCGGCGCCTATCAGGATGGCGTCGTGGTGGAGGCGGAGGTAGTGCGTCAGGGATTTTGTTTGCGGGCCGGAGAGCGTGGTGCGGAGGCCTGGGGAGAGCGAGAGCATGCTGTCGAGGGATTGGGCGTAGGTGAGGGTTGTGAAGGGGAGGTCGGCTGATGGCGGGGTGGGGGTGGGGAGGAATGGGGTGAGGAAGGATTTTTCGGGTTCGGAGAGTCGTTGGATTTCGGACATTTTGGTAACCACGTGCAGATTGAGGTGGTAGTTGGGGCTATTTTGAGCATTGTTCGCTGTATTGCACGTCGGTCTTGTATTTGCTAAGCAGTCGTTCATGTAGTCGTTCATGAGCTGTCAATGCGGTTCCGAAGTTTGCCCGAACTATAGAAATCATCCTGTCTCATTTACCTATGTTCTACTGTGTACATTCTTCTGATCCGGGGCCCAATCACTCGGCCATCACTCACCCGAAGATGCACTTGAAGAAGGTATATCCATATAGTACATCACTTCACATGCATCCTGCCTGTCAACAGAACGGAGCTATGGCAAGGAACCCCGATCTGGGCTGTCCAGACGACAATGGATAGTCCTGACCACAGTGAGAGATGCGGTCCGAGCTGTTAAAGATAGGCCAGAGAGCGTCACGCTTCAGGACTGAGAGAATGCCGCAAGTTCCGGGTTCACTCTGTTCTTCCGAGTACAAATACCCACGAGCATTTGCGGGACACTTGGCTCAAAGAATAGATCAGAGATGGCGACCTCAACTCAGACGATGAACGATGAATACATCGCCCACACCCCAACCTACCACACCGACAAACGTGCCCAGTACATCCTCCCGAACTCTGCCATCGAGCAAAACCGCCTGGAAGTCCAAGCCAGGCACTTGAGCAACATCATGGGCGGCGAACTCGTCCACGCCCCGCTCGATCCTTCCTCCATCCAGCGAGCCCTCGACATAGGCTGCGGCACAGGAATCGTAACCAACTACCTCGCACGCCAGTACCCGTCCGCTCAAGCAATCGGTCTGGACCTCTCTCCCGTCCCTAACCGTCACGATCGGGAGGGGAATGTGAGGTTCTTGCAGGGTAACATCTTAACCCAGCAGCCGAGCGAGTGGAAGAGCTCTGCAGCAACGCCCGAGACTCTACCAAACGAAGCAGCCTTCGACCTCACATTCTCCCGCCTGCTCCTCGCCGGCATCTCCGACTGGCCTCTCTACATCCAAAACTGCTTCAAGCTCCTCCGACCCGGCGGCTGGACCGAGATCCAGGATATAGACTGGGCGTATTACCGTCTCGCCGAGTACTCCGCGAGCGGAAAGGAGGAAGAAATCCCCGACACGAATGGCTGGTTCTTCCAAAAACTCAAACCTGTCCTTACTGCCAAAGGCATAGACTTCAATAGCGGTTCCAAGGCCGCTGGCTGGATGCGGGACGCTGGGTTCCAGGTTCGTACTTCGTACCCCTTACACCCATTTTCATGCAACACTAACAGCAGCAGGATATACAAGTCCACACCTACCGTTGGCCCTTTGGCGGCTCTTGGGAAAGCAACCCAGCATACAAGGCGTTTGGTGAGTATAATGCAAGTGACATGCCGGCACTGTTCCATCATCTCATCTCCCGGACTATGGAAGGTGTGGCGAGTGAAGAGGAGATTGAGAGGATTCGAAGTGATATGAGGAAGGATATGCGCGATGAACCGGGGAGGGTTTGGAAGTATTATGTCACGGTTGGAAGGAAGCCGTAAGAGGAGGGATCTTGTGGGTGTATAGAGTGTAACAGTCGGCCAATAGTAACGGTGTATTTATTGCAGCTTTCAACGCGGAGTGTCCCTTTCTGGGGTGGCCGCTCTCCTATCGAACTTGTTGTATGGTCTCTTGTGAGGATAGGTACACAGCCCCACCGGATTCACGACAATCAGCGAGGAGACGCAAATTTATCACGCCGTTCTCGAACTGCCGTCTTCGTCGATAGGTTATACTTGCCCTTTCAGACTCAACAGACTTGACTGCTTGGACTATATCATCGGCTGTCGCTTTACCTAAGCGCCAAGGCCAGACACCTTGATGGACAGCATGGAGCTTTAGCGACATCTGGTCTCTTGCATATTTGTATATTCCATACAGATATGCAAGCTACCAGACTCTCCGCAACCTCGATTGCATCGTTGGCGTCCACACCGCCGCCAGGGTTCACCATGGATCGCCTTTGGCAGTACTTCTGCGCAGACAACGGGGCGCTGGGCGATATTCCTGACCCAAGAGAGAATCGCAGGAAAACCCGATAGATCGTGGCTAGATGCCAAATCACCATATGTGTCGCTGAGAACATCACGGAACTCTCACGATTGATCCTCCTTCCTGACGCAGGAGGCACTATAGCAGCAATACGTCACCGACTTGCCCCTCCATGCCCCACGTTATAATCGTCAGCCCTAGACCAAGGGCGCCAATGCCCAGCGAAAAGAACATTTGGAATACTGCATTCGTTCTGGATGCAAGAGGTGCTCTCGTGCGATGAATCGGTGCAAGGCTCATACTGAGGAAGGCTTACGCGGCCATTCACTGAACATGGGATGCGTACGCGCCGGTGGATCGTTCTAGGGGAATTCGAAGCGCTGGCCTGCTGGGTCAATGGAGCTCGATGCAGAGTTTCGACAAGATGAGAACGGATTCATGCGGATTGGCTACAGAGAGGAGGGGTCTCCAGTTCTGGTGTAATGCTTGACATCAATGCTTAATGAGGGTAGTGGGGTCGAAGAGAAGTGTAGCTGTTTCTTCATCATCTTTCCCGACCTTTTTTTCTGTATCTCCAATCTACACCCCATTGCACTTCATAACAACGCCAGAAACAACCATGTCTGCATACGAAGGAAAGTGTCACTGCGGCCACCACCAGTGGGAGGTAAACCACCCTCCAGCTCACAGCTCCCAGGGCTACTCCAAGTTGACGCGTATGAATCAGGTCACCCTCAACAACGACCAAACCAAGCACATCCTCTGCCACTGCGACACCTGCAAGATCCTCTCCGGCTCCGCCTACACCCTCAACCAGATCATTCCCAAGAGCGCCTTGAAGATCACCAAGGGCGGCGAGCCAAGCTGCTACTCGTACAAGGGCGACAGCGGCAAGTCGGTCAACTGCTATTACTGCCCGCACTGCACCTCGCACATCTACCACCACCAGGAGGTCATGGGCCCGGACACCATTGTCCTGCGCACGGGGCTGCTGCCAAAGGGCCGCAAAGAGTTCCCGGTTGGTGCTGAGATCTATGGGAAGGACAAGCTCTCGTGGGAGCCGAAGATTGCTGAGTAAGTGATACTTTATGTGCCCTGTTGGATCATGAAGATTGACTAATTATCTTGTAGGACCTTCGATGTACTTCCTCCGTCATAGATGACTTGAAGATGCCGAGGCGGTGCTTCTGTGCATGTAAGAGATAGCTGATAGCCGGGGATTGAAAATTGTATTGGAAGCAAACAACAAGAACCAGCCTCTGTACATTGCGGGCTTTATTCATACGACGCGGCTTTACAAGTGATTAGGTGTCAATCTCCATAGGCGATTTCCCGCCTCCCCTTACCGCACCAGCTTCTTTGCTATCTCATGTTAGCATTGTCAACGATTGACTGGGTGTGAGTGTAGACTTACAGCAATCTAATAACCTCGTAGCAATTCCCAACTCGTTCATGAATTGACTCATCCACATACTCACCCAAATGCACAAAAGGCATCTTCTCAGTCCAGTGCCTGCGCCGAACCTTCGCGAGGTGTAGAGCAGTGCCTTTAGAACCAGCATCATTCACATCTGCTCCATGAGCAATGAGCAGCCGTACCACCTCCGGCATCAGCCGGGCGTCGGCATTAGATGCTGCCAACCTAAGCGGACTCCGCAGGGGACTCTTGAGATTGACCTTAGCCCCCAAATCAAGCAGCGACTTGACCATGTCGAGATCTTGCCGCCCGTTGATGACGCTCACGATCGAGGCAAACAGCGGACAGCCGTGTTTTCCCCCTTGCATATCGATATCGGCGCCGGCGCGCACCAGTATGCTGACGACCTCCAGCTGCCCATGGAATGCAGCGTGTCCAATTGGTGTGCCTTCCGGTCCAGCTTGTATGTTGACATCGGCGCCGCGTTCAATGAGAAAATCGACCATCTTGCTCTGTCCGCGCGCAGCTGCAGCGCTCAAAGCACATCCGAAGGGACCAGTAATCTGCGACATCCTGGCTCCGGCGGCAAGCAACATACGGGCCACCTCAATTGATCCGGCAGCTGCGGCGGTGGCTAGAGGCGTGCCATAGTCTCCACCCGGGTGGTCAGTCATAGCACCGTGCCTCAGCAACAACTCGGCAATATCAGCCTTGCCAGCATACGCGGCGCTGCTCAGAGCGCAGCCAAATCGAGATTCAGAGGCAAGGACGTTTGCTCCCAGCTGAATCAGGAGCTCGCACGTCTGCACATCGGCGGATTCAGCCGCTGCCGACAGGACCGACTGTCCGCCTTGCACGGCTCGTGGAGAAACGCCCATGGCCACGAGGTTCGCGATATCGCTCATATTGCCCGCGCGAGCTGCACTGTATAGCTCTTTGGTCAAGTTATTGCCCGAGCCCAGCAGACGCTTAGCAGAGTGCTTCACCAGAGAAGTTCCGGACTTCAGTGACATCTTCTGCATACGCGTCCGTAGTCCGCCGATGTCGATATGCCCATTGATGCTGCGGTCGCAAGGTGCAGAGCCATGAGTGCCCACGCTGACAGCGTAACTGGACATGGAGTTGCGGGACGCTTGACCAAGGAAGTCGATGGAGTAACAGGTGCTCTGTCGTAACTGACGGGCTGCAACCAGCTCCTGAACCTGGTGCATATATGCTTGCAGCTGTGACTGCTCCCAGTGACGAAGCTGGTTGCAGAGTCTATACCGGTCTGCATCCGTCAAGTATTCCGCAAGGTCGCTGGGGAGCGGTGGGTGATGTCCGGTGCACTCAAACTCGTGCTCGAATTGGAAGCCGCATTGCCCGATCTTCTTGACCAGCCTTAGATGGCGTTGTAGATCCTCTTCGTGCACTGTGTGAAGTGGTGGTGGAGTGGTCAGCGGATGTGCTGGTGGTAGCGAAGTCCAAGGCACACTTACCAAAGCCAATATCGCACTCTTGACAGACGTATTCGCCTTTGAAGCCCGCGAGATGGTGCCTCAGATGAGCCAAAAGATCGTCGGTATCATCTTCGAGAGCCTTTTCGCACAGTGCGCAGATGTGTGTCTTTCTCGCCGGGATGGTATCCGCTGTCGGTGCTTTTGTACCTCCGGCAGCACGATGTATCATGGTCGCTCGAGGTCGTAGCGGCAGGATGACTTGACATTCTGCTAGCTGAATATCTGCTGTGCTGAACCGAGGATCCACCCGATCTTCTTCGCCCAGACTGCAGCTACGCAAGGACTGTTGCGACTCAGTCCGCCTAGCACTTCCCAAGTCAACGGCGGAATCGGCGATAGTAGAGTCCATCGACCTGAGGCTACCATCATGGTCCATTGAACTGGCATCTTCGGCTTCGCTTTCGTCTTCGGAAGCTTCGGCCAGCCAGCTGACCTCCACAAGATTCGGCTTGGGACGAGCGACTTGTGGCTGCGGAGTGTTGGAGCCAGATATCGGCTCACGGACTATGTCTTCGTATGATGGCAGCCGTTCTGCAGATCCGGAATACATCTCCACCTTTGGCGAGAGCTGCTCCCAGTCGTCATGCGAGGCGGGAGCATCATGCTCAACCATGAAGCTCTTCTCTTTGCGATAGACAATGGTCGCTACAGTAGGTGTCGCCGGGGAGTCAGTCGCGATGCTGCTGCTCTGCGGCGACACATCTGAGTCCTGCCCTTTCCGCGCCGTCCGCTTGACACCACGATGCGTCTCGCTCTCATGCCGTAGGCGGTCATGCTCACGACTGAAGACCTTTTCGCACATCGAGCACGGATGCTTCTCAGCCAGCGGAAGTCCAGCATTCTGGCGGTGCCGGTCGGTATGACAGTGTCGAGCGAGAGCGCGCTTTGTGGTGTAGGTAGTGCCGCAGACAGCGCAAGATTCGAGGCGCTGCTTCTTTGCTGGCGGCTGCGAGCTGTGTATGCTGCCACTCCCACCGCTAGAGGGCCTCTGTCTCACCCGGGCTTGCTGCATGTAGTCCTTTTCGCCTTCTATATGACTAGGGTGTTCGTGCATGTGTGTCTCCGGAATAGGCAAGTTGGCTGACGATGGAATGGCTGAAGTTGTGTGAGCCGTCTGAAGAGTGAACTCTGTTGTGTGACAAGGGAAGCAGGAGATTTCTCTTGTTGGTTCCCAGAAGCTTGGGAGCATCAAGGCATCACACGCATAGGCTCAATGCTCGGCCCTTCAATTCCGATGGGTAGGCCTCCATCCTTGCAAGGATCGAATTACATCTTCCAAATACATCGACGTCTCTGCTCAGCAGACGACGACTGTGGACGTGTCGCTTGTTACGCTTTGCGCAAAGCAAGCAGAAGCGTAGCCTCAATACCATGGGGTCCGCTTAAGGCATGGACTCAAGAATTGGACGGCATGGGCCAGCGGATGATCCCAACCAGAGCAAATCAGGCGGCCATGCGATTGGCAGAGGTGATCTTGTCCAGCATGGATGGCCCAGGATGGCGTTCTTAGTGGCTTGATCCCGACACGCGAGGACTCGGTGGACGCCCAACTACAGGCTCACTGAGCGGAGTGCTAGCCCGAACAGATTGGTCGACTTGGAAGGCCCAGCAATTGTAAGAGCTTGCCAGGCTGTACAAGCATGCCAATACACGCCGTGGCTTTCGACTTCGCACCATGGTGTCTCCTCCATTCAGGGAAAGCGTTATTGGTATTATTATCATGGTCGTCGCAGTAATGAAACGCGATGGTATCATAATGTGACACAAGAGCATCAAATGCAAGAGCATAGTCCACTGTGAAGCGAAGTTGCGGTGGGGTCGTCGGCGCGCAGTCTCTCCCGAGCACGCACCTTACCTTAGGGTTAGTGTTTGGGTACGACGACACGATGGGCCACGAGGGCATCGCATGGAGATGTCTGCTTTCGCTCAGGTCTGCAATTTCACACTGGTGCATCAATAATTGCCCTTCGTGGCGCAGTCATAGAGCTTAGGTAACCAAACCTAATGTCTCTTGATCCTACAATGACCAAGGATCAATTTCCCCTGGCTCGCCAAGTTTGAGCTGGCAGACCAGGGTGGTCAGACATTATTTGTAAGGCGACCCTAGGACCTCGACACCCTTCATGGTATCATATACGGCAGGTGCACGACGGGCAGCAACATAATGGGCAGGCTCCTTTCAAACGGGTATGTGAATCATTGAGTCATAGGTATTTGCGGCTACTCCATGTACGTAACAGTCTTGAGCTTCTGAAACTCATCAATACCCCATTGACCATTAAATCGTCCGCAACCGCTCTTCTTGACACCACCGTGGGGCAGCATACTCTCGTCATGCACACTCATGCTGTTGATGTGAATAGCACCACTGTCAATTTCTTTGGCAATCCTCAATCCGCGAGCAAGACTCTCTGTGAACACAGCTCCGGACAGACCATATTCGGTATCATTGGCGATCTCTATAGCTTCCTCGTCGCTCTCGACGGGTATCAAAGATACTGACGGGCCGAACGACTCGGTGTAGTACAGGTCCATGTCCTTTTTCACATCCTGCACAATGATCGGTCGGAGACGATAAGCACTCTCATCGTGGGTCTTGATATCGCCATGGATGACCTTGGCGCCCTTGTTCTCGGCGTCGGAGAGCAGCTTACGGCTCTTCTCAACACCCGCCTTGGACACGAGAGTCGGCGCGACGCCAGGAGGGTAGACCTTGTCTGCCGCACCCTTCAATGCCTCGGCGAAAGGCTCCAGAATTTTGCGATTCACTAATACACGCTCAGTGGACATGCAGATTTGGCCAGCATGCATGAAAGAGCCGAGGGCAACCTCAAAAGCTGCATGCTGAAGATTGGCATCTTCGCAGACAATGGCCGATGCCTTGCCACCCAGCTCCATAAGAACCGGCTTCAATTCTTTGCCAGCTTTGCTAGCGATGATGCTGCCCACATTCGTGCTGCCCGTGAAGTTGACTTTCTTGACAAATGGATGTTCGATCAAGCTGTTGGTCACCACGACCGCATCCTCTGGGCGATGGTAGATGACGCTCAGGACACCATCCGGCAACCCAGCCTCCTTCAGTACCGAGCCCATAGCCCAAAATGTCCTCGGCGAAAGCTCAGATCCTTTCAACACCACGGTGTTTCCGCCTGCAATGGCGTACAGGAATGCTCTGGTGCCAAGGATGTACGGCGCATTCCAAGGCGCAATAGCCAGATTGACTCCATATGGCTCCTTCAAGATGAACGCACCCTGACCCTCCGCCGCAGTCTGCGGTATGGCTCCCAAGATATTTGCTGCTCTTCCTGCAACATCTCTGAAGTTCTCGATCGTTACGTCCATATTGAAATGACTGATGCCATCCGGAGCTCCTGTCTCTTGCTGCAAGTAGCTCAATAACTCTTCCTTGCGCGCCTCGAAGATGTCGGCAGCCTTGAGCAGGATGCGGCGCCGTTCGGCAGGCTTCGTGCGCCGCCATGTCTTGAACGCTGCTTGGGCAGCTTCGATGGCACGGGTTGCGAGCTTGGTGTCGACGGAACAGGCAGCCCAGAGAGTCTTGCTGTTGGACGGCGAGATTACGTCGAACGTAGCATCAGTATGAACTTCCTCCCCGCCTATCCAAAGCGGTACAGGCTTCGGAAGTCCGTTGCTAGAACCATTCGTTGACATTGTATAGGCTAGAAGGGATGGGTAGTGAGAATGAGGGAGGAGCCTGAGGTGAGTATGTTCAGGCCTTCAGGATATGTGAAATAGAGATTCAGACAGCTACCTCGTCAAAGTGCGGACGGACTGTCCGGCTCCGTCGCTCTCTCGCCCCCTCGGCCGGACCCTTTTGAGTAATTGAGGCCCGCGCTATGAGCGTGCAGACATACTTCGTAAGAGGGTGGGAGAGGTGGGGTCGGTCAGATAGGCAGGGTTTCGACGGCAGTTCTGGCACAGATCGTCACCATGACTCGAGTTCTCTCCTTCCTTTGCACCTTCGCGGCGTGAACGACCGTGCCATGCATATACAATTGAGTACCTTATCATCGCAACATCGGTGTAGAATTAAATTCGGTATAGAAGTAAAAGCAACATCCGTGGGTTGCCGCCCCGGTCTTTCGGACCCCCGGCTTCAGTTCTACCGCGAGCCGCATTGAATATTGGTCTCCACTGGCGTCAAGAAAATTACGGTCGAAGCACAAGTCCGAAATGCCGTGCGTTACTGCCGTTCTCATGTATACAGCATCCACACCGTGGCCATTCTTACTTACATCAAATAGTACCTCCGGAGGTAGTTTGTCGCCGTGACCTGGCCCTCCCGCCAAGGATTAATCAGTTGACCGGCCACGATTCCTGGTACCACCGTGTCTCCAACGAGAGTATAACAACCACCTTCCTCACGACTAAAGGTCTGCTCTGTCACCTCTTCTTCTACGTCCAATGTTGCTGGCATAGCCCAATGAAGCCTTTAGAAGTGCTAAAGAAGTCCCGTCTGTGGTTTTTGGTCAGCTGATTTTAACCCAGCGCGCCTCCAGTGGGCGGCCAGATGGGGTCCCAGTAGTCGTCTGATGCATGGGAGTAAAGTATGTGGCGCGTCCCGAGAAAGGATATTCGCATATTGCAGCTACCAGCCAGTCTTCGCTCACCACGGTAGTAAGATTGTTACCGAAGCCCTTGGCAATTGTCTCGAGCGGAACATTCCCTTTCTGAAGGCGACCTCTGTGGGCACATAGCTGAATGCTCCTTTCAGAGTTTACCACGCTTCGCGTTCCGCTGGACAGATACTCAAGCATGGGGTACACAAGCCTAGGCTCGCGGTCAATGTCGTACAAAGCTGGCTTGCTGAAGTCGACTTTAAGTTCTTCAAGAGCGCCGCGAAGCGGCTTGTCGATTGCCATCTGGAACCTTCCCTCTGGCCTTATAGTCCGGATACAAATTCTGGTCTCCGATGTGCGGGCCACGATGGTGTCAAATTGCATTGCTTTCATCTTTAGCATGCGGTTCGGCTACCTGAAATTGACGTCTGGCCGCTCAGCATTTCTCGCGTCGGGAAGTATGGCTTCATCTGCGTGCCCGGGTGCAAATTTTACCACAGTGCGGACACGCTCTCGCTCGCATAAATAACAATGTGGAGCTTGCTACCCAGGTCGGTAATTGGTATCCAAACGGTCGGGTCTCCCGTCCAGCAAGACATCCAATTTGTCTCGTCCTGTATCATATGAATCATAGCCTCTTCATAGACTTGCCGCAGAGTCTTGTCGTAGTCGGGCACAATCGTTGAGCCTTGTACTAGGTCTTTGCTTAGACCAAGTAGCGCGTAAATGCGATCTCTAGGGATCGTACATTGACAGGTCTGGGCATGAAAGATCAAGCGCATGAGACTCTGATCGACTTCCTCACGACGCAGCGCGAACAGCGTCAGTCGACCGTGAGTGTCTGAAGGCCCAGCTGATAGCGTGTGGACTCAAGTAGACAGTTGGTGGATTTCTGGCGCACTCAACTTCTTGTACGACCCATAGTCGTTTCCACCAAAGCTCATCACTTCGGTACGCCGCCATTGAGAAGAGCTCCATCTCTTGCAGGCGCTTTCTCAGATCTCGCTTCAGAGCTCTATGCTCCCACGCCACTACCCAGGCTTTGCACAAAGAGCTGCTCGGCATATCCCCATCCTCCAGATTTGGCCAACGGCGTGCACAGACTCTTCTAGCCTTGCTGGAAATCTTCCAAATCAAGCTGGCCAAACGATTGCGCTCTCAGATGTTATTTTGGTTCACGCAGGTGACATCAACCCACATCAGACGTGGACGGTGAGGCTTGCAAAGCCTGCGAAGCGCATTGTGATGAAGGTGTCGCAAAACCTGAAACCCATGTTTGCTGTCGAGGGTGATCTGTCGGAACTCCTTTTGGGCACCCCAGCAGCATGTTAGTGCATCATATAACTGCAAGTCTCTTGCCGCCATGCTGGCGTGCTCGGGTCTTTCTTTGATTGGTTCATAGCCGCTGCCGAGTTCGATCCTGAGCAGACGAAGATCGTGCACACCTTCAAGATTCCGATCGTAAAAGACCGCCTGTTGATTCTGTTCCGTAAGTCGCGCTCATCACCGTTTGGCTCGATGCCGATCTTGGGCCTTTGTTGAGCTGGTTCGGGACTGTCCTGCCTGGACCACGAGTGCGTGCCTATGTCCTTGCAAGGCGCTAAGCATCCAACCCTCTGATCAACGCGCTTCTTCTTTGATCGGACAAAGCGTGTGTGCTGGCGGCATGGTAGATGCACCTGCGGCTGCCTCTGAATTGCAGGACGTGATGGATTGTGCCCAATCGCAATTGCTTCTCAGAAGTCGCCACTGCCTCCAAGCAGATCGAACGCTCGCTGTATGCTGGTAGCTCCTCTAGTCTGTGGCTGAGGTTGTAGGGGTCCGGCGTACAGCTTAGGACTCTCGCGAATTCTCTTTCCTGAGAAAGCGTTCGGATGACTTCACTCCTTATAGCAATGTTGAGGTCCCCATGACGTTGGAATTGGGCGGCCTCTTCCTAAGCAAAGGAAAGCGGACGAGAGTGGAACCAGACAACAGACAAGAAGAATCCTACCTTACCAACCTTGAACAGCAGGAGCAGGACGCCTTGTCACCTTACCTCACCTCACCAAGCCATTAGCCTTGGGCAGTCCGCTTGGCTCATTATTATGCATTCTGATGCTTGACGTCTAAAGATGCGGAAGCCCGTCGGGCTACACTGCCACAGCTGAGGATACTTTTGACAGCATTCGGGGCCATGGCTTCCTTCAGCCGCTTCGCCTATGGCTACTAAATAAGTACCTTATATGCTAAAGGATAGTTCATGGGGTGCATTTAGGTACCGCGTGACCATCAAGGCCAGCGATTTGGGTATCTCCATCGGTGGAGGAGCCAAGTGCAAGACTGGTGAGTAGGCGAAGACCTGACGTTCGACCGGCAACGAAGAAGCCACCAAAATTAAGCTCGCCTTTCTTGATGTTCCACCCCGGTGGGACCTGAGCCCACAACGGTCCCGTTCCCAATCTCCGCTCCACTAGCTCTGAGCCAAGCGATATCAACATCCCCTTCCCAAACTCCCACTACGAAACACTCGGCGCGTGTGCTCGGACCAAACTTCGATTTATTGCGATGATTTGCTGTGCATATATGATTAGCGTCTACAGACGCTACGTGCAAGAGTCAAACTGTTTTTGACAGACCCAAGACACGGCAGGACCACAACATACCCCTGAAGAATCGAGATGCAGTCCGATCGACTGCGAATCGTCGAGAACTCATTTCGGCGTAGCGGCAGCTGCTTTGGTTCAAACGGTAGGCGAAGGTACTTGAGCGCGTCCGTTCATCATTCTGGTGGCTTCGCTTTCCACCTCGACTTCGACGCGGTCGACGATTTGCTCTTCTGTTGCTCCCTTTGAGGCCATTGCACTCACTCTTTTGTGCATTGCCCATTCCACTCGCTTAAACACTGTCAAGCCTCACCGGCAACATCAAGAGTCCAGACCGACACCAGCCGCGCCCTCATTCCACAACCAGTCTACCAGGAACCAAAACATCCATACCGAACTAGCCTTCTAGAAGCCAAGCACTTGTCGACATACAACTTTCTCTTGTAGCTCGGGACATACGGCATCCCAGGATCATTCATATACGAGACCAAGAAGCGCCGTCAAAAAGCGGCACCACGATATACACACGAACAGAAACATATCCACACCATGGCTGGTGTGCGCGACCCAGCGTTCTGGAAACACTTCTCTTACGCCGTTCACCTAGACGAGGAGCAAGGAATCCCACGACATGAAATGAAGAACTCGTATGATCGCACACAACCAGAGCTAAACATCCTTCATGCACTAACGTCCTGAACAGAGACACCTGGCTCGCCCGACAGCAACGCAAGACATCCCGCCGCGCCTGGGTCTGCCCCATGTTCTGGCTGCTCTTCTTCGGCTTGATTGCAGCCGTGGTCATAATCATCATCTGGGCGCTAAACGCTGGGGCCTTCGAGTTTGGCACGAATAAGACGGGGCCCGTGGGTCCAAATTCCGATGTCACGAAGCGCGCGATTGAGAGTCTAGTGAAGGTGACGAGGAGAGCTGTGCTTGAATTGAAAGGGCTGGAAGGGCGGTAGTTGCGGGAGCATGGACCTTGAGATGAGAACCAAGTGGACGCAGTGAGTGGCGTTATGAAAATACGAAGACATCTGGTGGCCTCTATGGACAGTCAGGCAACATACGACCGTGTGTGCGAGCCGCAGAGTCCTGCTGCCGCGGTGATGTATACATCTGACAGACTTTTGGATCCGCGATAATGATGCCAACGACGGAGTAATTAGTTATCAGTTTTGACATAGACTTGGTACAGAATGCCGCTGATCATAATACATGCTCTGAAAAGGACTGAAGATCTCTTGGTTTCCCACCAACGCCTCGCTCATGACACCCGTCTACTGCTGATTCAATGCGTTATGATACTATGCTTGGTGGCATAGTACGCAGCCTTGCTGTTACGGGGACAAGAGTTGTAATCCCGGATCTGGCGCTTAATGAGAGCGCAGCAGCTGCAAGCCTACCAAGCGGCTATGATACTCCGCAGCGTGGCTAATTTGCTGTGCCGTACGCGCATCTCCTTGGCGGAGCAATCTTCACCATGGCTCAGGTAGCTCCGTCATTCCATTCCTCATTGCTAGACCGGACATAGACCCATCGCGTCGTGTTTTTGATGCAGCAGGCTCAATCTGCAGCATCGCGCCGCTCGTATCGCTCCAATACCCTCATCACCACCTAGTATCGCGGGTTCGCAGGTACCGGACTTGGACTCCTGCTCATGCTCTTGTCATCCCGGCCCCTCGTCCTCAGCCACTTCTTCGTGCTCAACTCCAATTCCCTCTCCAGCTCCTCGCTCGGCTGCTTCCGGTGAATGAAATTGCAGAAGCCACCTCTTACGCAGCCCTCCCCACTGTTGAGCCTACAACAGGCTTCTCTAAAGTCTGTGACGGGACTCAGCTCGCAGTAGATGGGCCTCGCCGCATACCATCGACTGTTCAGCGCATCGCATGCCGCCTGCGCCGACTCCTCGTACTTGAAGCGCGCATACACATTCCCGATCAAGTGGTCATTGTTGTTATCGCACACCACAACTTCTTCGATCTCCCCATACTTGCACATTTCGCACCAGAAGTCTTCGTAGAAGGCGTCAAAGTGGTTCTGCATCTGCGCGGGCGTCATGTGGCGCATTTTCTGGTCGTAGGCGGGATTTTGGTAGAGGTTTGGGAGGAGGATTGTCTGCGAGTAGGATGGCTTGACATGCTTTCGCGAGCAGCGGTCGCCGTGACGGCAGGCACCGATCTTGTAGTAGAAGGAGCAGTTGACCTTGTCTTGCTCCGTGCCGAAAATGGACGCGAGATAGTTGGCCATGTTGGGCAAGTTCGAGTGGTTGGTGGAGTTGTTGCGTGCGTACCCTGTGCGGGTAGTATATCTGCTACGGAGTTGTTCTTGGTGCTCCTTGGTACTGATATATCCGTGTGCGCGCCGCCCTTCCCAATGTCAGTGGTGAGTGGTGTTGTTGCAGTCCAGAACAGCCAAGCTCATAATCCCAAGGTCGAAGCTTTCTGGCTGACAAACTGTGGCCCGAGCTTTCTCGCGCCTTCCGAGGGTTCCATGCTTGCCACGTCCCCCTTACCTTAGTCAACGAAGCTTTTCACACGCAAACAAATTACTCATACGAGATCGCCTTGGCATACGGAGTACATCAGTACCATACTGATACCTTATACAATCGAATCACGAATCGCACACCTCCGATCGATGCTGGTTCGGCGGTCAACATGTATGCCCTACTGTCCTGACTCTCCAACAGCGCTGCTCCTCCGATTTGTCTAAAATAGCTTACTAGTGGGTTAAATAGTATCAGCAGGTGCTAGATGACAGTACCCGCAAGCCGGCTGAGTCCTTCGTTGTCATGACTAGCTGTCATGGCTCATTCAAAACCAGCTTGTCCCATGAAAAAGGACTACCGGATTCCTAGAAAATTATCATTCAGACTGCTTCAGCCTCACCATACTCCCACGCTTCGCAGTACTTCCATTGATTTTCCTAGTACTCCCTCGACGCAAGCCGAGACGAGAGCAAAAGTGACCGTATATTAGCGGGAGTGTGTTCTTCTGGGATCCACAACTCGACGAATGTCTTGAAGGTCATTGCACGATGGCGCCGTCCATCACCAGCTTCTAATCCTGAGCACCCATGCACCCATTGACTGCTGCAATGGCATTTCCTCTGCAAAAGCAGCTCCTCCTACCATGCTCTCGTACTCAACCTACCAGACCAAGTCAATCCCCAACTTTCCAGAATCAATAAGCATCAATATCACCAACCCTGTCAGCGCAGCACTAAAAGCCCATCATCAAACCCACCCAACATGCCCCCCTTCTTCGACCCAACCAAAGCAGACTTCACAGGCATGCCCGGCCCAGACACCGCGCCCCCGGCCCCAGCCGATGGCTACCGTCGAGCACCAAAAGACGGCCTCTTCTCCCCAGCCGGGCCCAGCAAACCCCGACCGCTTCGCCCACGTCTCCCACACCATCACACCCCCTTCCCCAATGGATCCATTATCCCGCCAGGGCCGCACATCGCTGAGCATAAGCGACTATCGACGCGGCTGCGACGGCCTCATCGACGAGCTCGCGGCCGAGCGCCAGCTCGAAATCGAGCCACGCTATATGTACGACGACATATATATGCACGGCATGGATTTATCTGCTTCTTCAATTAGCGTGGCGTTTACTTGTGGAAGAGGCTGACCTAATTGAGGCTTAAGAGGTCTGATTACGAAGTAGATAAACTTCTGTGAGTGGGCGAGTATGCATGTTGTGTCAGCAGAAGAGAGACATGAAACGGGTTAGTAGCACGTAACGGCCTCTATCGTATTGTCCATTATCATACGCGCTATGTAGGGATCTACCCAATGCTCTCTCAATGTACATGTCGGACGACTTGGCCGACGTATGCTCTGACGTACTTATAAATTTCCCACACTGGCACGCTTTCCTTTCATCTTGTGCGAAGCAGTGACCGACCGCGCGACGTAGCTCTGCGCACGCAAACACTTGACGCTCTGCTGTGCAAACACCACCTAGTGCTCCAGCAACCTGAGTGAACCCTGGACCACCACGTTCTCCAAGACCGAGCCTGGAGGAATGTCGATCGTGCTGCCCTCGGTCGCCACAATGATGACTGTGCCCTTGAGAACGACGCCACGACCGAGGTTGACCGCACCAGTAATGGTGAGGTGGTCAAGCTCGAGGATCTTTGGAATCGATGGAATGCGTGCCTGGAAGCTTGACACCTTCTTGAAGTCACCGCCAAGCTTAATAAGCGGTGCTGGGCCGAATCGGTTGGGGTCGATCACAAGCTGGCCGTGCTTGAGCGTGTAGAGATCCGACTTGACGAGCAACAGGTCGGAGCAGGTCTTGACAGGCAAGAAGCGGCGACGCGGCACGTTCACACCGTGTGCGTTCTGGAAGTGCTTGATCGCGGCACCGACAGCAGTCTCGAGCTGGATGATGCTGACGTCCGCCTCGCCCTTCTTGTCGGCCGGAATGCTCTTGCCGTTAGGAATGATTTCCATGCTCAGCTCGTTGTTCTCGACAACACGCTTCACAGCACGCAGGTTCATCCAGATGTTGTTCGTGTTGAAGTACTTGAACTTCTTGATGGACTTGAACTCGTTGACGTATTGCTTGGGCACCTGCGCAATCTCAAGCAGACGAGCCTGACCTTCGTAGTCGATGATGGTGCCACCCTTGACGTCGGCCTTCGTCTTGTCCGTCAACTCCATAATGTACTCTGCTCTTGTCTCGACCATGTGCTGGAGGATGTTGAGGTCGACAACAGCGCCAAGGTTGTCGGCGTTGGACAAGAAGACGATCTCGATGCCGCGCTCGAGCAGCTTGTCGAGGATTCCGCTGTTGTAGAGCGACTCGAAAACGTCACCGTGGCCAGGCGGGTACCAGTCGGTGATTTGGCTGTCTGCGCTCTTTGGCACCGGAAGAAGAGAGTCCTTCAAGATACGCGGATATTTCGACTGGTTGAAGGTCATGATGTCGATGTTGTGGCCTTCGTATTTCTTGATGATGTTCGAGGTGTCCGCGTCGGTGTTGAAGGAGTTCATGAGCACAAACGGCACATTAACGTCGTATGTGCGGTTGAGGTACTCAATCTGGCGGACAGACAGATCAAGGAAGGACATGCCATCACGAACCTCGATGACGGACTTTGGGCCAACACAGCCCATGGAGGTACCAAGACCGCCGTTGAGCTTTAGGACCGCGAGCTTGTTGAGGAACTCCACAGACTCGGTGTTGCCAAGGCTATTGTAATCAACGACCTGGTCTGGCTTGGGTGGTGCGATCTTGTTCCAGTCAATTTCGTTGCCCTTGGCCTTGTCGTTGAGGTAGCGGCGGAAGAGAGCGAAGAAGTTGTCCATCTCAGTCTCGAAGCGCTGCTTCGTCTGAGGGTCGGTGACGGTGTCCGCCAGCTGGTTGAGCGCATTGCGCATCTGTGAGGCGGCGACGGAGGTAGAGGTGTTCTCAAAGGCCTATACAGAAGCAGGCGTCAGTCATAGAAGTGGAAGCAACCAAGCATAGGAGAAGCAAAGAGTACAGAAGAGGGACTGCAAGCTCATCATAACGCAGGCCCATGCAGGACAGGCACGCCCCCAGTCTCAATGGCAAAATCATGTGAGTGGAGCTGCGTAGCTTGACGCTGAGGTGTGCTGGACGTCGTGAGTCTACCGCAGCAGCATCAAGCAAGCAGCGGAAAGCAGTCCAGGACATTTTGTGTCGTATTTCCACGCGGGACTTCCCTGAAAGCACCGCGCGTGTGGAGCATAAAGGAGCAGTGCCTCCAATTTGCCTGCTTGCCTGCTCAAGCTTACCGTCGCCCATTGAGCTGTGAGTGAGGATGATGCTAGCTGCCAGGCTTTTCTGGTGCTTGCCGGACCCATACGACCCGTGGGGTCAGCTGCCCACACCGCTCATGTGTCCGCGGTTTTCGACAACACGCGCCATACATCTCGTGAAGTATCCGAAATTGTGACCAACGCTATCGTCTCGCCGCGCCATCGCTCTTGCTCAAGTGAAGAAGAAAACAACACGACTTACCACATGGCTCTGAGACTTGCCGTGGTGCCTATTTTCAGCGTCTGCGCCATTTGCCGCCTTGAGATGCGAAGGCAGCGCGCTTGCCTTTGGTGCCGCCATGTTCACTGTTGTGCTATCGGCCGGTGCGTGTATGGGATTGCGGCAGGAAAGGGTTGATGTTTCTGGCCGTTTCAGAAATGTCAATGTGGCAGCTCTCAAAAAGTTGTGGGAGGAGCTTGGGGTCGCGCTGTCGGCCTGAGGTACCTCGATGTGGGGTAGGGTGTCGTCACAATGCCGTGGCTGGAGGAAACGTGCAAGGGTCTATGGTCCTGCACGATGAGCTCGAGGGGAGATATATGAGGGAGTACACAGTGATGGCAACTCGGCAATTGAGAGAATCGGTCACTGTTGACTTTATTTGCCCGGGATCCTCTAGCGCGAGGTCCAGATACATGTACAGCTTGCAGGGCACGTTCTAGTGGGGGCGAGCCTTGCACGCACAGACCACCGCTCTGAACGTTGCTTCCTAGGGTCCCAACGCGGAAAAATCGCAGGCAATATCTCAGCCTCATTAGGCTTGTCGAGATATCCAGACAGATCTTCTTCGGCTTCCTGGGCAATGTCTCATTCGATGGTGCCTGTCGCAATCAGGTGCATACAAGCCACAGGGAGAGGTATTGTCGTAGCCCCTGATCAGATGCTTAATGCAGCAGGCCAATACGAAACAGATCCGGCTGTTTATCTGTAACAGGAAGTACTATAAACCAATGAACACGCCCTCTAGCTAATCACTTGCCTGTTTACAATGATCGACACGGTCTCTACGGCGGTTGACTGCAGGGAAACTCGTGTCATGCTCACCGACAAAGATATACGTCCTGTACACTGGTGTATGGGTGGACGATTCCAAATCTGAGCCGCAAGATTGCTCTGCTGGCATCGCATTGGTCTCATACGAGCATAATATGTCTCCGGGTCACAGCACTCAAGGCATTGGCAGTCGACTTTAAAGATTTCCATTATGTAATAATCTGGAGGTTATCAGGAGTGCTGCGAAGAACTTGGGTACATGAATGTCCAACGGAAGCTGTCGATCGGCGTTCTGGTGGGCTACCATCTGCAGGTCCGGCATGCAAACAGCGACGCCAACCGCACCCATTGTCTTGGCCCAGCTCTACGTCCCGACGATATCTTCTTGCGCGGGTCAAACTGCCATGCCTGTCATGGCGTGGAACTCGGCAGTGTACTGTATTGGTCCAGCCAAATGATCAAAGAAATGTGCAAACGTGGGGGCACAGGGATTTGAGACACGCCTGCCTGCAAGAAGCTGGTGGCGGACACGTTCTTAGCTGTCAATGCCCAGTTTGGAGGACGAGTCGAACCATATCTTATCTCTATGGAGATGGAACACAATGCAACCGCACCTCACGAAACTGCCTACTCATGCAGCGACGGCACGCTCAGCCGTCGCAGTGCCTGATCAGGTTTGCTGATGCGCCCCGAAACTGGTTTGAACCATGCGTCCGCCGTTGAAGTGCATGCTATGACTTTCGGACTCCGCGCCTTACGAGGCTGGAGCGTAGCCAGCCGATCCTTAGAGCATGTCTGTGTCGCGCTCCGCCATGGCTATCGCACGGTTTGCAGTCATTGCTATCGTGACATTTGCGCGCACAGCATGGCGGGTGCAAGTCTTAAATCGGCTGCTCATATCCAGGTGTCTCTCTGAAAATCTCCACAGCCGGCGAATCCGCAAATGCGATTGCTCTTGGCTTCTCCAGTCTCAACTGTACGACGCTGCCTGGCAAGACTGCGTTCAGCATCCGCTTCTGCATCTCCCTAATGGTGAATTCAGCCAAAGTCTCTAGCGTTTCGAATTGAGTCGCCCCAATGATCTGACACTCAAGTCAGCTTTCTCCAATCACAACCAACATTACAGCCGCATGGCGATCTGATCAGAAGGGCCCGTACCTGCACCAAAGTCTTTTCCAAGTTGAAGAGAGCAACAGTCTGCTCACTACCTTGCGTCCCACTCATACTACCAATAAAGATCGTGCAAGTTGCAACAATCGGCTGCTTCTGAGCCCTCTCGTACTGATTGACACCGACGAGCGTCATAATCTTCACGTCCCTGACAGAGAAGGTCCGCTGCCCAGGTCTCGCCACTCGTCCACTCTCATCGTAGTACGAGACTGTGCCCAGGACCAGCCCAGCGCCGTACATTGACGCCTTGCCAAGAATGATTTCGATGGCGATTTTCGAGACGATAAATTTCCCAGCTGACTTCTGCGCCATCTCACACGCAGCGCGTTCTGCTGCCGCGGAGACTTGACCAGCCGTCATATTCTGTATACACGAGGCACGGATGCGTTTGGCGAGTTCGCCATAGTGGATCGTGCTTGCGTCCAGAGCATCCTTGTCGGCGGCTGATTTGAAGGGGTGCCGGAGCGTGAGACTGATTGATATGAGGGCTGGTTGCTCTTTGGGTTTGCCCCACACATCTGGAGAAACAACGCCATGAGGCAGCTGGAGTTCTTTGATGCTGATGATGTCGCCTGGGGAATCCATGACCGCGCTCAATCTTTGTGGAGGCAATGTGTGGCTAGGAGCTGGCTGCGATACCCAGGACGATCCAGCTCATATATGCGCCATGTTGAACCACTCCATGACCATACATGAGCACCTGAGGCTAAGGTATGTTTGGATGCGATTGCGTAGTTTGTTCAAAAGCAAGCCTTGGTTGCCTCAGGCCAGAATTCAGATGCAATGCACAGACCTTGTTGGAACATAAAGCTCTAGAAGCTTCGTAGGAAGTTGTTTGATCATAATCAACATTTCGAGTCGTCACTTCGTTTCTTACTTCTGCATGAATCCAGCAGTCAAACGCGCAAACGACAGTGACATAACTCAAGATTTGAAAAGAAAAAAGACCAAAGCAACAATGTCGGCGGACGCTCTGAAGGCGGAGGGCAACAAGCTGTTTGCTGCGAAGGACTTTCAAGGCGCTGCGTAGGTTGAGCTTCTGTTCCAAGGAATGTCGCTACTATACTGACTGCATCCAGAGACAAGTTTGGCGAGGCTATCGCCGCTGACCCTAGCAATCACGTGCTTTACTCGAATCGATCTGGCGCATACGCTTCTTTGAAGGACTGGGACAAGGCACTCGAGGATGCCACCAAGACGACGGATCTGAAGCCAGATTGGTCTAAGGGATGGAGCCGAAAGGGAGGCGCTCTGCATGGAAAGGGCGATCTGGTAGGAGCAGTGGACGCATACGAGGAGGCGCTCAAGCTCGACCCAAGCAATGCACAGGCAAAGTCCGGACTGGACTCGGTGCGGCGAGCGATCGACGCAGAGGCGAAGGTAGATGGACTGGCTGGTGACCCGAGTGGTGGACTCGGCAACCTCTTCAGCGACCCACAATTGATACAGAAGCTTGCCAAGAACCCCAAGACGTCAAGCTATCTCAGCGATTCTGCGTTCATGGCGAAGCTGCAGAAATTGGCTCGAAATCCGAACGCCGCTGGCCAGGACATGTTCAGTGACCCGAGGATGCTGCAGGTGATGAGCGTAGCATTGGGAATCGACATGCAGATGGGCAATCCAGAGGATTTCAAGGGAGCAGGCAGCAGTGTAGAGAAGGAGGAAGATGTGGAGATGCCTGATGCGCGGCCGCAGCCAAAGGAGGAGCCAAACAAGGCACCTGAGCCAGAGCCGGAGCCAGAGCCAGCGACCGAAGAGGAGATTGCAGCTAAGAAGGCGAAGGAACAGGCGGACAAGGAGAAAGCGGAGGGTACAGCCCTATACAAGAAGCGTCAATTCGACGACGCTATCTCGCATTACAATAAGGCGTGGGAGCTACACAAAGACATCACCTATCTCACCAATCGCTCCGCTGCTGAATTCGAGAAAGGCGATTACGACACCTGCCTCGCGACCTGCCAGCAAGCCATTGATCATGGCCGGGAGGTTCTCGCCGACTTCAAGATCATCGCCAAAGCATTCGGCCGCATGGGCTCAGCGTACGAGAAGAAGGGCGACTTAGCCAACGCAGTAGAGTACTACCAGCGCAGTTTGACTGAGCACCGTACGCCAGATATTTTGGCCAAGCTGAGAGCAGCAGAGAAGGCGAAGATCAAGGCCGAAAGAGATGCTTATCTGGACCCTGCGAAGGCCGAGGAGGCAAGAGAACTTGGCAACCAGAAATTCAAGGAGAGTGACTGGCCCGCGGCTGTGGAAGCATACACCGAAATGATCAAGCGCGCACCAGAAGACGCGAGAGGCTACAGCAACCGCGCAGCCTGCCTCATCAAGCTCCTGACCTTTCCATCCGCCGTCCAAGACTGCGACGAAGCCATCAAGCGTGACCCGGCCTTCATCCGCGCCTACCTGCGAAAAGCCCAAGCCCTCATCGCAATGAAGGAGTACAACAAAGCCATCGACGTCCTCAACGAAGCCAGCAAACACGACACCGACGGCAAGAACGCGCGCGAAATCGAACAGAACATCCAGAAGGCTCTCTCGGCGCAGTTTAGCGCGCACGAGGGCGAGACGGAGGAGGAGGCGCAGGCGAGGATCCAGAGGGACCCGGATATCATGGCGATTCTGCAGGATCCGGTCATGCAGAGTATTTTGCAGCAGGCCAAGGGCGATCCGGCGGCGCTGCAGGATCATATGAAGAATCCGCAGATCAAGGCGAACATTAATAAGTTGATTGCGGCCGGGGTGATTAAGCTGGGTCGTGGGCCGATGTAGAGGGTGCTTTGCTTCCTGGTGTTGGCGGAAGGGCGAAGCGAGGTTGAAGGGGTGTTGATGTAGTTAGTTGCATATGCATCCTTAGCATAGCGGTCGGAAAGACATGGCATGTGTATACTATGAAATGTTGATTTCCTCGGGAGACATTCGATTGCGCTATTCACGAAAATTTCTCCATGATCATGTTCGAGTGACCACGCCGTGAATTGCAGTGGTGGGCATGGTGTCACTTATATCACTCCTATCCCATCTAAGCTGGAGTCAGCGTCCATTCACTAGGCAGTCACAGGCACCTCATCTGATGAGTCTTCAGATCATCGAACGGTTGCGTCTCGTCGGCACTCTTAGATTGGATGGATATCTAGTACATGCCATTTACTGAGGACTGCGCTGTCTCTGCTGAGAGTCACCCATGGCGCTTGAAGGTCTCATATATGCCAAGCCGCGACTAAAGCGTTGAGCAGTGCACATCTGATGATAGACCTCGAGACGCGCAGAAAGCAGCCGGCCATAGGCCGCAATGACATTGGTGGACCCAGCTGAGGAGCTATCTTGAACGCCTATGCCCGAGCCACAATGCATACATGAAATTCATCCCAAGTTCATCTTCGCTCCGCCCGAGACACCACTTTACATCACCACGCCCGAGTTGGACGCGATACGCGGCCAGAGCTCAGCAGCCTCCTTGCCGACGGGGCCAGTGATGGCAGAGCCCTTCATCTCACCCTTTGGGTTGACGATCTGTCAACACACATCGAATGTCAGCGTGCTATCCCTCAGCATGCACAGTATAGATCTGGCGAATACGTACCACACCAGCATTGTCCTCGAAGTACAGGAAGACGCCGTCCGCGCGTCTCCATGGCTTGCTCTGCCTGACGATGACGGCAGGCATGACCTTTTTCCTCAGCTCCGGCTTGCCCTTCTTGACGGTCGCCATGACCATGTCGCCGACACCGCCGGCCGGCAGTCTGTTGAGGCGAGCACCGATACCCTTGACTGAGATGATGTACAAGTTGCGGGCGCCGGAGTTGTCTGCGCAGTTCATGACGGCGCCGCTGGTTGCACAAATGTCAGCACGGTTTCCAGTGTGGCAATCGTTGTGCGAGTCCTCCTGCAAAATCCTGCATTCCCTCCTGCATCCTGGCCTGTCTATGACCATACAATCTTCCTTCTCTTGCCTTTGCTAGCCGACCACCAAAATCTGACCAATGCTCCTACCCTTCAAGGCTCAATCGGGGAAAGACGTACACAGGCAAACCCAAGGTCATCCTCAGCTTGTTACCAGAAGTAGATCCACGACTGCGCACATCCAGAAGTTAGCATTTCCGCCGCTCTTCCTCCTCGAGTGCGCGCATCTTCTTACCCGCGACCCATTGCGATTGATTGACTGTGATGTTAGTGAATGATTCGGACGGCTTCGTTGCCTTTGTATCGTATCGTCGTCGTCGTTGGGCAGTGCGGGAGTGAAGTCGAGATCGCGGACTTGTCGGTTTGTGCGGCAGTTCTTGGCGTGGAGTGCAAAAAAGGTAAGTTCGGCGGCTCGGCTGTTGGCCTGAGGCAGCCGTTGAAGCGGAATCGTAAGAGCATTGCCCTAGTGGCTACATGGAGATAGACCAGATCAATGGCTCTCAAGGCAGTAGATGAAACAGCCTGCTCGATTCTCCCAGGACTAGCATCATCTGTCTTGTGAACAAAGATCCGGAGAGCATAGCTCACACAACTTCGCACTTGCATTAACCTCACTCTGTCCCTATTCTATCAAAGCGATCGCTACCTTAGGCTCTCAAATCCAGGACTTGCATCCACTTTTACTCCATCCACGCCATGCAAATTCAATATGTTTTTGGCTGGAAACTGCGAATGAGCTCCTAACCCAACAGATCATCCAATCCACTGCTCCCGGTGCTCGGCTTCGCGCCGTTTCTGCTTGCCGGAGGAGGCGAGAAAGCTGACGTTGCCGCAGGAGCGTTGGCTCCGTACAACCCAGCCTGGCTCTTTTGTTTGGCCATATCTGCAATCGTCATACCACTAGGCTTGGGTGTGGATGCCTTCTTCGTGCCTGCTAGCAAGCTAGCAAAAGCGTCACCGCCTGCAGCGGGCTTCTTGGCTGCCGGGGCACCACCAATACTTGATGGAGAAGAAATGCCCGAGCCTGGAGTGCCGGCTGACTGGGGCTGTACGGCTGAGACGGACGTGAAGTAGTTGGGTCCGGCTGGCTGATATCCAGATGGCTTCGGCTGCACTGGCGGAGAAAAGGCAGATTGCGTGCCAGTACTGCTAGGAGCCGGCGAAGTCGTAGAGAACAAATTGCTGAAGCTCGCTTTTTGAGTACCAGGCTGGGGCGTTGGCTGCGCGAACTGCGTAGAGGCCGTTGTGGTCGAGAACGAGCTATAGTTGGGCTTGGGTATGCTTGGAGCTGCTGCAGCTGCTGAAATCGAGGGTGTGGCAGACTGGAAGTCGTCAAAATCATCATCGTCCGCGGGAGCTGCTGCTACAGGTGCGGAGGTGTTACTCGCAGCGGGCGGGCTAAGCATTGCTGATGTGCCAGTGGAAGGCACGGCCGGCTCGTCACCAAAGTCGAACAGATCCACTTCGGGCTCCTTAGGCTTGGGTGGTTCTGCTTTCTTCGTTGCTGCCCGCCTTTGGCTCGAGGAAGTGGCTTCTGGTCGTCTTCGAGCGGAAGAGGGAGCTGTGGCACCGCCATCGTCATATTCGTCGTATTCGTCAAATCGATCCTGGACCCCTCGCCTGCCGCCCTCGTCGTAGTCATCATGGCTCTCGCCGCCAAAGCCGCCTCCGTCCCCGTATACCCCTCGCGTTGAGCCGCCGAATGTACCACCATAGCCTCCACTCTCGCTGCCAAAGCCGCCGTATCTGCTGCTGCTCCCACTTCCGAGACCCGCACCACCCTCGACACCCTGGTATTTGTTGCGCGTAGCCCGCGCCTTCTTCCTCTCAGCTCGTATCCGCTCCACATCGCTCAGCAGATCTGTAAGCTCCTTGCTCCTGTTGCGCACGTTGATGCCCTGGTCCTTCCCGTTCTGGTCGATGTAATGAAATTGTTTGAGCATCTTGAGCAGACTCAGATGTGACCGCGCATCGTCGATCACCCGCTCAGAGCCGTTCTTGACCAGGAATTCCATGAGCTGCAGCGCTTTGTATATCTGGCGCCATTCCTCAGCGGACTTCTCGGTGAAGCGCTTGTAAATCATGGGCATGATCTCATTGAGTAGTTGGCTGGAACTCAGTCAGTACGCCATTCGCTGGCCCCGAAGCACTGCCTTACTAGTTGAATGTGCCGTTTGCGATCTCTTGCATGAGCGATGATGAAGCGCCCCAAGGCTCATTGTTGGTGGCCTCTCGAACCTTGCTTTCCATCTCGGTATAGTTCATGACAGCTATGTCCTATCAGTTGCGCCCATCAGAATTGGCCTGATATAGCACTGACCATTCTGCACCTTCCTGACGCCTGCTTTCAGGTCATAGAGCGTCAGGTTGCTGACCTGATTTCGCAGGTCGTTCCAGTCCATTGCTGCGAATGGGCGCCGTCAGTGCCCAGCAGAAAATGTAGTGTTTCGGATCAGAAAGGCTTGAACGTATCGTAGCGACAGAGACTCGATATGTAGTTCTTGTAGAGGTCAGTTAGTCCATACGCGACCCTGAGAGCTCGACACTCGGATTCAGGTTCGGCACATGCCGGCTCCGCATTGATCTCCGTGCAAAATTCACAAATGAAGGGGATATGCGGTAAATTTGCTCTTCCCATCAACATCTCAACTGTACTATCAGAGCACCGTCTGGACGCTCGTACTCGCGTGCGACGGATTGGCAGCTTTGTCTCTGTGTAATATTAGGTACGCACAAGTACCTGTGCCGGAATGGAAGCGGTTCAGGAGGAGGATCACATGCTAATCGCTTTCATTCTTCAGACTTGCACATTCGTCAGCTCCACTTGTATATCTACACAGTAAGTACCTCAATTGTCTGCCTCGATGAGCACATGCAAGATTGTGATGGACTTTGTTGGCCATTGATGGGCCTTTGAGCTGCAAACGCCATTCACTGGCAGCTCGGGAACAAACTGAGTGACGTTTTTCCTTGGCCCTTGCAGAGGATAGCTGTCGAGGTGGGGCAATCACTGACCCCGCCATCCAGTCTTTTCTTCCAACATGTTCTCTCTGACTGCCACCACATCCTCCCTCTCCAAGTTCAGCACCAACACCTCAGCACTTCGATCAGCAACCAGGGCATCAACAAACTTCAACCGCTCCTTCACAGCTTCAGCCGCCAACATGACCATCAAGACCTACTTCGACATCGAGTGGACCGGTCCCTACTACAAGACTGACGCCAGCGGCAAGGTCATCGACAAGGACACTGCTGACAAGGGTAAGAATGCAGCGCCATCATATGTTCAGTCTGAGTCTCATCCACTAAGAAGAAATCCCCAGCACGCACGGGCCGGATCAACTTCGAACTCTTCAACGATGTCGTCCCCAAGACCGCTGAGAACTTCCGTGCTCTCTGCACTGGCGAGAAGGGTTACGGCTACAAAGGTTCCAAGTTCCACCGCGTGATCCCGGACTTCATGCTTCAGGGTGGTGACTTTACCCGCGGCAACGTGAGTCCATTTGATTTGATCGAAGACTGCTGATGCTTGCATTGCAATCTTACTGACGACGCGTCTCTGCAGGGCACCGGCGGCAAGTCGATCTACGGCGAGAAGTTCGCGGACGAGAACTTCAAGCTCACGCACAACAAGCCCTTCATGCTCTCCATGGCCAACGCCGGCCCGAACACGAACGGCTCGCAGTTTTTCATCACCACCGTCGTCACCTCGTGGCTCGACGGTCGTCACGTCGTCTTCGGTGCTGTGCCGGACGGTGACGCCGAGTCGATGAGCGTTATCAAGTCTGTTGAGGCTTGCGGTAGCTCAAGCGGTGCCGTGAAGAAGGCCTCGCCGCCAACCATCGTCGACTCTGGTGTTGCCTAGATGGCTTCACAAGGACACCTTCAGATTGATATTCCGCAGCGGCGTGCTTGCATGATCTCACGGTCCGGCAGGCTCATGGATAATATGCATTGATGATTGGCGTGGCTCCAGAGTCACTGCTGATAGCCGGCTATGGAGACGATGTAGCTAGCTCAAAAGTAGCTGTGAAAGAACGATGTTGTTCCTCCCACAGCGATTGTGCAGATCCATCTCCATGCCCCGATCCCACCAAATATGGTGATATCCAATACCAATCTCCGGTCTTCGCGGCTTCTATGGCTACTTGGCCTTTGGGGGAGAGATTCAATCGTCTCATACTGGATCTGAGTGACCAAATCTACGCACCAGCCTGAACAATCAGAAAATCGCTTCCTCACCGACGCCCGAAGCTTGCACGGTCCCACCTCGTGTCCAAGCCATCGTATCCACAGATCTGTGCATTCTGCCTCCGGCCCTTCCGCTGCGTCGTGGGATACATTGAGCCAAGTGCATCATCCGAGCTTCATTAATGTGCGAGTAAATGTACTGTAGCAGTGTAGAAGCACCGCCGCTCTAATGATGTGAAAGGCGTGCTTCGTAGTAATAAGTCAAGTGGGAACCCCTCACTTACCACTCCAGGGTCTACTGTATCAAGACCCTGAAACAGAAGCGCCGGCAGTTACCCGACGCGGGTCAACCTAATACTCACTGGCAGCCGTTGTTAGCCATTGGTAAATTGCGTACGCTTCCTGTTTCAGCCCATCATCTCTCGCACCTGTTGCAAATACGAATGGTGCTGTCGGACTAGGAAGGCGCCGGGGCGCAGGCTGGGCATGTCAGTCTTGAGTTCCGTGTCGATATGCTGTTGCCGGGTTGCGCGCTGTTGTGGACACTGAGTGAATGAGCGCCGCACCCCTCGCTTCCACTCAGTCACGCTGGCTCGGAGCGCACTCCTTCGACACACGAGGTATCCGCGCTGTCTTGGAGGAGCGGGAGGCACAGGAAGCTTCTGCTGCGGTGCTAGACGTCTGCCAGTCGAGTTCCCGCTTAAGCTAGCAGAATATCATGGCCGACGAAGCAGAAGGTGGGAAGCATTCTGGGCGCTCGAGGTTCCTGAGCAAGACCAAATGGGCCAAGGTGTTCAAGGAGAACGAATCGCCGCCGGCAGCAGGCAAGGGCGACGTATTCAAGTTGAATGAGGACGTAACGGATTTCCTCAAGCCGTCGACCGACCGGGTTGCCAGCACGCGACCCAAGATCAACATTGCAGTTGCACAGAGATGGCCCGAGTCACATGAAGTAAAGAGGGCACTTGAGACACAGGGAGCGGTAACATCGGTCAATGGCTGGACAAAGCCCAGGAGGCGGGAAGGGCTGGTGGTTGGGTTTGCCAGGACTGCGCCGGAGGTCATAGGAGAGGGTGGAGACGAGGCGCCGGACCCGCCATGCGAAGTGTCGAGGATGAAGAGCAAAGTGGCGAGGTCTGTGTCAGATCCAAAGGTCCTGGACTCTCGGCCTGATACGCAGGTCCAGCCGTCAGTGCCAAGACCTGCGCAGTATGCGAGAGATCACAGACTACCTGGTGGACCTGACGACCGACGGCAAGGCCATGGCAATGGACTCTCTGCTATTCCGGCTCTACTAGAAGATCGGCAGCAAGCGCAGGCGACCATGCGAAATCCTAGAGCAGCCAATGTGCCACATGATGGCTCCCGACCTGCGCCCATGCGAAGAGCACAAACGCACAATGAATTCTCGCCGTCCCTCCAGAGGAAGCACCAATCTCCACCATTGGAGCCAGTACAACCGCACAGGCCGAGCCACAGCAGGACACCGACTGGACTTCCAGAGGCGTCTGATCGACAGTACACGCCTTCCGACGAAGGACTACACCATGACCTAGCACTGCCAAGACCAACGATCAATACCAGCTTTGGTGACGATGAAAAGCTTGCGACTGATGATACCGGAGCAGACAGAGCACCTCAGCAGGAGAAGCGCGACAAGTATGGCATGCTCTCTTCTTCGTCTACCGGAGGAGCCTCGCCAGCTATACGACGGCAACGCGACATGACGAATAACGAAGGCATGGCTTTCCGCAGAGCTAGTGCAATCTACGTCACCAGTGAGAGCCCAACGCGAGACCTCAACGAAGGCTTTCAACCGCCGGCGGACTTTTATGATGCTCTTTCACACGCTCAGGCAGATGCTCTTTCGCCACCGGACAGCTTATCCCCAACGTCTACATCATCACTGGGTCAGTCACCCTTCCTGGGCTCAAAGTACATCGGACGGAACCCTTCGGAACCAGCACCAGCTGCAAAGCGAGCTTCTGATGGATCTAAGTCCTCAAAAAGCCAGATCGGACCATCTCCGTTTACAGATCTAATTCACGTAAAGCATAGATCTAATGAAGTATCTGCTGCTTCGCAGCCAGATCCACTTGCAATGCTGGATGCAGAACCACCACCTCCTGAAGCGCAGATGCAAGCCCGGCCACGAAGGTCAGCACACCAGATGCCATTCGAATCGCTTCGTCAACAGCACAAGAACGACTACCAGCCAAGCTATATGAAAAGTGCGCGGCCTGACCGGACGGACGCTTCCGTGTCTGAGGCTTCTGCTCGGCCATCTCAGGACACTCCTGCAAAAGACGCACAAGCTATCAAACAGAGCACTTACATAGACTCAACGGGAAGGAGTGCACACACTGCCGAAGGCATAAAGTCGACACATGCCGGTGAAGAGAAGCTTCCACCGATGCAGCTGCGCAGCGAACTCAGCAGAGCTGCTCCAATGCCGACCGAAGCGACCATAGACATGGCGGACGATACTAGGCCACGGGTGCCGTCACCTTCGCCATTGCGCGACATAGTATCTGGCTCAAAGTCCGAAGTGTCGGTCGATGACTCGAGGACGATGTATTCGCAGCCTGATCAGTCGAGTGGTAGTCTCAATCAATCCCCTCGGTCTGCTGCGACGCGGTCGCCAGTGGCTAGCCATAGGCGCCCGGGATCGCGAGATGCTGAGCAGCCATATCGGGTCAATCGAACCAATGCTGCGCAACAGACCTCTCCTTCGCCTCTTTATCAAACTTCCAGTGAGAGCCCACATTATAGCAGCCCCGATTCTTCGATGCTTGGCCCTACTACTACCAAGAGAAATGAATCTTCGCCAACTGCTGGTCGATCAAGTCCACGTCCACCAGACTACTTTGCCACGCCGAGAGCCTATCAAGGCCAATTTGTGAAGTCGCCTATGCTGAACTTGCGGAACGAAGAAACTGCGCGGCCAGGATCGGCGGGTTCAACCAATCAAGGTTCGTCATCACCTGTGCCTCCCGCACGTAGCGACGCAGGTGCAGAGCTGGCTCTAGCAGACTTCGCGGGTCGTGTGGCGCACATGAGAGGCGTCTTCAGTTTGACGGCAGAGAAGGAGCGGTCTGCGGATGAATGCACGCCTGAGGCATGGCTCAGAACTGCGATATGGTGGTATCTGATAGGCAAAGCTGGTCTTGAGAGCCTTCTTGCGAAAAGATCAAAAGCTCGTGAGCCTCAAAGAGAATTGCTGATGCAGCCGCATGTTGATCTGGCAATGGCGTTCTGGATTGTCACTGGTCCGCTCGAGGTATATGATATGACTGAAGGCGGCGTTCCGCCTAATGCACAGTCGAATGCGCGGACAGAAAGCCTGCGGCAGTCTGTCACGCTTTTGATGAGCTATCTGAGGACGCTTTCGGCGTCAATACAGAAGAGCCAGCTCATGCCGCCGAGCCAGTCCCTGATCCAGGGTCAAGACACGACCATCTGGGTGGACTATCCGCGCTTCACCGCTGATGCTGCCACTATTCTTGGTGGCAGCACATCGAGAGCATTGATCAAAGAGTCTCCAGACTACACGCCCAACGCATTAGACGTCTTGCCACTTGGAGACACTAAAGACACTTTCTGCTATAATCGCTTTCAAGTCCAGGTCACCATAAACACCGATGACGCTGATACAGACCGTGTGAATCTGCCTTGCATCGCCACGATGGTACGTCATCAGCGCGACTACCAGATATCATTGCTTGTCTCGAGCCAAAGCGACCTCATCAACATCAGGATAGCACCAAAGCATGACAGTATTACGGGCACCACTTGGCACGACGTAACCTGGAAAGCCAATTCTCTGATGTTGGTTGTCCATCTTCCGCGCGGTTTCGATGTCTCACTTCGGATGCAGGAGCGCGATTTCCGCTCGATGTGGAATTTGGCTGAATACTCGCGAAAAGTCGAAAGCAGTCTCAGACCAGAGCAAGACGAGAAGCTCGTGCTTGAGACGCGCCTAACTGAGCTGCAGTATGCGGACTCGTCGGGCACTTCCGTCTTTCCGCAAGAGAAGGTTCGCGGCTGTAGTGCAATGGTGTATGTGCGGCGCAGCGAGCATAGGGATGGTAGCGGCATACGAAAGATGCATCGTGGCTTTCGCCTTTTGCTTGTCACTAGTTCAGGCCACAAATCACTCAGCTATGCAAGCCATGAGGTCTGCAGACGCTCGCCGCTTCTTTTCGAATTCATCACCGATGCTTCAGCCAACGGCACTACTGCGATGATCCTTCGTGTTCGCGAAGAGCGGAGACAGTGCAGAATCCTGCTCGTCTTTCCAGATGCAGCCAAAAGGAATGCTCTATATGAAGTGCTAAATGGCCTGACTGTCGGACCTGACGAGATCATTGTTGGAAAATTCAAAAGTGCGGGCGTCAACATCGAGCCAGCGACGCAGACTGAAGGCTTCTCGCCGATCAGTCATCCTGCACTTCATGCATTACAGTGGCAAAAGCTGGGCGTGACGAATTATGTTGCAGAGAAGTCAAACATGCCATCGGCAGTCGAATCTGACAACTTGCGAATCATTGCTAGACATGCCGGCGGCTGCATGACAGACTGGCTGAACATGGGCAAAGGCGAGCTTCTTCTTCGTCTACCCTGCTCAGACAAAATTCGAGACAAAATTCGCCCGTCGGTGCAGATGCTTCGACAGCCCCAAGAAGACCTGACCATGTCGATCGACACCCGTCAGTGTTCACAGAATGTCACGGACGGCATTTCGGAGCTCTTACGTCTAGCACAAGAACAACAGACGATTCGAACGTACATCTTCGCCACAGCTACCGAACTGCATGCATTTCAAGCTGCAGTCACAGGCTACACGGTCAAGTACGACGGCATTGCCAGTACCTTTGCCATTTCTCGCCGCATGATGGTCGTTAGCATCCACCACAAATGGCAAGCTTCCAACGTCCGTCTTCAGATCGTCACACAGTCGAACACGACGAAGATCTTGGCATTCATGGAGGACTTCGTGCACGCAGAAGCTCTGTGCTTCGATGTCAAGTCCATAGATACTTTTGAAAGTGTCAAGGGTGACAGCAAAGGCAAGAAGTGGGCGGTCAAGCTGAAGGAGGCGAAGTTCAGTCTGCCCAGTAAGGAGAAGGGCGAGCTCGCGATCGAAGATAAGGTTAGAAGGCGGTTCGTGAATCTGGAGGGTCTGGACTATGCGGAGGAGCATGATGATATTACCATCGGTTTTGATACCGAAGAAGGTGAGTCTACATTCACAGCATTGTTTCTAACACAACCAGTAACAATTCGACAGACCGCGACACGTTCGCACGAGCTCTTCCGGCTGCTACATCCGCCGCGGGTCGTGGCATGTCCCTACGACGGCGTATATGAGCCCTGGGAGAAGTCAATTAAATGTTTTTGAAATTGAGAGGTTTGCTACTGGCATAGCGTTTGGCGTTAAACAGCAAGGTGATGCGGAGCATTTATCGTTGGAGCTGTTGGATAGAATACCCAGCCCTGTGTAGTGGGGCATGCGTTATGGAATTGGGTTTGTCGTGGAGTTCGCTAGGGTCGAAGTGGGATGGAGCTTGCTTGAAATTCTTCGGACCTTGAACGTGCGTTAACTTCACGAGCTGTGACTCGAAGTTGACATATAGTCCCGAAAGAGAGGTAAATCCGCGAAGCTTTCAGACCCTCAATCTGCCACCATCTCTTCCTTCCCATACGCTGCCCAAGCTCACCCCACTACATCTTCATGGCCCAACCCAACGGCCACACCGGCAACCCAAACACCACGTCCTTCCATCTCCCCTCCTCAACCCAACAACATCCCTCTTACTCCCTAGCAACCCTCGGCGTCCACGCCGACGACCCAATAAACAGCTACACCGACGTCGCCCCCGCCCTACACGTCGCAACCACTTTCCGCTACTCCTCTAACCCGGACGCCCTCATCCCCGAAGAAGAAATCGATTTCCCCTCCTCGCGAGCCCCCGACGGCGCAGCAACAAGCGACTCACACATCTACTCCCGCCTCACGGCCCCCAACACAAGCCGCTTAGAACTAATCCTCAGTTCTATCCTCGGCGGCCCTGTGCTGGTTTATGGAAGCGGGCTAAGCGCATCCCATGCATTACTGGTGTATTTGAATCCTAAGGTCGTGGCGATCGGTAATGGATATCATGGCTGCCATGGCGTGTTGAAGTTATATCAGAAACTTACGAAGTGCAAGATTGTGGATCTTTTTGATGAGGAGAGCTGGGATGCCGCGGGTTTGGGGGAGGGCGACGTGGTGCACTTGGAGACGCCTGTGAATCCCACAGGAAGGGCTTTCAATATCCAGGCGTTTTCTGAGAAAGCCAAGAAACGAGGAGCGGTGTTGACCGTCGATGCCACGTTCGCGCCTCCGCCGCTGCTTGATCCCTTCAGATGGGGCGCGGATTTCGTAATGCATAGCGGGACGAAGTATATCGGCGGCCACTCAGATATGCTCTGCGGCGTCATCTCTATCTCCAAAGCCCGAGCGCACTACGAAAAAGATTACTGGTCCATGTTCTCCGAGCGCGTATACCTAGGTTCCGTGATGGGTTCCTTAGAAGGCTGGCTAGGCGTCCGCTCCCTCCGGACTTACGAATTGAGAGTAAAGAGGCAGAGCGAGAACGCGGATCGACTTGTGTCCTTCCTCGCTTCCGCGCTAGCTGGACAAGGGCCCAAACACGCGGTGCAAGCGGTTCAGGCGGTGTTGGCGAAGATCGAGCACGCGAGTCTGCAGGAGGAGGATATGGGCTGGTTGAGGCAGCAGATGCCGAACGGTTTTGGGCCGGTGTTTAGTATTTGGTGTAAGAATTCCGAGCAGGCGAGGCGGTTGCCGAGTAAGTTGCATTTGTTCCATCATGCGACGAGTTTGGGAGGCACGGAGAGTCTGATTGAGTGGAGGCGGATGAGTGATGGGACGGTTGAGAGGGAGCTGTTGAGAGTCAGTGTTGGGGTTGAGGCTTGGGAGGATCTGAGGGATGATCTTGTGGGTGGATTTAGGGGGTTGGTTGCTGAAGGGAGATGAGACAGGTCACGTCTGGTATTCACACGCGCTTTTTCATTCATGAGTCGCGGCTATCTTCGTGTTGCTGCATGCCTTGCCTTGCTATCCCAGGTCTCCTTACTCGAACACTCGCCATCGTCAAAGGTATCGTCATTTATGCACACTGAACAAAACGCCCAAACTCCCAATGCCGTATGCTCTCATGGTCGACCTCGCCAATTATTTCATGCTCAAGTTGCGTAAGCCCAATGCCCTTATCCTGTATACTCACCAGGTATCTCGCGCCCAGGTCTTATGCTCATGTGTAATCAAGTCTCAGCATCGATGAACACATCTTCATCCCCGTTGCTGTCTGTTCGTCTTATTGGCCCGCCTCGCCCCGTTGGCTGTGATTGTGGCTGGATATTCATGTTTGACATCCCTTGAGCAAGCTCGTTGCTTGCTGATATGGTTGGTGCCGTTGGCTGGGACGGTACAGCTGAGCCTGTACTGCCGTCGTGCTGACCGAAATCGATCAGATCGCCCGTCCCCCCCGTCTGATATCTTGACGGTAAATCTTTCTCGTCTTGTGCGCCATGAGCCACGCTTACGGATTGCGGTCCAGTCGTCCTCGCACCTTCTTGCGCACCAGTCGCATCGCTGTTGCCTTGTTCGCCGGCTGGTAACATAGGCACAATGGCCAGGATCTGCTCAACCTGCTTCTCTGGCGGTGCATTATTGTCGACCTCAGCGTTGATGACCCAATCGAGCTGCTCTTCGTCTCCTGGCGGTGCCGGCTTGAACAGCTTCGGCTTCCAATTGTCCTCGCCGCGTTCTGCGGCTCTCCGTCTCTGCTCGTCCTCGATCTTGCTCTTCTCGTCGGTTGCAACCTTCTGGTCAGCCTTCTTGATCGCCCTCGTAGTGGCATCCCAGAGCCTCTGACTCTCTTCAGGACCCTGCTCGTTCAATGGTCGCGCCTTCACCATGCTTGGTCTCGCCCTCGTCGCGTCGAACAGCAGCTCTTTCTTGCCTGTGGACAGGTCTTTGATGAACATCTCGCCGTGCCAGAAGCCGCTGAGCTCGAAAAGGTTCTTGCCGGTCTTCGTGTCTTTAATGTGGCCGCCGATCGCGTTGTACGTGCCGCCGACCCATCCTTTGACCTTGAATTCTATGTCGGCTTCCAGACCAAGTTCAGGGCTGCGGACGAAGGCGTGGTCGCCGAGCTCGTACTTCATCTTGCCGAAGAGGATGCCGCGTGCGTACATGTTTGGCTGGGTGATGAAGCTGTGAATGTGGTCAGTGGCTTCACTTTCTCAGGCTTCACTGGCGCTGTGAACTCACTAGCGCTCCTGTCGGTTCAAGAATCTCATAACCGCTATCCCCTCCATGAAGCTGCCGACGCTGTTGCCGAGGAACTTGCTGCGTGGCTTCAGCGTGCCGTCGATCCGGATGTGGTGTTCGGGCGCCATGAAGAAGTAGCTGCTCTTGGGCGGGTGGTGCGATGTCTGCTCCGAGATGTAGTAGCCGCGCGTGCCGTCTGCGTAGTCCCACCATCCGGTGAAGGTCTCGCCCAGGATGGGGTTCAGTGGCTTCTTCACGCCGGGCGGCTTGATATGCCAGCCGGAGAGATAGAAGCGGACGCCGGCCACGAAGCGCTGGACGGGGTCGTCGATGGTGGGCAGCTCGAGCAGGGCCTCCGGGTGGCTCATGAAGTTGGTGATGCGCTCCAGCATCGATCGCGGCTCCAGTATGAAGGTGGGGAGGGTCACGCGGGAGAGGTCGGCGCCCGGGCGCAGCTGTGAGATGATGTGGGAGAGGACGTTGCCCTGCTCCGAGTCGACGACCGTCTCGTCCTCGCCCACGTCGCCGTCGCCCGGCCGCCCGTCCAGGGACGAGCGGGTGGACGCCTGCGAGTTCTTCCGGTGTCCGAGCACCATGGTGTGCTCACTGCTGGTGCTGGGGCGGGGGCGGGGGCTGCGTCGGCTGCGCACCAAAGTTGGACTGCGGGAGGCTACAACGGATGGTCAGCCAACGTGTTCGGAAGGAGGTGGACAAAGCGAAGGTGCGAAAATAGCAGGATTGGCAAGAACGAAGCGGCAGTCAATACCGTCGTCAAGCACGTTGTGGAGGTCAGGTTCAGGCTCTGTCCCGCGTGTCCAGCGCAGGGAGTTGCGTCATGGGGCTTGGCGCTCCTTCCCGCGGTCCGCAGTGAATGGGACATGACATGGGTGATGAGCCCCAATCTGCAGGTGCATCGAAGGCGAGGCACAAGTTACAACAAAGGGAAAAGCATGCATCTACCCGACGCTCCCCCCGTGGCTGCCCCACTGGCCGTAGCTAAAATACCATGTCAGTGAATGCTCACCTACACGCCATATGTTAGGTTCAGAAATGTCCAGATGCAGGGCAGCAGTGAGCAGCAAGATATAATCGTAGCTCCGGGCATGTTGTTGTTGTTGTTGTTATTGTTGTTGTTGTTTTTGTTGTTGCTGTTGTCGGCATCGAAGATATAGCGAGCCGAAGAGGCTTCGAGCATTGTAGATATATATCAACGCACATGTTATCTTGCGTGAAGTTTCGTGAGAGACACCTATGCAGGTACATGTACGACGATCAAGCCCAAGGTCGCAGCAACGATCTCACCAGTCAATTGACGCGTGTCGCGGCTTGATGGTAAAGATGATGCTGCCGATGCAGTTGATGCAGTTGATGCAATTGATGCACTATGCAGTTGATGAACGATGCAGTTGATGCACGATGCAGTTGACGCCATTGCTGACGCAGTTGATGCTTGATACAATCGATGCAGTTGAAACTCAATGAAGTTGATACGAGTGCTGATAGATGCAGTTGATGCAGATGCTTGATGCAATTGATTTTTGAGTTGATCCTGGCCACAGTGAATGCGAGTGCTGATCGATGCAGATGATGCTCGGTGCAGTTGATGATCGATGAGCTGATGCTTGATGGAGGTCTTTTCATCGATCAACGAAGATGATGATCGATGCTGTGAACGTCTGACGCAGTTGATGAATGACGCCATTGCCTGAGGCGACTGATGCTTCCTCAAGGAACGTGACTTGATGCTCCTGATGCGGAACGCAGGCATCTCGTGAGCCGATCGATGGAGGTGCCTGATGCTGATTGTGGCGGCTAACTGTGTGGGCCTGGGTAGCCTGAACGCCGGCGCGTCAGCGCTGCAGTACGTGCCATGGCATCTTGCTGGAGAGCAGACCGAGGCTCAAGGTCTGCAGATTGGGTCATTGCGTCGTGGACTTGTTTGCTGTTCTAAGCAGGAGTGCGGTGCTTTTGGCGCTTCGTCGAGTTGTGTTATTGTGCTGCATTGTGCCTCGATTGCTGATGTCCGTGCGGTATTGTTGCTGCTTGGCATGCATTTGGGAGTCTTTCTTCGACCATGGAGCACCTTGAATTTTGGTCGGGAGAAGAACAATTTCTCTTGCCGAAATAATGTCCGGGAGATGAATTCAAGTATTGGTGTTTATTTTGATCAATTCGTGCTGCTGCTTACTGCTGCCCTGCGATGTAGTCAATGGGTCGATGGTATAACTTACGAGCCGTTGAGCCTGCGGTCTCGTCAGCATTGCTTTCTTTTCGAAGTGAATGGGACTTCTAGCTTCACGTACCTCTGCTTGCAGGTGGGACATGGTCCCCAATACCAGACCACCAGGGGCGTGCATGTGCGGCCCGCCCGTGGGCCGCAGAGCATGTAGCCCTTCCGGGCGTAAATCCCCCTAAGAAGCTTGGTCAGTCTTCCACTCGCTAATCGAGTGGCAGATAAGCATGGATACGTACGAGCAGCCAAAGCCCAGGGACGGGCAGAAGACGAAGCGGTCTTCGACATAATCTTTGCACATCTACACGAGGTCAGCGACGAGCCCAAGAGATGTGGAGCAGATGTGGATACTGACTGTTCTTCTGTGTGGTGCTGGTATGCGAAGATGTTCATTAGCCAGACGTTCATAAGCATGCAAAGGCGACGAGACCCGTATTCTGGACACGAGACTGCGTTCGTGTGCAGGGCGAAGGGGCAATACTTACGAGAGGCGGTGGCGGTGGTGGTGGTGTGGTGGTAGTGGTGGTGTTCTGCTCAGATGGACGTAAGCCAGACGTTCACAAGCATTCGAACGCGACGAGAATCGTGTCCAAGACACGAGACTGCGTGCGTGTGCAGGGCGAAGGGACAATACTTACGAGAGGCGGCGGCGGTGGTGGTAGTGGTGCAAAAAACTGGACAGGAATGGCTTTTCAGTAAATGTGCATTCAGCAGAGGGCAGGGCATACATACGATATATCGTGGTGCGTTGTAGGAAAGAGGAAGCAAAGCGAGAGAATTTCGTGAACAAAACAATGGCCTGCGGGAGCACGGAGCACCTTCGGGAGAGCCCTCCACGGGAACAGATAGCCTCGAGGGCAACTCGATTATCGATGTAGTTGCGGGGGAACGCTGACGATGTACAAGGGCTCACATCTATCTGCTAAGCTCAATCTAATAGAAGATTCATCTGAACGATTATGGTCAATTACGGCTCGAAGCTGAATGGAAGGACCCAACTGCACGATCAATCCGTTGACGACCAAGTGGTGTTCACGAGAACCCACATAAGCGACGATCAAACCAGAGAGCTCATCCAATTCCGCGATTCCAAGATGTGTTCATGAAACGAAGACAGCTCGATAATACCGCTCAATTCATGGAGGATCGAAATGTGCCCACCAAGGACCAATGAGGAACTACGAAGAAAGCGATGGCGCAACATCGAAAAGAGCATGGTCTCAGGGAAAGAGAACCAATCACTGGCAAATCAGTCTCGACTCGAAGCACAACGAGAGGATCAGACTCACCCAGTACGGCAAATCGGTGCAACGCCACAATCGCAAGTCTGCGAGAAAAGCACTCCATCAAGGCCACTGGTCTGAGAAAACCTCCAAGAAAACCTCGTATTGCATACTCATCCCAAATGAGTTCAATGCCCAGAGACACGAGCAACAGCAGTAAAGGCCAGGAGCACGCACGGAGACCAACTCGAGCTCAGGATCGAACATCACGTCGATCGACGCACCTTCGAATGCAAAGCCATATAAAGAGCATGGAGTACCGGAAGTCGTCGAACGGAAGGATCATGGAAAGACCGCTAACGGATGCCTCGACAACGATCGGCTGGCGGGCAGGACGCAGGAGAGAAGACCGGTCAGGCTATATTGTTGCGGCGCAGGAAAAATTCATGCGGCTGGAAAATACAATTCACGAAATGGGATTGAAAGGTGATGTTATCGATGTTGAAGCTGAAGTCTGAAAGTCGTTGCCAAGCTCACGTGCTCGGGACCGAGCGGCCACGCGAATCGGGTGAATGGTCAGCTCGCTCCTCCTTCCATCGTCATCATCACCATCGATAAGTGCTCGCACAATGCGCGCAGCTGATCGACACGATTAGGAAAACTCGTGATTTCCATCAGGCAGGTTGTGACAAGGTAAAGCCGCTGGAAAGGCCATGAATCCGTAGAACTCTCGTCTCCATTTCAGCACTCACTCTCCTTGCACTTCCACGCTCAGCTCAAAGGCCATAGCAATCCTACCACACAAGATTCGGAAGTTGATAATACAATCTACGACCGGCCAGCAATTCTCCCGAAGTCCAACATGGCTCCCGCGACCAAAGCAGCCTTGGCCATCATTGACTTGTAAGCCTCCTTCTCCCAACGATCGCATCGCCCGTACCTGACTCCGACCCGATAGCCAAAACGACTTCTGCCCACCGAACGGCACCCTGGCGGTCGAAGGCGGCCGCGACATCGCCAAATCCATCAACGAGCTCCTCTCATACCCTTTCGCCCTCAAGCTTGCAACACGCGACTTCCATCCCGCCGACCACATCTCCTTCGCGAGCCAACACCCAGGCAAACAGCCCTTTACCTCGGAACACATAATCACCAACCCAGAAAATGCAGAAGAGACGCAGGCGACGCGGCTGTGGCCGGACCACTGCGTGCAGGGTACTCCCGGTTGTGAGCTGGTAGATGAGCTGGATAAGCCGAAGTTGGATATGGTGGTTGATAAAGGGATGGATAAGCGCGTGGAGTCATATTCGGCGTTTGGGCCGCCGTTCAGGAATCCGAAAGTTGCTATGAGCGGTTTGGAGGAGACCTTGGGGAGGCATGGGATTACCGATGTGTTTGTGGTGGGTATTGCTTGGGATTATTGTGTTAGGTGCTCGGCTGTTGATGCGGTTGAGCATGGGTTTAGGACATACGTGAGTTGGTCGTGTTGCCAGGGGTTCATTGAGCGGGTATACTGATTTTGGGGTGCATTTGTAGGTCATTGAGGAGGCCACGAGAGGCGTGGATCGGAGTGAGGAGGGCCATCCAGCTACGCGTAAGGCGTTGCAGGAGGCTGGAGTGCGTGTCATTGGTCTCGATGCCAAAGAACTGCAAGAGCTGAGAACATCGGCTGGAAGCTAGGCTGTGGAGCCACGAGCCGATTGGAATTGGCTCTCAAGAATTTGTGATCGAAGAGTGAACCACATACTTCTGTCTCGGGGACTGGATTGCTCTGATAGAGCGTCGGCCGCTCTTGTAAAGAAGGGTCTACCCAGCATACTGTTCCCATAAAACTGCCCCGGCCCGTTTGCGCGACCTCTGCATTTGCGAAGACGGTCTGAAGACCACAATCAAAGAATATTGGACATGAGTGCGATGATCCATTGGCAGTGTGAATCTTGCTCGCGTGTAAGGACAGATCTTCGCTCTTCCGTCGGGACAACGCGGTAAAGCAGTGATCAACGAGGAAATGCCAGCGCCCGAATCGGGCGCGCGCCAATGCTACAAGGTTTACATTACAACCATGCCGACCGCGAGCGTGAGAGAGCGTGGTCTATTATCAGCTCACTACAGCAGCAACAGCAACGATCGCTGCGCTGCGCTGCAGACTTTAAGCCAACCGAAAACGACTTGCCTTGAATAAAAGCTTGACGCAGGCGACAGGCCGAAGATGCTGGCATCGGATATCCGCGCGGGCCTGAGGATAAAGATGACGAGTTGTCCCTTTGATTGATGGCGCAGAAGCGCAGTAGAGCTTTTGCAAAGGGGTGGTTTGATTTTTGGCTCCTCTTTTTCAGCGACAGCAGTGAGCGGAAATGCTGCACCGCGTTTGAGAGCCTATGAGGAAGATGGGTGGGGTGTATGGATGTTGGCGACGTCCAAAGGCGCGATATCAGGCTTAGGCTACTGCTGGGTGCAAGCAGAAAATGGACGCGCGAGGCTTAGTGCAAGGAGGACGCTGTCCGGCCTTGATTACGGTGCGCGATGCTCTTGTTGCATGTCTCTTGCTCTTGCATCCCTCAGTTGCCTATCGATTGTCCTCGATAGCTGTGCGATACTGATCACCAATCTGCTGAGCGCATGGTTGCCCGCATGCCGCGCTCAAGGTAGCAGCGCTGGCCGAAAGTCCATAGGCGAATGAGACATTATTGATGCTTTCAGAACCCGGCGCGCTGCTCCTCGATGGCTGCATCTTGGACAACCTTCAAGTGTATCGACACTAAAAGTCGGTGCTGGTTGATCGGCGTGTGGGAGGTTTAGAACGGATTTCGACAGAAGAGGAGTTGCGACACAGTGTTCCTGTCGAGAAATTTGGCGTCAGCGACGAATGTAAAGGGCTTTGATGATGGCTTTCAGCAGATGAAGTTTACTTGGTTGAGCGAGGCTCTGTCGCGATGCCCTTCAAGTGGTTGGCGAGTGTTCCGTCGGGCTTCTTCTGTTTATCTTGCTCTTGCGTTGATGCTTGATCGCTTGCCTGCGTCCAATTGTTTGATACCGGTTGCATGCGTTTACTTCTCAATCGCTGAGCATTACAGGCTCTGGTTCTGAAGAAGAGGTCTCAGTGCTACATGCATTCAACCGTGGCTTTGCTCTCGTTCGCGAGATTGGGAGTCTGTTGATCGCGCATTGCGATGGATTTAGCCTCGAAAGCCACAGATGTGGGTCCACATGAGCTCTTCAGACTGTTATTGATCCTCTTCCGATGGCATGCGCCTCTTCGCCATTCTTTAGCGATTCGAGACGTCCTCGAAGCACTTGTCGTGTTCAAAATCTGTCAATCTTGCTGGATGTGTTTGCTGTGGTATGGACGCGCCAATATTGCGCAACGGCTCTACGACCGCTCGTCAATATGGCAGACTGAATGCACATAATGCAGTGTCCGTTTGATGATAACATAAAAGTAGTGCACGTGTAGAGGTCGATGAAACAACCATTAGAGAGCTAGGATTGTGCTCGTAGCAGTATTTACAACGGTGATGATTGAATTACTACCGGCGCCTAGGCTTGAACTTATACCAGCTCTGAGCTTTTGTCCTCGCTAATGTCTCCTTCGTTAGGTCGTTGACAAAGCACAGATATTCGTGCCACGCAGCAAGTCGCCGGCGGTCCTTCTGAAGTCAGCTGAACGGGTCCCGGCAGCGACATGCAACTCTACCTGCTCGCCGAGAATACCTGTCATCGTCCCTTTTGCGCAATACGCCCGGGGTCGAGCTTTTGACTATGCTCATGCGCCTAATGAGTCGGCCTTGGGGTGTGCTCCAAGATGTCTTTGCTAGCTCGAATGGATATTTTTACGCTGACCTGCCGGGTGGACATAAACAAAGCCACCGGCGGATGCATGGCGCGCATCCGTGATCTTCCAATGCACGCAGCCACGAACGAGCGATTGTGACATACTGAAAGCGTCGTATGATAGGGTATGCTTCGGGTATACATACATGTACCATCATGGATGGAGTACCTTGGCATATGGCAAAAAAATTCACGAACCCTTTACTGCCATTGAGCCCAGCACATAGCCTACCGCCTGGACGTCAACATCCCCAAGCTTTAGAATGTTCTGGACTCGCGCAACGTCCCGGATTTGGCAGAGGGCATTGTCGGTGAATTCTACGAGCTTGCCCTCGACGTGCTTGAACAGATGTTCTTGGATCTGGGGTGCGTTACCACCAACCTTGATGGCCACAATGTGCTTGGTCGCTTCGCCGACGCCGAACCGTCGGAAGCTCTCGGATATCTGTACTCTATTTTCAGATCATGGAAGGGTAGGAAGGGTGGTCATTATTGAACTCACGTTGTTGTTTAATGACATTGAAAAGACGATCTCAGAGTGGACATTTCGACTCTTCATGCGACCATTGAGCATATCGTTGATAGCCCGAAAGCAAGCGGCGAGGACTTGGTTGCGCGAGAGCAATACTTCGGCATCCAGGAAAGCATATTCAAAATCGCGATTGCCATCCAGAAGCTCCAGAAGCTGTTGTCGAAGCAAAGGGGCATTGCCAACGTCGGTGCATATGCAGGCTCGCAAAGGGTGCGCCGGGAGGTGAGGCAATACGATCTGTTCCATATTTGTTAATAGATAAATGAAACGAAGGACCTCGGAGGTCTGAGAGGACGGTTTCAGATGCAGAGGTCAAGGCTCAGGATCTTCATCTTCCAACCTTAGCTGTTTCCAGGCTCCTAGTCGTGAGCCGACGAAACGCCGAATGAAGCTAACAGTGCACCACGCCTACGGAAGTCCCCAAACGTTGCTTGCGACGTCGGGAAATGCCATGGCGAGTGCCATCATGGCCGACCGCAGCGACAACAACAACAACAACACCTTGAAACGTCTGGCCGAGTCGCTCGAGCCTGCCCCGAACAAACGCTCGCGCACAGGCAACACGACGCGGACGGGTCAGGTGCGTGACAGTGCTTTCGCCCCAGCTTTCATAAGAACCGCGACGCGTCGGTGCAATACTGACAACACCGCCATCGCGACCTTAGGCCTGCGACCGATGCAAGATCCGCAAGATACGATGCGACGCGCGACCGGGCGGCTGTTCGCCGTGTCTGCAGAACAATTCGGAATGCAAGACCACCGACCGCATCACCGGCCGTGCCATCCAGCGCGGCCACACCGAGAACCTGGAGAATGAGAACACGCATCTGAAGATGTACATTATTGAGCTGCAGGCGCAACTGCGACAGAATGGTGTCGAGCCCGGAGCCCCGCCAGCACCGCAGCCGGGCTATGCGCCGATACAGCTGCCCTTCGGCGCATCTTGGGACTCGCCGCAAAGCAATGGTGGATACCAGTCGACCGGCAGCACCGAGAGACATGGTTCTGTCGGCTCACTGCTGCCAGAGTTCAGATCTGGGTGCATTGGCGACAATTATCTTGGTGTTGCATCCGAGAACAATTGGTTGAGCCCGATCGAGGGCACATCTCTGACCCTGTTCGGCACGAAGATCGACTTGGCCGAGTTCATGCCACCAGAGCCCAATCCAGACGCCTCTGCGATGTCTTACCAGACGTTTCTTGGTCATGCATTCGGCTCGGTCCCAACCAAGCAACCAGAGCTGCCCGACTACCAGCAATGCAAGGTGTACGCCGAGTGGTACTTCCGCTCCATCCAAAACTTCACGCCGATCCTGCACAAGCCTGATTTCATGGACCTCATATATCGCATGTACCACGACGCTTATCAGCCATCGCCTGCGGAGACGGTAATGGTCCACATGATGCTGGCCGTCATGAACTTTCAATGGTCGTCACGCAATGGCTCAGAGCAAGCCAGGAGTGCATCATTTGAGCATTACCACTTCGCGCTCACCTTCATCCCACAACTTATCACAGGACACAAGCTCGAGGATATCCAAGCACTCACGCTTATTTGCTCTCAGTTGCGCAACCAGCCGCGTCCCGGTGCAGCATGGATGTTCACAAATATGGTGATCGGGCTGGCCATCGAATCCGGCCTGCATCGCTCAGTCAAGTCGTGGTCTACTACAGCAACTCAGCTCAGCGCACACGCCATCGAGATGCGAAAGAGGATCTTCTGGAGTCTATTGCTCTTCCACGTCGCCATCAGCAGCAAGCTCGGGAGGCCTATGCCGTTGCGCTTCGAAGACTTCGACATCGAGATACCAGACGCTGTCGACGACAATCTGCCAGGCGAGCAGGAGATGACCAAGTGGAAAAGATGCTCCTGGCGCGCGGCTATCCACGGGTTCAAGCTGCTCAAGATCTTGATGCAGGTATGCAGCACCATCTACACTGTCCGGTCGTCGAGCGTACCATACGAAGTCAATGTTCGCCAGCTTGAGAAAGACCTGCAGGCCTTCCAGGCACAGATACCGCCGGAGCTGGCTGGTGGTGCACAGACACGCGAGGAAGACCGTGTTTCTGCGCTGTACCTGCAGGTCTCTGCTGCTGAATGCGAGCTTCTGCTGCATCATCCCGCACTGTGTCGCGCCACCTCGACTCAAGTTGTCGGAGCCAACCTCGATTTGTGCCTCGCTGCCAGCAACAAGTTGCTGCAGGCTGCTTCCCATCTCAAACAATTGAAGAGTCTAGATACCACCTGGTATTACGGGACAGACTTCCTTGCTGCCATCTTCACCACGCTTTTCGCGTTGACAGAGAAACGGGATCAGATGACATCGGCCAATCTGCAGCAACTAAGACAAGACATGGACAATTGGTTGGAGGTCATGGGTGAGGTCGGCAAGCTTCTCGGTATGTGCTCTGTATCTCCATCTGTGTTATGTTGCTAATGTTGCGCAGGTACTGGCCCGAAGCTGCAAGAAGCAGTACGGAACATCATCGAATACTCCATTGGCAACATCAACCGACATCTGACTGCGAAGACTGCTTCAGCGGCTATTGCCACTGCCACTGCCACTGCTGCCGCCGTCACTCAGGACGCCACGAATGGTCAGGACCAGCAGGACCAGCAGCAGACATACGAGCACAACAATGATTATTATAGCGGCGGCAGCGCACCTGCCACCAACACGGATCGTCAACGGCAATATTCAGGTGACGGATCAACACATGCCGGTCAGGCTCAAGCAGCGCCTTTTACGGAGGCGGTCCCGCAGTACTACCAGCAACATCAGTATGCTGCGCAAGCCATGGCAGCTTACAACAATGCGACATACGATCCCGATGCGATGAAGTCGAACATTGAGGCCCAACTCAACACCGAGCTTGGTGCAGGCACAGACGGCAGCTCGTCGCAGCATACATCGCCACAGCATGCGCAAGCGACGACACAGTACATGACCGCATTCCAATCTTCAGCGCCACAGACTGCCTTCCGACCGCAATCTACGCCGGCAGCAATGCAGCAAGGCGCGTTCCAGAATAGCGGACACGCTGCCTGGCGGCACTTCGCAGATAACATGCTGGGCAGTATGGGCGTCAACGTCAGTGCGACGAACGACTACGGGATGAGCCCAGCCGGCGGCATGATCCTGAAGACGGATGGGAGTGGGCTGGGGACGCCACCGGTGGGAAGCTTTGGAGGCATGCAGATGCCGGCCGACGGCAGCCAGTCGTGGCCGCTGATCCACTACCAGAGCTCTGATGGCACCCAAGGCTGAGGTGTTACACGACGACGATTGATTTTCGGGTGGCTTTTCCCCAACGATACCATGTATGAGTAGCGGGCATTTTGAGCGTTTAGAGTGAAGCTTTTTAGCGGGGCGAATGAGGTGCGGCTTGTGATTAAAAATCCGACCAGAGCGCCATCGAGATTGTACATGTACCACGCGACCTTGAATGGTCTTGAATATTGTGTTGTCGGGATGCGAGTTCTCATCATGATCTGGTGACAGTAGAGTAACGTCGGGCCGTGCCGAGCCAATCGCGGGCCAGCTGAGTTGCGGCGGAAGCAGGAGGGACGAGGGTCGGGGACAAAAGACGTTGGACCCCGGACTCCGCCAAGTTTGTATGTTGATTTCAGACATCAACCTTCATTAATTCATAACCACACTCATATGCAGCTAAACGAGACATAGTATATATAAAATAAAAGCTCTTTTAAGCACTATTAACTAATGTTTTTAGATTTTGTAATAGCCTCTTCTATACTATATAGACATAAGAAGAAGTTAAAATGCAAATATACTATACTAACAAAAAATCGCGTCCTTAAGCCTCTTTACAATAGACTTATAAGGCTATATAACATAAGCATAGCCTAAATAAACAGACCTAGATTAATTAATAGAAGCAGAAGAATAAATAATAAAGATCTAGCGCTAAAAGAATAGGCTATTACTAAGTTCTAAACTAATAAAGTCTAGCTTATCTAATCTACTATATTAAGAAGGATTAGCTCTTACGCAATTATTAGTAGAAGAACTTAACTAAGCTTATCTCTTATAATAAAGATAGATATTATCTATATACTAAGACTATTAAAAGAGCATTAAATAAGGCTAGATATTACAAGTATAAGGCATATTAAAAGAGCTAGCTATATAAGATAAGCGTTAAGATAAGGCTTTAATATATAAAGAATAGATAATACTATACTAAAAATTAGTAGTACTAAAGTTGTCTTTAGTAATAAGACTTACTTTATAGTTAAGTCTTATAGTATAGCATAGGTTATTTATAATAAGATAGAGCGTTTTTATCTAGACTACCTCTATATTACGAATCTAGTAAGGCTAAGAAAATAAGTAAGCAGAAGAAAGTAATGCTCTATAAAGCTACCTATAGAGCATAAGAGACTCTACTAGCATAAACTATATAAGAGCTCTATAGTACTCTGCGCTAAGTACTATAAAGTGTTTAGATACTCTACTATACTCTAAATAGAGTACTATAGAGTATTTAGATACTTTACTATAATCTAAACAGAGTATAGCAGAGTAGAACTTAGAGAAAATAATATCTAAAGGTATATAAAAACATAGAATAAATCTATTTAGACTATATTTAACCTATATTAGTAATTAACTAATTAGAATTAACTATTATTAAACTTTTGTTATTTATTAGAACTACTTAGCACTTTTTTCTTATTATATACTTATCTAAAGAAGCTACTAATATATTACGAATCTAGTTAGACTAAAAGAGTAATTAGTAGAGAGGCGATACTCTATAAGGCTACCTTTAGAGTAGAAGAAGAAATCTACTAGCATAAACTATATAGGAACTCTATAGCGCTCTATACTAAGTACTATAGAGTAGTTAGGCGCTCTACTATACTCTATATAGAGTACTATAGAGCGCTTAGATACTCTACTATAGCTAAGATAGAGCAAGATAATACCTAAAGGTATATAGAAATATAGAATAGACTAAGTCTAGAGTATATTTAACTTATATTAGCAATTAACTAATTAGAATTAACTGTTATTAAACTCTTGTTATTTATTAGAACTACTTAGTACTTCTTTCTTATTATATACTTATCTAAAGAATACTACCTATACTAATCTCTTAGAGTTAACTATATATATACTAAGGTATTTAGTATATATTACTCTACTAGTTAGTTGTTAACACTTTAAATACCCTTAAGTATAAGTACTATATTAAGGAACGCTTTAGGAACTCTAGCTTAAGCAAAGCTAGAGGATTAATATAAGCAAGAACTATAAAGAGAGACTATACTATAAAGACTAAACTAAACTTAAGGACTAGCTTAACTAAATGTATTTGTACTTTATGTTTAATAATATTACATAGAATAAAACCTTATTTGCTACTATCTATATATATAGTAACGCTTAGAAATAGATTAAACCTTACCTTTTAAAATACCTAGAAGATATTACTAATAATAAAGGGATTTTTAGAAACTTTAACATCTTTAGGATAGAGATCTAAAAGATCTATAGGATCTATAATAACAAGAAAGTTTTAACTAGAGTTATCTAATATCTAAC
>ML995852.1:0-198305 GCA_010093825.1 Teratosphaeria nubilosa
TCACTCATGTGGTGCTCCAAATCCAAAAAACAAACGCCGTCATGTACAACCCTCACATCCATCCTCACCCCCCATGCATGCCTTTTTTCCTATACCCTGCCATGCCCATTGCAAACCCCCCCAAAACGGCTTTTACGCTCACTGTCGTGCATTCCACATAATCATAAAAAAAAATCATCCCATGATTCCAAAAAAAAAAAGCAAACCAAAAAAAAAAAACAAAAAAAAACAAATGAAAACTAACCCTCCACAACAAACCCTCCCGTCAACCCCCCCAAATACCTCTCCAAACCCACCTCATCCAAATTCTCCATCGGCGCTCCACGTTCGGCGCTCAACACGGGCGACGCCTCGCGCGAAACCCGCCGACTGGCCTCCTGCCCGCCATTCCTCAGGAACCCATGAAACTCGTCGATACTGCCACTAAACCACCCGGTCTTGGCGTTGAATCTCGGAAGCCTGCTCGTCCCCGTATCGAGGTCCTCTTCTTCTTCTTCTTCATCTTCTTCATCATGGCTCGTTTCGATTTGCACGAGGTCGGGAGGATGGGGTTTGAACTCGAATGCCGGGGAAAAGGGGGGGTCGGAGGAATTGGAGTCGGAATCAAAGGCGTAGACGCCATGGATTTCGTCGTCGTCGTCGGAGGCGGGGAGATGGGTGAAGACAAAGTCGTCCGGGCCGGGACCTTCGGCGGATGGGGTGGAGTGGTCGGAGGAGGGGATGTCGTCGTTGGAGGTTTTGGCTCGACGGCCTTGGGCGAGTTCGCGGTTGAGAGAGGCCAGGACGTCGCGGAGGCGGGCTTTGGCGCGGGGGTTGGACAGTTGCTCGATTTGCATTTCGGTGTCTTGGACGCGGGAGATGAGGTGGGCGAGGTCGGCTTCTTTGGCGGCGGTGGAGGACCAGGTCGGGTCGTCGGGGTGGGCGTCGTCGGGTGGGGGGGAGGGGAGATCGGGGGCGAGGATGTCATGGAACTGGGCGTGAAATTCGCGCATCATGAGGGGGTCGGGGACGGCGAAGATGACTTCCTCGATGCCGTGCCATTGCTCGGGGTTGGGTCGACGTTGTCGTGGGCTGCCAGCGACGACTTGTCGCCAGAGTTTGGCGACGTCCTTGACGGGGTTCCCGAGAGCGGCACAACCCCAGGCACCGAGGACGACTTTTTTCGCACCTTTGCCCTGGGCGATGCGCATGACGGCCTTCATCTTGCGGGTGACGAGCTCGCGGTCGCGATCGCAGTAGCTCATGCCGCAGCTGCAGATGCCCGCCAGTCCTTCATCGGACCTGCCTCTCCTGACATCCGGGAACTGGAATGCGGCGGCGGTGATGACGTCGACAAAGTAGCGGTCCCGTGTGTGCAAGTCGTTGGCGTCGGGGGTGGTGTCTCGGAAGACCATGACGTCTGGGGTGTAGATGCCGCCGACGTCGGGTAAGGGGTAGAAGGAGTCGCGGAGAGAGGGGTAGGCGGTTGTGCGGTGGCAGATGAATTCTTCCTGGCTGTTGGCGCCGTCGAGGAAGCCGCCGCCGGGCCTCCACGGCGAGGCCATACTGAGGATGGCGACGTTGGGCTCGTCGTTGCGGGTGCGGAGACGGCATGGACGCGCTGCGGTCAAGGTGTCGGCGGTCGACAAGCGGATGCGGAGGGGATTTCTTCCGCGGTGGGAGGAGGTGTCGGGATCGACGATGAGCTCGGCGGTGTGGATGCCATGGCGTGCTCGGGGGGAAGCGGTGAGGATGTCTGGGATGCTCCTGGCCAGCGTCTCTTTCGCTCTCCTCGCACGCTGCGCGCGGCGATTCTGTAATGCCGGCACGCCGCGCTGCTCCATGTGCCTGCGGTCGCGCGGTAGGAGAAGGACAACGAAGTGGACAAGCGAATGCCAGGCATGCAATGCAACACACACGCAACTGACTTCGCCGTATCCTCGGGACGCGCGCCGGCCGTCACATGCAAGACGCCAAGGCTGGCGCGCTGAAGACGACGATGCAATACGATCGGAGAACGACTGGGATAATCAGAGGAATGACAACACTGTACGATGTGTCGGGATGTACACGACGGCTGCCACTCCGGCCGACGGCATTGTTCCTGTTGCTATGATTCTTCTTCTTCTTCTTCTTCTTGTTCTAGCGAGAGAGAGGAGTCGGTCGGCGAGGCATGTGAAAGCACACCGACCCGAACACGGCGCTGCTACCACGAATAGCCGCGGTCAGATCCACTTTTCCATCCCGACGGTCCGATCTCGCATCATCATCATCATCGTCGTCGTCATCATCGTCATCATCGTCATCATCGTCGTCATCGTCGTCATCATCATCATCATCATCATCATCATCATCATCCAGTATTATTATGAATGTAATCATCCAAAGGGAGATGCTGCGTGTCACAGGCTCAAGTTGAATCACAGCAAAATGCGACTCAGGGTCTGCGGGAGGGGTAGATTTGGCTCGAGAAGACGGGAACTTCCTTTCGAAGCCCCCCATTCCGATGCTCGCTCTGCTTACGTCACGTACCTCCGGCTGCCCAGAGCTTCACACCTCTATGGTTGGGTGATGGTTGATGGACGGCCATCGTTCAAAGTGGTTGCTTGGTTGGTGGGAGAGCGCTCGTTGTTACACCGACTTGGGCATGGTGGATGGCATTTTCAGGTCACGTGAGTCGTCGATCATGTGCCAGTCGGTCCGCCGCAGCTCTAGGGTTAGGGTTTGGGTAAGACTCGAGACAACACATATGGCATCAAAGGTCGGTGTATCTTATGGTCGGTTGGTTGATGAAGCAAGCGGTGAGGTGGCTGTGTTGCGACGTCTGCCAGTGCCGCCTCGCCAACACGGAAGTCCGGTATACGGTATTCCCAGGAGTGCCATGATTACCTGCATGTGTATCGCCCTTTCGAGCGCTGAAATATGCTGCCACGAGTCTTGAGTGGTCATGAGAGGTACCCGTCAGCATCATCTAACAAGCACTACATGTATACCAACATCGAGACACTCCCTCCCATCGTCTCAAAACCACCCAAGACAACAGTAAGGTGGCAGCAAAATCCTCAAAATCCCACCCACCCAGCCCACCACCTCGAAACCCCAAAACATCCCCCCCGCGTGCCCGACAATCGCGGCTTTGCCGCCTGGATGCCACGCCAGCACACCAGTCGCATCGTGGACCCGGACGTCTATCCCTGTCGCTTCATGTACCCAACGCGATGCTCGCTGCCTCTCGTCCAGTCCGGCTCATTTTTCACGTCATCGGCGCTGGATCCCGGATGATCCGCGACATTCACCTTCCATGGGATATCATGTGGCGTGGTGGGAGAGTATAGGCACATCAATCTGCAGTCAGGCAATTTTTGCGCCTCCAGAGTGTCACGGTAAATACAGGACAGAGGCAAGTGGCCTACCTTTCATCAATATAGCCTACGCCGCAACCCACTGCATAATGATCCAGAGGCTTTGTTCGAAGCTCGAATGCTCAATATTTACATAAGCATGCTAGTTGTGCAGATGACCTTACTGCAGTTGGTGCATGCGATTTATTATCCGCCAACTCCGCCAAATGGCCATCTCCTACTTTCCTCCATATCAATGTCTTAACACACCAACGCAGCCGCCGATTAAGCCGCCTCATGCCTCGTATCCGAAACCGAACGCCATATCCTGATGCACCATGAGTTCTAAATCTATATCTCCAATCGCGAGATTGCACGCCGACACATGCTTCTTGTACAGCAAAGGAAATAAGCTCGCGCCAAAGCTGGTGGATCGCTAAAGTCGCTGAACGGCAACAGAGAGAGCAGCAGGTAGTCTAAAGCTGCCGTCGAAATCCTTGGCGTGCGAATAGATCCGAGGCCCAGTGCATGCCTGTGAAAGCGGCGCCGAACACGATGAGCAGGATGATCAGCGTGGTAATGATGTCCCGCCAGAAGTTGTTGGCACTGCGTTTGCCGCCGGATCCATGAGAGCGGGGAATACTCCAGTCCCGTTCTGCCTTTGGAAGAGACTTGTTGGAAAAACGCTGCCTTATGGCGGCGCCGAAGAATTGTTCAGGGAGAAGTTGCTGCCATAAGAGGTCGCGTTCGCCAAGAATGCTGGCGCTGTAATGTTCAAGGAGGGAGAAGTCGTGTTCGCTGACATTGTACCGTTGTAGAATGTGCCGTTGTACGCGGTGCCATTGCTCGACCATGGTGATGGGAATGCCAGCGGAGGGAGTAGTGCCGTACTGTTGCTGCTGGTCGCGTTGCTCAAATTCGCCATGATAGTGAAGGTCTCCAAGATCACTACTTCCTCGACCGGCTGCAGGTACTGCGTGACGATCTCCGACGGCATCGCTAGAACGACTGGCTGCGCGTATCCTTCGACTACAAACTTTATGCATCAGCACAATGTCTGCAAAGAGGCATTCACGCCCAAGCCATCATCACGCCCATATCCGGCCAGCGATGCCCAGACCCGTCTCCCTTGCCTGCAAATCCCGCTTCGCTGCACCGGTCGATGTTGTCGTTGGAGTTGAGTCCTCGGTGAGAGTGCCATAGCCAATGACGCCTTGCCCTGGCATCGGCCACTGATCGGGGACTGCCGCGAAAGTCTGGGTATATATGACCTCGACATAGGTCGTTGTGCCCGCTATTGTAGACTCGACCCACTGTGTAGTGACGGAGGGATATTGGGACGGAGACAGGCTAATACCTAGATTTGCTCCACCTCCTGCGGCTACCCCACGGCGGACCCTGGGAAAGGACGGGTAAGTATATGTGGATGGGTGGTCGGAGGGTAGAAACATACTTGAGGTCTTCTGGTTGTTGGTCTTCGCTCTGGCCAAGGGCGGGCTGTTGATCGTGGGGTTCTGAAAGAGCGCGCTCCTCGATGTGTGCAGCTACAGCGGCTTCGTGCACGCCCAATGCCAGCACTCGGGAGGCGGCACATAAGGCCAGGAGACTGGCGACAGAAGGGTACTTCATGGCGTCGGTATGGGAAGACGGGTGTGGATGCTGGTCACGCGACGACGAGCGGGAGGACGAGCGAGCGAGCGAGTGTCGCAGTGGCTTTACCACTGTCTGCATGTGGCAGTCAGATAAGGCGCGCGTGCTCCCATAACGTGTCTCCATCGACTCACGCTTGGCCAGCAATCTGCTGATATCACTGCCCGCTGTCTCTGGTATTGTGGTCGAGGCCGACGAGCAACCGGTGGTGGTGTATGACAGTATGCGTCTCCTTGGACGTGCTTGTTGATCCTATGGCGTCCTCTTGGAAGTTGACGGCGAGGAGTGATCGTCCTCCTATGCAGGCTCAGCAAGTACAGTTCACCGGCTGAACCGGTATCCTGAAGTCTAAATGGTTGCTGGCTTCCTTCAGGAGTGGCGGGCAGGTGGGGCCGCGTTGCAATGAGATAGCGCGGTCGAAGGTCGCTGTGGTGGCTGCCAGCGCAGACGCGTCGTGAAGATGATATGGCTTGGTGGTGTGGCTGTCGATGTATAGGGGCACCAAATTGTGAGTAGGTGGGTTGGGTCTTTGTGCTGTTGAAGAAGCGCAATCTTGAATCAGAATCGCCCGCCCGTTGACTAGTCGCGTCGATCCCTGCCAATGGACCACGACCCTAGGCTAAATATACGAAATTAACGTCGGCATTTCCTCGCCAGTCCTTCAACCAACAATCTGCATTTGGTGCTCTTATACACCTGAGCCTTGAACGTTGTGCACGGAGAAATGCAGTGTTGCCGGGCTCTGCTGACGACGGGAGTTTGAAAAAACGTTGTGGGCTGAGATGCCAGGAACCCCATCACATGTACCTTAGCCACTTCCGGAATCAAAGGCCGTATTCGCCACCACACAGTACGAGCGACACGACGGCTCTGACATTGGCGGCATCACCATGTTCAGCGGCGGCGATATGCTGAGAAAAGCAGCTGATTTCACAAAGTGCCGCAGGTCATAAGCCCGCAGCGACGAACTATCAGCATGACTAGCCTCCCATCAACCAAAACACATTCCGGTGTCCTTCTTGGCATCAAAATCTCCCATCCAACGTCTTCAGCGCATCCTGCACCGCATCACGACTGCCGTACAATGCCTTTGCTTTTCCCCAGACCGCAGGCGAGAGCATGTGCGTCTAAGCGCTGGAGACACCGGCGATACCTCATGAATGCATAGAGGTATTGTCTGTATGATGCTTGGCGCACCGATGCATCGCCCAACATGCCAACCTTGCTGCGCGGTAAGTCTTCTCCAGGTGTGTACGTCTCGACCATGTGTCGCCACAACACGCTTCCTGAATCGAACGATCCACTTGCTCGAGCCGTCCGAGAATTCAGTGGTACCTAGGTGATCGCGTATGGCGCTGGACGGGTATCAGTCCAGTTTGCCATTTCCAAGAGCCGCAGCTTCGAGATGTGTATACACTTCACGATCTCAACGCTGCCGTGAAAACAGTTGGCGCTGTGTTGGTACTGATCGGGCTCGCCGTCTCCGCGGGTCCAACCTCGACATGTTTGGGCACCGCTCTCACGAAGCTGGCAGGGCTAAGCTCTACAGCCTGTTCAATTCCTGGTGATGGCTTCAGGTATGCAAAAAGAGGCAGTCCCCTACCGAGCCTAACGATGAGGACTCTTTGGCACAATGGTTGGAAGAACAATACTCATGTCGCTGGAACTGCCTAAAAATGTCACTCGCGTTGCAGTGGGTTTGGAATTCGGATTCCACAAAAATGCCTTGATTGTGACTAATACTGTGCTGAAGAGCTGTCGGCAGGCTCAACCTTGTCGCTGAACACTGTTTCTATCATATTACATTTGCGCCCCAGCGCTACTACCAAAAACCATCTGAGCTGCAAATTCTAACCATGGACTGTTGAGCCTCCGTGCTAGCAAACAAACAAGATGAAATGTGACCTGGTCACGGTTGCTGATACGTTTGATCCTGAGTGCGTGCTTGGGAGCCGCGGCGTCCGTTGTGCGCCTACAAGATCGAGTCGCAAGGGAGGGCGACGTTGATGAGGCCCTGTGAAAACATTTCAGCTTAATGATCGTGAATTTGAGGGAAGGAAGCCTTACAGTCTCGTGGGTCTGGCAGCACTGGACGTTGCCGGAGGAGCAGGTGCTACCACCGACTACGAGCATATCATGTCAGCACATAGATGTCGGAAGTTGTCACGATGTAACAAACTTACGAAGGTTGTGGAGAGTGCAAGATCCACCCAGAACGGAGGCACCCTGCTCACCGGAGCAGCAAGCGGTGGCCTGGTTGCTAGACGAGCACATGTTGTTGCCACTGTTGCTGTTCCCGCCGTTGCCACTGTTGCTGTTGCCGCCGTTGCCATTGTTGCTGTTCCCGCCGTTGCCATTGCTGCTGCCCCAGCCGTTGCCATTGCTGCTGCCCCAGCCGTTGCCGTTGCTGCTGCCCCAGCCGCTACCACCTCTGCCGGAGTTGCCGCTAGGGTAGTCGCCGCTTGGGTAGTCATTGCTTGGGTCGCCGCTTGGGTAGTCGTTGCTTGGGTCGGTGCTTGGGTAGTCGCTGCCAGAGCCGTAGTCGCTTCCGTACGGAGCAGCGAAAGCCGCGGAGGCGGCAGCCAGTATGGCGAGGATGCTGGTGAACTGCATTTTGATTGTTGGGTTGGGGGTTTGGGTGAAAAATGAAGGTTGTTTGAAGCGAGTGGTTCTAAGTTGGCTGGAAAAGCTGGAATGTGAAAGCTGGTATGTGGAAGCTGAACTGATGTGCTGATGATGGAGAAGAAAAGGACTTGAGGTGGACGAAGACGGTGTACTTATATCTTCTTGCCTCTGTCATTTGGCCATGGCTTTGCGAAGCATTGACGCTCGCTGCTCCTCGCGAAGATGCTTTGAGCAGGGCGTCAGGAGAGATCTTGCTCAATCGGGGTACCGTTTCAGCTACCGAGATCCAGAGTCCAAGTGGTGCCCATGCTCACCCGTCATGATCTCCAGCGATAAAGTATGGAATAGCCGGTTTCTGCACCCTCATTGCTGCGCAGAAGAGCAAGGAGAGCTGGAGCTCGGTCGTTCCATGCAGTGTGCATAGACGCACACAATGATTCGCATCGCAGCCCCTGCGTCCACTAAGGTAATAATGGCAGGAGGGCAGGGCGTATAGCCTTAGTGATCTGGAAATAAAGCTGTACCGTGAGCATCAGTCAATGTCTGCCTTGTAGTCCTTGCGTCAAAGTCTGTTTCCCTGCCAAAGGCTAGATGCAGCTTAGCAGTGCGCAACAACCTGAAATGGTGGGTGTGTCCCTGAAGGCGGCAATAGTGTGTTGGCTTTCGACGGTCTGCGGCCGTGGCTTCTTCTGTCCTTCTAGCGTTTTTCGGGAAATCAACGCGCAGGTATGCCAGTCCGCACTACTGGGCGTTGATGCTATCGAACGTCTTGCCAACGGTCGCTAACGCAACGCGCACCCAAGCATTCAAAGCCAATCAGAAGCCGAGGGAAGCTGTAATGGAAGGGCTCTCGATAAAGCTCCAACCCCGGGCTTGACTCGTCCAGAACGACAATGCGCGATCGGAAAAGCCTTCGTTTCGTCGTGCGCTCACGCCATGGCCCATAATATGCCATTCTATACGCGTAGGGATGCGAGTACCTGCCGATCTACGCAGGTGATGATTTGCCCCTCGTGGCATTGTTGATCGACTATGGAGGACGACACCGTTCCAGCACGTCTATCTGCACGTCAGAGGCAGGCTGAGGTGGTCGATAGTCTTTCCAGAAGCGGGTGTGACGGAGAGAGTGCGCGAGAAGTCTTGCGTAAAGCTCTGGCTGACCGATAATCCCGTTTGGCCGCGCCTTGGAAATGGAATATAGGTGCCCAAGCCACTTCTCCTGTTCATTTCTGCTTGTGCTGTGTCTGCGGAGACGCGCAAGCCCGCATCTGGCCCATGAATCTTGCGTGCCAAGCAGCTCGCGACGCACAAAATCTGGCTGGACGGCACGCCGCACCGGAGACGACTGAGACACCGGTCATGCGATTAAGTTCGAAACAGCCACGCGCCGGCAAAGTCCATTGACACCGGGCCGAACGGGTCGGCGTCGTGGCAACTGTCAGCTCCCGCCGACGGCCGCAGCCTGCGCGCGCCGGGCAGTAACAAGGATGAGCTCGATGCTGTGATCCCAAAGCCATCTGATAGCGGTATCATCAGTCGACCAGGTCCCAGTGGGCCCAATATTTCCTGACTCAGCGAGATGAAACGGGCGGCCTCCTCGGACCAATAGTCTCGCGAACCTGGAAGTTCGGCTTTGATCTTTGTCAGCATCTGAGGTGCCGTCAGTCCTGCGGTCGCTCGAGGTGAGGCGGTAGTGCGAGCTCGGCCCCTTGATGTCATTCGAGCTGTCGGGAACGAACGTTCGCGGGAAAGGAAGTGTACCTGGCAATACTGTCTGACATTATTGGTGGAAGGGTATGTATGTCATGACTCTTACTTGTAGCGTCAGAGTGCCAGAATACGAACTGACTGATGCGGCAGATGTCTCTCTGTTCTGGTGACCCACTGCTGTGCTGAATTGTCTTTCCGCAGAGAAGGGGGCGCAGGCTCAACGCCATGCCTGACACGGCAGCCAAAGGTACAATTTGCGTCTGGTCCGATCATGTTTTGGACTGAGCATCGGAAACCCGATGATCGAGACATTGGTACTCAGAGCAACTCCGTGTCGGTCGGTCGTTCCTTTAGACGACACCTGTTGCCATCTGGCTTCTTGGGCCATCATATGAAATCCATCAGCCATTCCTCCAATCCGCGGACGGAGCGTCCGACTCTGGAGAAGCACGGTTTTTGCTGCAACATACGCAACTTATCGACCTATGTGGTGGTGAGCTCATCCGAGCCGCACAGCTCCTTGGCTTCAACTCCCCAGCGGCTGCTCCTCTCATGCCTGCCATGGCTCTTCGACGATTTCAGCACAGATTGCGGCGTCCAGCCAGGCTTTACCAGCCGTCGAGAAATCATGCGCATGCATCGAGCTTTGGGTTGCCACGAAAGATCTGGCTCGTGGTGGCCATGCACTCGCCCCGCACCGAATGGAACCAATTGGAAGCTGAACGCTGATCGGCCACGACCTGCCCGGAATGCGCAATGATGACGGGCGTAAAATGATGCTTCCGCTCATCTCTTGGAGTCGCCGTTATTCCGCAGTAAGTTCGGTCATAATTGTTGCTGGCCTCAATGCTAGCATTTTCTCTCACAACAATCGCAGTACTGGGTCCAGGATTTCTGCTGGGCTTGATCTATGCTCCAGCCAAGGCTTCCGGACTCATCCGACTCCACTTTGACCCTGCCTGGCGGACTGTTGAACAGGGGGCGTAATATCAGTATGGTACGCACCTCATGCTTCGAGGTGCAACATCTTTCCTGGAGCTTGAACGAATAAAAGAGCTGTCCAAGGGCCTTTGCTCAATAAAATTTCGATTGTGCGTGATACATACTAGACTAACAGATACTCTCGCGCACATCTCTGCGCAATGACAAGTAAATCGTTACATTATAAAGCGTGGTCGGGCACGTTTATCTGAAAGAGAAAGCGTCGTGGCAGCTCGCGCCAATGCGAACAGAGCAAGCACCCGTATGGTGGCGCTAGGCATTTGCTTAAAAGGGACAGGCCACGTTGACGTTGATCAGACCCTATGAATCGTTAGCTGACAAGTGCTAAGGATATATCCATGAAGTCTTACAAATTGATCTGTAGGACAGCATCGGGTCGATCCTGAGCAGGCACCCTGCACTAGAACGTGTGTCAGCATCAGACCTCACGTGCCAGAGACTCATTGTACTTACAAACGCCACCGAGGACGCAGCTGCCACCAAAGATGGGACCAAGAAGGCCGCCGCTGAGGTGTCCGTCACCACTGTTGTTGTCTCCGTTGCAGCAGGAGTTGGCAAAACCCTGTATGCCCATCAGCTCACGGCCAACCGGATTCGAGAAACTTGCGCCAACTCACAGCGTTGCATTTGCCACCGTTTGGTTTGTCTGGATGGCTTGGGTCTGGTCCGGGGTGCGGGGTCGGGATGGGCCAGATATGGGGTTGAGGAATGTCGAACGGTGGTTTGTACATCGGCGGTAGTCCACCTCCACAGGCACCCGGGATCGGATTGCCGCAAGGGTATTTTTCTAGGCCACCTGCCAGAGCCGAGGAGTGCGCGAACGCATATCCATTGCCTGATGCGACCGCACCGGCGTTGGCCGCAGCCTGACGCACGATTGTTAGCCGATCCTTTTGCTCGTGCTGCAATGAGGCACTCTAGGATGGACTCACGAACGAGTTATCGGGTTTAGCCTCCGCTTCAGGCAATGCCTCAGGGATGGCTGCGGCCTTCGACATGGCCGCGACCCCGAGAAGGGCCAGGACGGGCGACGGGAGCTGCATTGCTGATAAGACTATGAACGAGTGTCTTGTTGAAGAAGGAACAGTGAAGGCAGTGGAAGAAGTTCTAGAAACGATCGAAGCGGCTCGACGATGCAAGCGACTGTTGACTGCTGATGGTGAGAAGCTACTTTGGAGGGTCTTCTGGCTTATACTTATAGTCGATACGTCGTCTCCTTTTCCGCCTCTCCCGAGCACCCGCGCACAATCGGATCCAGCTCATGATGGCGCTGCCGGAAGTTGGACGCGTCATTGACACGAGCATGCTGGCAGTCTTGGTCGCGAAGGCCAGAGAGATGAGCAACAATAAAGCATAAGGTACCAAAGTCTACAGGAACTAGAGTTGTCAAGGGCCTTGCTGACAGCATGGTAGGCCCAGGCCCAGACTTCTCAGGTCTGTGTATACGATGTGAGAATTAGGGACAGGTGAGGATTTGACCACCTTGGCCGTGTCTGCGCCATCGCCAGTAGATTGTCGAAAATGATCGAGTTCCGGCCTCATCACGCATAGCAGATGCGCAAGAGCGTGACCCGAGCCATCTTCTGATGCAGTCGTCCTTCCTATCCAAACGCCAAGATCTCGAACCTCTGCAATGGGAGGACTTCCGTGCATACGGATCTAGGATGTACTTCCCAGTGTCGCACCCTGTGACCTGTCGGCGTTGGGCACATCTTACACGAGCGCAGTGCACTTCTGGTCCTACGGTGCTATGGGCAGTCGAGTTGCAACTACTTTGTGAGTTCTCCGGGTATCATCTGATGCAGATTCATACTGTGGCATTGCTGGACAGGCTTACCACGTCCAGAAAGCACCCGAAAACTCTGTCTGCCCCTGTAACCTTGTTGTTCCAAAGGCTTAGCAGTCTTCTTGCCGCTTGTCATTGTTTCATCACCCTGCTGAAAGGCTTCGGCGATTGCGAAGCGAGCTTCGCCGCGTCCGCGAGCGTCTCAATCCACCGTCTGCAATTCGCAAAGGCCGTGTGGCCCTAACGCAGACTGTGAAGTCGAGCGGCATGTTACTCAACATGCTCCTGCCAAACGGCTCGTGCTGACAGTCCGACAAGATGTCCAAGACTCCGGAATTCGAAATCACCAAGCCATGGCACATCTTCAGGGTCAGTTCGATATGCCAGGGTTTGTCCTTAGCATGGATATGCCAGTTTCCAGGATGAGGCATGCCACATCTCGATCATCCTCTTGTTCCTGCCGATTCTCGTCAATGGAATCGATGCCTGTTGGCCAGCAAAAATAACAGCTGCTGGTACCGAAAAAGACAATCTATTCTTGACTCGTCAGGCGCTGTCTCAGTATCAGGGGCAAAACTATTGCAGGAAAATGGAATCGGCGTGGTTGCCTAAGGTGCTTGGCATGGCGGTCCAGGGCCTCCCAGGCACAAGTTCGAACGCCTTGACTATTAACTTTACGAGACTCCGCACAAATATGCACGTCTCCAAGGCTCCAACTCGTCCCTCCGCACGACCACAAGGCTCAAGCACGATTCCAAGCACGACTCCACGCCCCGTTCAGACAGAGTAGTACCAAGCGAGCAAGATTGCAGAGCAAGTTCGCATTGTCCCCTTGCAAGTTCGTTCGCAACTGCCGACCGTGCGCAGTACATGCCTGTTGTGGTAACGCCAGCTCCTTTGCGAAACTACAGCACACAGCAGATTGGAGAGCACACCCTACATAGATGCGCTACCCCACAGCCGACTGAGACCTGTGATGTTTCACCGTATGAAGAGCAAAAGGATTGGGGCTCGCCGCAGGCCCAGTGAGGCGACAGGCCTGCAACTGCTTGAGATGTGGAGAAGGTCGAAGCTTTTAAGCCTCCTGGGTTATCATCGATTTGAGGAGCCAGCGAACCCTTGCGCGATTAAGATTATGGGCTTCCGGTCTCGACTGGATGGCGACAAAAGCAGACATATGAGTTGAAGGTCACTGGGCATGAAGTTCGAATACAGGCTCTGCAGGTTCGTATAGCCACATTTGGCGTCCCTTCGGATCCGAAGTAGTAGTGAAGCTTAGTGAACCTATCGCAATGTGAGCGAAGGGTGATGAAGTCAACTTCTCGGGCTGGTGTCTGAACATGCTGCATTAGGCACCGTATCATATCAAGCAAAGGAGAACGTGCAATCCCGCCGTCCCCGAATTCATCGTGCGCAGACATGCCTGCAAGTAGGACAGTCACTAGTATCAATCGTCACGCCTCAACGGCAGCCGCTCATGCACTGAACGCTGCAACAAGGCTCAGGAACAGGAGCCGAAAAATGGTCGCCAAAACAATACTGTACCCAACTGTCCAGCAATCATCCACAAGCACAAACCATTAAACAGCTTATCTCACGATAGGCCTTTTGGGAGCAAAGATGGCCTCACGGGTGATTTGCGAGGCGAGCGGCTCTGCGTGCCGCTGTCCATGCGCTCAGGACATTTCCGGTGCCGGGTTTGGCACTTGTAGGCATGCCTCCAGTAAGCCGTGCATAATCTTTGGCCATTGCCGACTGGAACCCAAGAGGAGCATGCGCCACAGTAAGCCTCCCAGTCGCTGGCACCAGGTGAACGGCGAAACCCAATTGGCAATGGAAACTGGCGACCTGTGGTACAGCTGACTCCGTGCGTGTAATGAGCATGGTACTACTCACGTCAGCTCATTCGACAACGGGGATACGCTAGTGATACCCAATACGCCGAATCCTTGAGCCTCCACCACGATGAGCAATAGCCACACCAGCCGAACCTGTCCGGCCCATCACCACGGGTCCATTGAGCTGTGTATAGATCGCCCTCGAAGCGTGGGTTTTGCGGCTGCGGCTGCGAAACACCGACAACAAAGTCTGTCTCGGGTGGATCAGACCGTCGCAGAAGAGGCTTGAAGATGTCAGAGGCCGACGGAGGCCATTGCAGCTGCAGGCTGGATGGCCCAGTATCCCGGGGGTCGGAGCATGTTCCGCTGACTGGTACGTCTGGATTGATGCTGTGTGAGGATCGCGACCAATTGCTAGTGATACCCGGACCATCAGAGACCATTCCAAAGTAGTTGGCTTGATCGAAAACAAGCGCATTTGGATACAGATGCTGCGCTGCCAAAGCGATGTCGACAGCTGGTGATTGCCACTGGCGCTCCGGCACACGGGTGAAAAATGTCTGATGCTCGTGGGACTGCAATGGATGCATGTTTTGAGCTGGTTGTGTCCTCGTCGGGGCTCCATACTGCGTACTGACGTCGTGACTAGTGCGGCTCAGACACTCGTCCTCTGTGTCTCCCGGTAGAAGATCCCACAACCCGACATCGAAGTTTCCGTATGGATGGTTCATGCCAATGGCTTTCCGAGGGGCAAACTAAGACAGGCGAAAAGAGACAATCGTGATGTATTACATCTGCGAAAGGAGAGCGAGGGTGCAGACTTCGAGGTATTGAACGTTCGAGGTCACCTGCAATCCTTCGGCCGGACCTTCACTTTGGCAGGCCGCATGAGTGCTCACCGGATTGTCAGTTGATGCAGGTTGCCGCTGCAGTTGGCCAGATCGATGAGGTATGCGCAAAATTGGTCCAGACAATTGTTCAAACCCTGCCAGAAGCGCACGAGCACAACCTGCACGCTCGACGTGCATGCTGCTTTGCATTGACAGCTATGCTACCGGCCTGGAGCATGCTCGAGCCCTACGGGCCTACCCGACGCAAGGAGTGAAGGCTGACAAGAAACAATCAGCAATTGCTGAAGGCTGTCGTGGTCAGTTTGCGCAATCCAGAGTTGGTAGAATATCTTGCTGCTGATCATGGGCAATCAGCAAATGCGCATGCCGTGTAGCACGAGAATCGTTGCGCTAGAGTTGGGAGACAGCTAAGCGACGTGATGCTCTGGCTCAATTTCACGCTCTTCAGGGTCGATCAACGTGGTTTCGCGGTCATGTGCAGCACCGCATGAACTGAGTCGGAGTGCCGGATGCCTTTGTGTAACCATTGTTGGCAGATCCTCATCCCGGGTGCAGCAAGAACTGGACTGAGCGATAATGCATCATCGCCAGGGATACGGAAAGTCGACATTACGGGACAATGCAAGCATCGGATGCAGTAGTCATTGCGGATGCCAGTGCGGTAAGCAGATCGGCATGCTCAGAGCGGGATCGTGCCTTCGGCGCATAAGATTGTTGCAGTGTTGCATGCCGAGCCGATATAGCAGGATGCCGTGCCCCCCATGATGTCTGCCAACTTGGTGAATTTCAAATGTGCCAAGCCAGCAAGGATCGTCCCCACATCTTCCACGTTTGAGAGACGGCTCAGGAGTGTGTGACTTCAGTCACCCGGTTACTAGAGGCAGCATGGACAGAAAGGCAAATTGGTAATAAGATGAAGGTCTGGCGGGACGGACGCCACCTTCACAGGGATATGACAACTGCATAGGGCTACCTCCTGATGTAATGATTCTGTCAATCAATCAACCTGACTGGTTGATGGAGTAAATGGTCAACGGGATGAATTGTTGACGGCTTGTCGAGATTGACTACTTGCTCGTACGCTTGGCTGCTCGATCATATGCTTGACCACTGACGGCTGCAATCGACTGCTTGACGCCAATGTCAGTGATTTCGTCAGTCAATCAACCGGTTGACTATTTGATAAAGGTTGACTATTTGATAACGGCTGACTATTTGATAACGGCTGACTATTTGATAACGGCTGACTATTTAATAACGGTTGACTATTTAATAACGGTTGTCTATTTAATAACGGTTGACTGCTTGATGATACTGTCGACTGCTTGATGACACTGTTGACTGCTTAATGACACTGTTAATCGCTTGATGCCACTGTTAACTGCTGAATAGAACCGTTGACTGCTCAAATCAGCGGCTGATTATGTGCTGACAGCATAAAGATCCAAAGTCACAGTCAACTAGTCAACTAGTTGATCGATTGGTTGACCTATGGATCACTGGGTCACTTGATCGATGGACGTTCAGCTGGAACTTCCTATCAGCCTGATAATGTTGACCTACCAGTTACTTGTCGCTCTTGGCTAATATAGGCACGGTCAGTCAAATTGGGCGCAAGGAAATGCCAGTCGTTGCATCATGAATTGCCCCCTGGCTTCATGTACCTAGATCGCCAAGTTCTTGCAAGAGAACGCTGGCCGAGTCGCACCAGAATAATCCTCCATGATAGCCTTCACTGCTGCGTACAAACCAGGCCCAAGAATGAAAAGACCAACCAGCATGATAAAGGCATGCACAGTCGTCATGACCGACCTTCCAAGCCCATTGAACAACTTCGACCTGTACAGCGACCAGTACGCGATAGCGAAGAAGATGAAGCCGAAGAAGCTGTCGAACGCCGCCGAGAGCAAAGACAGGAAGTCACCCATGGAGGGAATCACCTCCGCAAAGATGAAAGCAATCGCCCAGATACCGACCATCACGGCCACCCACACGCCCCAGCCAACGATAGTGTTGGAATGCGCATGCCGTGATGTGCCCATGATACGCTGGAAGATGAACTTCGCCGACACGTTGGCGTAAATGACGCCGATGACAAGGGTGGGGACGATCACGAAGGCGAAGCTAGCCTTCTCGTACACCACGAGGCCCAGAGATCCAAAGGCCGGAGCCGTCGCGTATTGGCCGAGATACCTGAAGCCGATCGCGGGCGGGACGATGAAGAGGAAGCCGGAGATTGCGGTCAGGACGGCCAATGCCTTCGGGAAGTCCTGCGGACGCTCCATTTCGGCGATGAAGGTAGGAAAGAGGATCTGTGGCACCCACCTGGGACAGGTCAGCCGATGTCACACTAAAAGATTTAGACCTTACTCTGCTTACAAGAAGGTGATATTCAGCACTGCATTCATGCATGCCACCCAAGTGGTACCCGCTGGAGGAAAGGCATACGTCTTCACAGGGCCGTCCGTCGGGTAGTTACCGTTGTAACCGTACAGAGGAGCAGCCTCAATGCCAGCGAAGATCAGGAAAAGCAGAATCGCCACCGCCATGAAGAAGGCCGAGAACATCGACATGAAGCTGACGTGATTCAGCGTCCTAGGAATGCTCAAGACGATGCCCATGATCATCACGATCACGGAGAAGGTGACCGTGCAAAGGGAGTGATCGGACAGCGTGTTGAGGACTTTCGCCCCAGTCAAGACGTGAAATCCGATGAGCAGGATGTTGTTCGCCAGCAACATCACACCAGTCACCTCGTAAGCAACCCTACTCTTCCCGAAGATATAATAGCCAAAGTCACAGATATCCTTGATCTGCGGATATCTCATTATATAACGATGCATCGTCATACTCGTAATCCAAAACAACACGCCACACAGCACCATCGTGATAATCCCAGGCACCCAGCCAAGGACCGACAGCGACCATGATTGCGCCATGATCGCCAAACAGATTTGGTCGCCAAAGAGCAGGAAGGAGGCTTTCTGCCACGACATGGTTCGCAGCTTGATGTCGTGTGCGTGGTCTTCCTTGACCAACTCCGTGATGGTATCAATCGGGGAGGCGCCATCGCTTTCCCCCACGACGGCGACCTCATCCACAACCGACTTCTTCCTGTCGCCGTAATACATTGGTGTAGAAGACATCTTAGCGGTTATGATCAGTCCTCAGGCCGTCCAGTTCAAGGTGGGTGTCGTCCGTCGGTGCGAGAAAGGTCGAAAAAAAGCCAGGACCACACATGTACCACCCATACCTCTTATACACACCACCTTCCCTCAGCTCAGGATGCGTGCAGAGTCTGCAGCAAGCTATCCTGGGACTATGGAGGAAGGCAAGGCGTGATAGTGAACAGGCCGCGTCTAGGTGCGCCACGAACTGGAGTGGCTGCCGAGCCCAGCACATGGGAATCACGCCATCTCGCGCTTATCTTCTGATGAGCTGCAGCTTCGATAGGCTGTCCTATAAAACTGCTAGCAAGAGGTCTAAAGTGGCTGCTTGTTCTTTGTGACTGTCATCCTGCGGGAAGAAACTAGATCGTCGTGCATTGCGGTCAATGCCTCTCCTGCCCAAGCAAAGCCCGCCGCCATGCACCAATCGTAAGCATGCCATACCAGGTAGGATTCATCTCCGTTGGCAAAACTATCCATCACTGTCCAATGCCAGAGCATAAGAATGCGCGCCTAGCAAACAAGTGCATATCCAAGCGCAAGCTTATCTCGCGCCCTGCCGGGCTACGCAGCCACATGGTAGCACGTTATCCTTCGGAGCGGCCGCCCTAGGAGCCTCCAGCACGGCAGCGCCATGATATTTCAGCCCAGCCGCGGAAAGTGCCAAAAGCTTAGGGAGTCGTTGGCTTACCGCGCGTTGCAGCCATCGATGAAAAATGGAATGCAAATGCGCCTAGGTCTGGCGGATGACTTGGCTGGTATTTCACCATGGCCCAGACTTTCAGTACTGAGACCATCCATCGACGCACCAGTCGAGCGCGGTGAAGGTTTCGAGACCGTAGTACCTTCGACTTCCGTCAATCGACGTGAAGCAGTCAATACCAGCGCAGTCAAGGTCAAGCAGTCAAGGTCAAGCAGTCAAGGTCAAGCAATCATTGATATTAAATGATCAACATCAAGACGTGGATATTCAGCATTCATGGATCAGGCAGTCAATCACTCAGACTGTAAACTCAGAATCACTACTCTCCTAATCTGTCGTATACGGCCAGCACTAAACTGCCGCGCAACTGGCGCGGAGCATAACCGCGAGCAAATGACAGCCCTCTGTAACCACTCACCATCAAATCGTCTCCACAACCCTCTCACCCCAACTTACCCAGCACTAGACACCAACGCCTCCCCACCCTCCTCACCTTCCACACCCCCACCCGCGGACCCCGTCCTCGCGGGCTCAAACACCGTCCTCGGCCACGCCTCCCCGCCAGTCCTCAACACAGCCTCAAGATCCAGCCCCTTGCTGAACCACCTCTCCCTTCTCGTGCTCTGCCTCTGACTACCCTCCATAGCACTCCTCGCCGCTCTGGTAGTCCTTGCACGCTTAGCCTTGCGACTATCGCCTTCAATGGTGAGGTTGTTCAGACGTTCGCGGTATTCTTCGAGAGATAGATCGTATTGGACGATTGAGCGGACGTAGGGTGCCAGGTCTGTTGCTATGGCAGATATGGGGCCGTCGAAGATGGATTGCGTGATGCCTGTCGAGGTTGAGAGAATGGACTCGGTGGGCACCGAGATGGCGTCGAAGCAGGTGTAGGCTTGTCGTGTGAGCTTGGACTGGTCTTGAGGTCCTGGAGGCTTGCAAAGGTGCAAGTGGCTGGAGCTGCAGGCGAGCAAATACACTGCCGTAGCTGCCAATTCGGCGCTGAGACTCGAGAAGTCGTCCTTCTCATCAGTCTGCAGTAACCGCATGCCGTCGATGTAGTGATTTCGAGCCTTGTCAGGCATTTCTGGCTGAGTCATATCCAGTGGGGCGGTGTCAGGCATTCCGACTGCGGACAGCACATCTATCGAGCTCAGGGAGCCAACATATCTGTCATACTCCCTGAGGATAGCGCTGTGCTCAGCATTTGCGATCTCGCGGTCATAGCTCGCTGCGCTGCTTATGCCTGGCGTCCATGAGACAAGATCAGTCGCCTCGATGCCTAGCTCCAGCCAAGCTTTCAGCATGTCCTCATTCCGTTCCATACCACGTGTCAACGGAAGTCCCATACCTTCCTGGTACGTGTTTTGACTTACCACCCTGAGCTTTCGCCCGTGCGGATCGACGTCAGAACCAGGTGGCCATCGTTGATAGATCCATGCGAGGCCACCCCTTGGATCACCAACGCCCATCTGGCACCAGAGGTCGAGCTCCGTAATACTACTGCGAAGATCACTGTTCTTTGCACGGTACAGTTCAAGCACAGCGTCCCGTCTGAGCAGATGTCCCTCGATAGCCGCAAGCAGAAGCATATAGTCCACCGCAAGCTCTGCAGACGGCGGCTCTAACCGGAGGATTGCGTGCAGATCCATCGCCTGAAGTGGCACGAGGTCCTCGTCGTTGCAAGTCATGATGAATGGCCGCTTGGAGCTGATGATCAATTTCAGCACCGTAGCCCAGAATTCCTTGTCGTCCTTGAAGAGAATGTCGACCTCTTCTAGCAAGATCAGCGACTGCTGTTGATCCTTTGGAGCCTTCTTGAGCACATTTTGCACCGCTTCGACGGTTTCCGCTTTCACCACAGGCTTGGGTCTGGTCTGTGCAGCTGTCGTTTTGACAACAGCTTTAGGCCTGAAGAAGGCATTCATTTTGCCTTGTCTGCCACTAGCAAGGTCTTGCTCGAAGGCTTCGTCCAGCCTTGCCTTATTAGCGTCTTCGTTTGAGGAGAGGTTGTCGTCTTCAGCGTGTCCATGATGTTTGACAAGGTGATTCTCAGTCATGTCGCCGACCTTGTCAAGGACGTCCTTGCCGCTTCGTCTTTCATGAGAATTGATCTCAAACACCTTGAAGCCCAGCTCCTTGGCAACAGCATATGCTGCAGCAGTTTTGCCGCAACCAGCTGGTCCACTCAGCAGGACTGCATTGCTCAGCTTGACTCCCTCCGCAGCGACCTGGATCACGGATCTTTGAGCTTTGCTGCTAGTTGCGATGACATCTTCCGGGTCAGTCAGCGTGTCCATGCTGTGCAAATCCTCGTCGCTGTCCACCAGGAAGTCGTCAAGATCATCTGGCTTCCGTCTTCGTTTCTTCTTGGACTTTGGAGGCGACTTCAATACGGTTTTGAGAGGCCGAACGAAAGCTCCAACGGACATGACGGTCAGTGATGCCAACCACTCCTTCAACACTACCATCTCTCGCGGTGCCTGAAGCACGTCCGCTGCAGTGACAGGCGCGTACTTCTGGGCCCACGCACGTGGATCGCCCTTGCACTCGTCCCAAGCAGTCATCGCAGATGGCAGATTGGTCCAGAGGCGGCGAAGTGCTGGATGACAACCAAGCTGGGAAGAGACTGGCGCCGAAAGCTCATCCTGATTATCGTCATGGAATTGTGCATGCAGCTCTTGAGCAATTTGGTGGCGTATCTCGTCTCCCGGGATCAGCAGCTTGTTCGGAAGCCGCAGGCTCGGATGTGGTTCGACAAAGCCGTCTGATCGCAATGAGGAATCTGCCTCGGGCTCTAGATCGACCTGTCTCAACACAGATTCCTCAGGCGGCACGGGAAGCCGCACTGTCTTACGTTTTCTTGTCTCGTAAGAGAGCTCATTGACTCTGGCTGCATTCACCAATTGTTCTTCCAGGTCGCCAAGTCCGCGAATGTGAGTTTGCTCTTTTGCCGGCCAGGCTGGCTCTTGCGCGCCGGAATGCTTCACCATCAATCGATCTTTGAGCAATGCCGAACCAACAGCATACGGAACCTCCGGGGCAAGCTCCTCCTGCAGGCGAGCACCATAGATCTGCCGCCTAAGCTTGCCAGGTGTCGTTGCGGTTGCTTTTCGCGGAGACTCATGTTTTGGAGGTGGCTCCTTTGCTTTGCCTGTGAAGGATGGATGTGTTGGCTTGTTCGATTTCTTTAGTGTGCGTAGCTTCTTAGGTGAAGTCTTCTTTCTTGGAGTCTGGAGCTCCACTCTCTCATCGCCCGAAATGATACGATCTATACGCTGTCCGATATCTGTCCACCTGGCTGGATCCGGGCCATACGATATTACTGTGATCAAGTGTTTTGTTGCTGGCGCTTCCTTCGTCTTCCTTGGCCTGCCTCTCCTTTTTGGCGCGTCCGGTGACGCCTGCCTATCTTCCTTGCTCTTCTTGATCGGCGAGCTGAATTTGCCATTCGCATTGAGCCTCAAGACCTTTTTGGGGGGCGTCTTTGGCACTTCGCTTGCGTCTGAAGTGGGACACGCCTGCTGTGGTAAAGGCGACGACGCGGGTATCGCAACGCGAGGCGAACTTGGTCGTACTAATAAATCTGACACAGGGTCTTCGACGGAATCGCTGACCTCAACAAATTCATGCTGCCCAGTCCTTCTCCGCTTCCGGCGGTCTGGGACTGGCAGTTGATCTGAGGATGCTTCGGCAGAGTCGACTGCAAGCGACTGTTGCTCGTGTACAGCCGCCTGGGGGTTTACCGTCTCCAGCAGCGTCTTCTGCTTCTTGCCCTTGATGTCGGCGTCGCTTGCAGCCTTTGACTTTCTGATTTTCGTGGCTTTGGGCTTCTCCCGGTCATGGTCGCTCGTAGTCAAGGCGACGTAGTCCTCGCAGTCCGTCTGGTTGACTGGTTCAGGCTTCTCATGTTGGCCAGTGGCTTTCTTGAAAAAAGGGTGTATATGGTCGCCATTTCCGTTCATAGCTGGCAGTACTGTCGCCGCTGCCATGAACCTAGAGTGGGGTGGATCAGATCAGCTTCATGGTCGGTGTGATCCTGTCGAAGTCAACCGAATCAATGATGAGCATCCGATTTCCTCAGGCGCGTTCTGATACGCGACTCTCACACGCCCGCGTCATAACGCCGACAGCCGAACATTGCATTTCTGCCCTGCCAAAAGTCATTGCGCAGTCGACGAAACTTTTCGCGCGGCCACTCTGGCGCATGCCACATTATTGCTCCTCGTGGGCAGCGCATCTTCGCCATGGCCATCCAGAAGAAGCACGCCAAGGCGCGTCTCGACAAGTATTACTATCTCGCCAAAGAAAAGGGCTACCGCGCTCGTGCCGCCTTCAAGCTCATTCAGCTCAACAAGAAATACCATTTCCTCGAACAATCAAAATGCCTGATCGATCTGTGCGCCGCGCCAGGCTCATGGCTGCAAGTCGCTGCCGAGACGATGCCTCAGAAGAGCCTCATCGTGGGTGTCGATCTGTCGCCCATCAAGCCCATCCCCAAGACGATTACGTTCCAAGGCGACATCACGACGGAAAAGTGTAGAGCGACGATTTGTGGGCATTTGAAGACCTGGAAGGCTGATGCGGTCATCCATGATGGTGCGCCAAACGTGGGTACCGCGTGGGTGCAGGATGCCTTTAGTCAGAACGAATTGGTGTTGAGCTCCCTCAAGCTGGCCACCGAGTTCCTGGCCCCGAATGGTGTGTTTGTCACCAAGGTGTTCAGATCCAAGGATAGCGCCAAGTTGGAGTGGATCTTCAAGCAGTTGTTTGCCAAGGTCGAGCAGACGAAGCCGCCTAGTTCGCGAAATGTGTCCGCGGAGACCTTCTACGTCTGCAGAGGCTTCAAGGCGCCCAAGCATATCGATCCAAAATTCCTCGACCCGAAGTATGCATTTGCCGAAGTGGAAGAGGCTGCGCAGAACAATGAAGCAAAAGTGTTCAACCCGGAGAAGAAGAAGCGGAAGAGGGAGGGTTATGAGGAAGACGATTGGACGCAATTCCATGAGGCACCTGCAAGCGAATTTATACAAACGGCAGACCCAATCAAAATGCTCGGGAGCTTGAATAGATTACATTTCAGGCAAGAGGACAATGGAGACATTGCGCTTGCTGCACTGGACAAGCTCTCCGAGACCACAGAGGAGATCAGGGAGAACTGCGCAGATCTCAAGGTGTTGGGACGAAAAGAATTCAAGGCGTTGTTGAAATGGCGACTGAAGGCGAGAGAGCGCTTCGGCTTCAGACAGAAGAAGACAAATCACACGAAGCAGGATGCAGACGCAGAGGACGAGGCGCCTGCGGAATGTGCTGCGGGCGAGGAGGTGGCTACCGTCGAGTCTATGGATGACGAGATGAAGCTGCAAGAGGAGATCCAGGCCATGAAGGATTTGCAAAGCAAGACGAAGCGCAAAGAGCGACGCAAAGAGAACGAAAGGAAACAGAAGGAGATCGTGCGAATGCAGATGGGTCTGGTAACTCCGATGGATATTGGCATAGATGCGTCTACAGCGCAAGGCGAAGACTCGACATTCAGGCTACGAGATGTCGACAAGGCAGGTATTGCGCGTCAGATCACGCATGGACGAATGCATACTGCTGTTGAGCCGGAGAAAAAGGAAGAGAGTGAGGACGAAGAAATGGAGTCGGATGAGGAGGTTGATGCGCTTGAAAAGGACTTGGACTCGATGTACGGGCAGTACCAGGAGCGTAGGGAAGATCGTGACGCCAAAGCCAGAGCAAAGAGGCTAAGGACGGCTGCGAATGCAGACAATGATGACGAGTTCGAAGGATTTGATGACAAGGAAGACGGTGCTGAGACAGACGCGAGCAGCGACGCCGATCTCATGGAGGACGATGACGATGATTATACCACGGACGAGGAGGACGCGAAGCTCCTGGACGACCTGCGTCCGAAGGAGCAGAAGAAAGCCGGCGCCTTAAGTGGTAGAGCTGCTAGCTTCTTCCAGCAGGACATCTTCAAAGATCTTGGTGGTATAGAGGACGGCGAAGATGAGGTCGAGCAACGCGACAGCGGTGTCGATGTTGGCTCTGGGTCATCTGCATCACCTCCTTTGAAGGCTGAGAAAGTTGGGTCGATCGCGGAGCCTGATGAGGAGGAGTCTGAAATTGAAGAGGTGCACGCCGAGTCAGACGAAGAAGACTGGGCTTCTGGTGACGAGAAGCCAGAAGCAGAAAGTGAAGGTCGACCGAATATTGACATCATCACCGCCGAAGCCATGACTCTTGCGCATGCTCTGGCTACTGGAAAGACAACGAAGGCGCAGCTAGAAGATGACAACTTCAATAAATGGTCTCACCGCGACGTCGATGGCTTGCCTGAATGGTTCTTGGATGATGAAGGCAAGCACAGCAAACGTCAACGGCCCGTCACTAAAGAAGCAGCTGCCGCCATCAAGGAGAAGTTGCGTGCGCTCAATGCTCGTCCGATCAAGAAGGTGCGGGAAGCAAAGGCTCGCAAGACGCTACGTGCTGCACGACGACTGGAGAAGCTCAAGAAGAAGAGTGAAGGCTTGGCGGAGGGTGAAGACTTGTCTGAAAAGGACAAGGCAAGTGGAATCGCTAAGCTGATGGCGAAGGCCAAGAAGGGCGCTACGAAGAAGAGACCGCCGGTTAAGGTCATCAAGGCGGGCGGAGCGAACAAGGGTGCTGGCAGGCCGAGGGGTGTGAAGGGCAAGTACAAGATGGTCGACTCAAGGTTGAAGAAGGATGTTCGGGGTCTGAAGAGGGCAGAGAAGAGGAAGAAGGGGAAGAAGTAGTGCATAGTACGCCTTGATCGATTGCGGCCAGACCTGTCCCTATTCTGAACGCGCGGCTATGCACAGCTCAACGCAGCAACCTTGTCAAGGGCAAAAACTTCTTGATTTATTATCGACCCCGCCATGTCGAGGCGCTTGTGGAATGACATCATGCAGGCACAATTCAAGATGTAACAGCTGTTACTGAATGCTCGTATTTCCCTTAACTACCGCCTTTGTGCTTGACGTTGCTGTCATTGAAGCGTCTGACGTCCAATAAGAAACACGGCAACGACCATCATCACCCAAACAGACTCTGGGTGGAGCGCGCAACGATGGCTGAGACGATCAAGTCCGCCCTGGGGCTTGACAGCAAGACGCAGGAAGGCCAGGAACCAGTGGCAGGTCAACAAGGCGCCGGCGATGCGTTCGAGCCATATGACCAGGGAAACAGAGAGGGTGAGTTCGAATGTGGCATAGCCGCTCGCGACAGAATGCTCACAGCATATGCGCCTAGGCGACGGCAACCTCGGCGGCAACGCGCCTCAGCTTACCGGTGAGCCGTCCAACACACACGCCTCATCTGTTATCTGTGGAGCTGATGGCAGATGCCAGACCCAGAGAAAGTGACGGGCGAAGCAGAAGCAGCTGACTCTACCACACCGAGTGGTAAGTCCGAAGCTCCCGCACTCCATGAAGCCTCTGCTGTCCCAACCGCCGCTGAAACATTCACCAAGGAAACCACGCCGATACCAAGTAGTGCTACACACACAAGCAGCAAAGCAGTGATTGGAAGTCCGGAATGGCCCAGGACTGGCATACCGGGTTACAACAAGCAGGAAGTACACGAGCCGGCGGGGCGAGCGGCAGCGGGCAATGTATCTGATAAGAATGTCACAGAGAATACGCAGGCTGTGAATGGACTCCCGTCTGATCACGTGGGACAGGAAGCTCCGTCTGGCCACGCTACTGCGGAGGATAAAATAAATAAAAGCACCAATGCCAATGCAATCGCCTCGACAGACCCGTCGGCCACAACTTCTCCTTCTTCTCACACTGGCAAGGACCAGGAAGAGGCAGCCCAGGATGCGGGACTCCTAGGCGGAGTAACCGGTGCAGCAGCCGGCATGTTCACCAAACTCAACCCCTTCGCCCCCTCCTCGAATATCAACGACGCCATCCTAAAAGGCACACAGCACACAGCCCGCAGCTCCTCAGCAACCCTCCCCCCAACAACCACACACCAACACCCCATGTCCACCTCCCCCACGGCCTCCTCCGCCGCCGCAGCCACACCCTCCGTAACCGTGCACGAGCCCCCCGGAGACACGTCCTCGCAAACCCCGTCCATGACAGCAGAAGAAAAGCGCAACGGCAAGATGCCCGACCGTTCAGACTCGATAAGCACGCAGCACACCGAGCAACAGCAGCACCAACGACGAAAATCCTACATCCCCACTTCGTCGGTGAACGAAGGCCGCATTCCCATCGCGGGCGGTATACCGCTCGGACAGGGCGAGATGGTCGCGCGGCGGAAGAGCACGGCCGTCGTGCCGTCTGTGCCTTCTGTGCCGGAGGGTGAGAGCGTGAGGGTGAATGATGGCGCGGGTGAGCGGAAGGAGAAGGAGGCCAGGGGTGCGGAGGGGAAGCCGCCGGCGAGGAAGTCGAGTGTGCTGGGGCGGATGAGGAGTAGACTTGGGCGGAAGAGGAGGGAGTGAAGAGGTTTTCGGGCTGTGGTTAGATTTGGCTGTGCGCGGTTTGGGAAGTGTTACCCGCCAGGACGTTTGGGAATGGGATGGCTGCGGATGGTATGGTATGGACGGAGCACGAACAGGATGGTGCGATCAGGAACGAACGACTTTTGGTGAATTTGGCGAAATACCCACTGTGTACCTTCTGTGTGCGGAGAGCGAGAGGGCATGCTTTTGCTCTCACGCGGCATTTGGACCGAAACGACGTGCCATATACACGAGCTTCTTGTCACCACTGGTCATTGAAACCTGCGTTTTTATTTATTGCTTCGCATCGTTGCATATACACTGTTTCGATTGCAAACTGTAGATACGCACATGCATGATACGCGGCGCCATATTCGCACTGCTCCCGTGCCAACCTGCTGCCCATTTCCTGTAGGCGGGATCCTTACATATCAGCGCTTGAACGCTATCACACAACACAACACATAGCACCAGCTTAATCAACGCGACTCGAAATCAATGAGCCCTTGAACTCTTCCTCCTGACCACGTCCTCCTTCCCCCTCGCCTGCACACCCGTACTAGGCGCCTCACTCCCAATGACTCTCCCATTAACCGCAATCCTCGGCGTGCCATCGCTCTTCTCCCACTCCCCATCCTCCCTCTCCTCCTCCTCCTCCTCCTCATCCTCACTCCTCTCATCCTTCTGCACGCCCTTGAACACATACCGCGCCAGAATCCTCAGAATCAAAAAGAACCAAACCATGTTCACCAGCTGCAGCGCCGCCAGCAGTGCAAAAGTAATGGGTTGTGAGAGCCAGCATTTGTATTGCTGCGTTTCCCAATCTAGTGTGTAAGGGCCGACGGTGGCGAATTCGCCGGTGGTCAGGGTGAGGTTGGTGAAGGGGATGTGGAAGGTGGTTGGGGGGTAGAGGAGGGATTTGAGGATTGTGAGGTTGATGTAGTGGCGGAGGTAGGCCCAGATGAGGACGAAGAGGGCGAAGAAGGGGCCGGTGAGGAAGGAGTCGATGTAGTTGAGGCACTTGGAGGTCTGGCGTTGGTAGTGGTTAGTGAGGGTGGTGGGCATGTTGGTGAGAATTCAGGTGTAGGCTTACGGCGAGGAAGAAATCCGAAATGTCATGCGTGACGTACACGGCAATGCCCATGTACGTGAAATGAAAGCAATAGCTCAGCCCGATCAACGCCAGCGTCACCACATGATGCAAGACCAGCTCTTTGAAGTCCTTCCGCGGCTTCTCCAGCTGCAACATCAGCACAATGGCCTGCTGCGCCCAGTACGACGCCTGCAGCAGGTAATACGCTTTGAACAACGCCTCGTGCGCGCGATGCGGGAAGCCCTCGTACATGCCGGGGATGTTGAAATACCACACCGGCGTGCGGCGCATGATCCAGAGGCCGAGGGGTCCGAAGACGGCAAAGTAGATCGCGGTGTAGAACTGCTCCATGAAACGGGCTTGTTTACCGCGATTCTTGATGCCGTTCCAGATGGCGATGGGTTTGATGAGGCGCTGCATCAGGAACTCCCGCGTGAAGGTGAAGACGACGGTGTAGAAGGCCACGAAGGCCAAGTCCAGCGGTCCCTTGCCATACTGCGTGACGTCGCCGATGTGGGCGGGGAGAGTGTGTGTGCGCTCTGCGAGGGCGGGATGGGCGTAGGCGAGGAAGAGGGCGTAGTGCAGCGGATTCCGAGGCCCCGGCGCAGCGACGTAGGCTGCCAGCACGAGCAGGATCAGGAGGAGAGGGAGGAGCCATGTGTGTTTGAGACACGTGCGCTTCCATCGCCGCAGCAGCTTCTTCGCTCGCGTGCGTTTCTGTTCCCGTCCGCCTTTGCGCGCGCCGCCACCCCCAGCACCGCCCGCGCTGCTGCTCGAGGGCCCCGACGCCTCGGCTCTCTGCTGCGGGAGGTTCGTCGCGATCGCGCCCGCCCCCGTGTCGCCGCGCGGATCCGCGCCGAGCGAGCTGTTTTTCCTCCGCCGCGTCGTGGTGCCCATGGTCGCGGTGTCTTGTGACGAGCTCGCTGGCCGTGGTCGCGGCGACTGAGGGAAAGCTTCTTCGCTCTTTGCAGCAGCCGCCGCCATGCTTCCCCGCTCTTTTTCTTGTCCGCTCTCGGCTCGCACAAAGAAGGCGCGACGGCAAGTCGAAAGCCACGGCCAGACAGGTGGGCAGCTGCAGGTGGGCAGGAGTGGGAAGGCGGAGGGCGAGCTTTCTGCTGCATTGCGCGCATCTAAAACCCGTTGTATTTAGACTTCCCGTCTCCCGCCCCGCTACCAGGATTTTGGGTCGTCTGCAGGGCTCGCTGTCACATGTCATTGGCGATATTCTGGATTTCGCTTGGCGATCGTGATTTGGGACGACGTCACACACGTTCTGAGACAGTGCTGCTTGCGCACACGCTGTACATCGCTCATTGCGTCGTTTCATACGTAGCCTACAACAATCCACCTCCCCTCAGCTATCCAAAACGACCGACGCTCCCTTCTAACGCTCAGGCGCATCGTCAAACTCCTCCCCACCGTCTGACGTGGCGGCAGTCCCCCGACTCCGCTCATCGCTCAAGCGACTGACATAGCTCGCCGTCCTCGTAACATAGCTAGCCGTGCCCTCACTCCCCAATCCCGGCCGCACCGCCAGATGTCCCGGATCGCCGCCATCATCGCCCATCTCATCGTCAGACATGACCGGCGTGAGCGATCTGTGATGATGGGAGTGATGCCCATTCATGCCTCCGTCCCGCTCCTTCCGCATCTTCTCTACCTGCTTCGCCCACTGCGACGTGTCCCTGAACACGTTACTCTCTCCATTTTGAATCAAGAGCGGATTCTCCTCGTTCGAATCGTTCGAGAGTAGGGTGTCGGGGCCACCGTTGGTAGAAGCCTGACCGTCTTTGCCAGTGACTGTCTTGACGAGCGCGTCGTCGGAAGCCTGACGAGTGGGCTTCAGTCTTAGATCAAAGGACTTGCGCGGTGACATACTGCGTCCCATTGTATGCTTGGAAGATGACCTTTGTCCCGCTATGTCGGAAGTGCTGGCTATATCCTGCCGCCAAGACAATATCCGGTCCGAAGGCGCCGTGGCCGAGGACGAAGGCCTACTGTCCCGCAGACTACGCTGGCTGGCCCTCGTTGCTATTGACCCAGTCCTGCTCGATCGACCATTTCGTTTGCTAAAGATCGATGCTCGTTCCCAATCGTCGAGCTTCCGCTTTGCATGTGCGCAATCCTGTCGAAACACCTTAATCTTACCGAGATAGTCTGCCGTGACAATGATGTTTCCATCCTTGTGCCCAGATCGTGCAAGGTATGCGGGTGAAGGCTGAGGTTTTTCATACCTGGCATCCGCGTGCGTATGGAGAACGCTACCAGTCTCGGTGGGCGGCTTCGAGGACGTGGGCGAGTCCTCCTGCTCCTTCTCCGCCATGCTCCTCAACTGAACAGGTGGCGGATTGCAAATATCGTAGATCGGGTCTTCAGACTTGGTGAGCAGATACCTCGTCTTCGTTGGAGCAAAGCAGACTGCAGTGGCGATAGTGTCATGGGCCTCAAACATCTCCACCGGCCGCTTGTCTCGCTTTCCGCCCTCTGCGACGCCAAGCGACCAGATGTAGACCTTCCGATCCTCGCTGCCACAGACCACATACCGACCACAATCGCTGATAGACGCCCGTATCTGACTGCTGTTATTCGCGTTGCCTTTGAACTTCATCTCGAGACTTTTATCACGGAAGTTGTAGAGCCGCACTCGTGAGTCATTGCTCGTGATCAGCAGTTTCGTGTCGCCTCGGAACGTACTATGTGCCTGAATGCCCGTAATCTTACTGCCTTTCGCGGTCTGCCCTCGGGTTGATCGAACATGGAGTTGAGTCTGATATTTAAATCCTTCCGTCTCGTAAAACATACAGAGGCCAGTAAGACATCCCGCCATTGCACACTTGCCGTCCGGCGTGAATGCGACAGCTGTGATCATATCAGGTACTTGAACAGCATATGCTACACTCTTGTCGGGTATGCTCCAGAGCCGTAGCTTCCGGTCTAAAGATCCAGCTATAAAGAAGCGATCGTCTTTGGGATGGAATGCGATTGACGGGACGAAATCGTTGTGCTTGAATGTGCAAAGACATTCAGCTCGACTCAAATGCCAAAGCCGCACAGTCTTATCCATGGACGAAGACAGCAGGAAGTTGTTCTTACTCCAAGCCAAGTCCAGAACGGTAGATGTGTGGCCTTCGTACTCCCGTACCGGATTGCTATGAAATACAGGGGCACTGAGATGTTCCCCCTTCACACTCATCCCGTCGGTCTCGTTCTCCGCCTCCTGCTTCTCGTGCTTCTCTCTGTCCTCAGGACTCGAAAGCACCGCCCACACTCGCACGGTCATGTCCGCTCCCGCCGCAGCCAAGTATTTGCCGTCGCGACTGAATTCCATAGCCCACACAGTATCGGTCTCAGGTGTCGCGGAGCTCTTTCGCCGCAGCTTGTTGCTGCTGGGAGTTCTCGACATCTTGCGCCTCGGTCGACACTCCAACTCTTGAGCAAGGAACAGATAATCGAACTCGCGCTCCCTCTTGTTCTTGGACCGCATCTTGATGTAGCCAGGCGGCTGCGGCTGCCTCGGGCTGAAGCTCATATTGTCGAGCGGTTGCGCAAAGACTGATGCATCGTTGCCTTCAGGTCGCTCTTCATTGGAAGCTTGCTCATCTTCAACCACGTCTTCTTCGGCCTCCCGCTTCTTAGCCGAGCCCATCAACCGGCTTATAAACGAGACTGCTTTCACGCCCTTCTTCAGATCTTTGTGCGCATCACGTTCCTCGGTATCGCTTCGCTGCGGCGCATGTGCCTGCTGGACTGCGGGTGCTGGACTCCGATTTCGTGGCTCATCGCTTCGTTGCGAGTTCCCATCTGACGATGCAGGGCGTTGAGCGATTGGAACATTCAAGGGTGCATTGGTTCGCGTTGCGATATGCTATTCACCAGCCGCACCGTCAGCTGCTGATCGGGTTGTCAGCCGATCGGTGCCTTTGGCTCACCTGCGAAAGCGGATCCATGGCTGGTTGGGAAGCCGGCCTGGAGGCATCATTTGCATCCCTTGCATCGTGTGTTGCCGGGGATGCATTGGCTGGTTGGGTATTCGATAATCGTCGTACGAACTTTCCGGCTGCACTCCAGCCTGCGTTTGATGATCCAGGTCTACCTCCTGCCATGGGGTTAACAATTTTACTCGCGATGCGCAATCATCCCAGGACAAATCGCGCATGGTACTCTGAGTTGTGCTATGACATACTGCTGCTTTCTCTGGATCCGGGCCGCCCGGTGGTACTGTCAGATTCCGTCACAGGGCTCTGTAGAGGCGATGGCGCCGAGTCAATATTCGCAGGATCTGTCAAAGTGATTGCAGGTATGCGCTCTGCCATCGCGCGTGTCCCCTTCGCTCATGCTCGTGGCTGCACTGATTCTAAGGTAGATACGCTACAGCTTATCTCCGTTCCTTGCTCTTGTCAATGAAACAGTCCATGTATGACGAGGAGCCGGAGTTGCGAGGAAAAAAAATGCACGGAAGTCTGTCTGAGAAACGCTGCAGAACGGCAAAAGCAAAAAGACATAAAGGAGCCCAGGAATTGTTGTATGGAAGATGTCTATTTCACAGAAGGATGATCGAGTAAGGTACGTTCTAGGAGTTCGTGGAGGCTGCAGGGGTGTTACATGTGAGACCCTACACGTCACGCAAACACGTTCATCTCTGCCACGCGACTTGCTCCGATTTACTTTGAGCCTTGGTCGGACTCGCCTTGCTTCAACAATTATCTCTTACCATCTCAGTCTTCACGCATGCCTGTAAACCTTCCACACATGCATGTACCCTCTATCATGGATCGGACACGGAGTGAAGATCCACATTCATTCAGCTCACGCTCCACCTCAGGCGGGATGCATCCAGCCCTTCGCGTGCAAACAAGTCTAGCACTGCAGGTCTATCTATACATGACCCGTGGAATAGATGTTTAAGGCTGGATTGACACCAAACTGTCCTCTGTCTTTGATTGATCTACCCAGTAGATGTATGCCTCAGGCTGTACAGCGGTCAAGCTGTCGACTATTCATCACGGGTTCACAGCCTTCCTGACCTGTCACCCGTCGACGGCCCCAAATTTTGACCGTACATATGTAAAGCAGTCAGCCGGTTGACTGTGTTATGACCATTCTATTGCTGTCATCAATAAGATTCGACATGGTACCAGTACTTCTCTTCATATGCCGAGGCTGTCGGCAGTGGCCTGCAAGTCGTAAGGTCGTTCGTAAGACACCGTTCCACTCCCTATCTGTCGTGCCCTTGTGTGGCAGTAACCTTCTACAAAACTTCCTTTCATGCCTCTGCCGCGGTTCTGGGAGTTTGCGCATCTCTCGGACAAGTACAAAAATATGGGGTGGCTCGACAAAGTCCCCCGGGCAGGCAAATTGTACATCGGCGGTACATACACACCTAGATCAGCTTATATGTACCTAACGGGCCAGAATACTTATACGCCATCCAGGTCTCCACGCCCTCTATCAAAGGCCCGACTTATTCAACTCAGCCGGAATCAACCACGTAGTTTCGGTCCTCGACTACAACGTCTACGAATCCGGCGCCTTCAAACAGTACAAATACCTAATGATCCGTGTCGACGACGATCCCAACGAAGAACTCCTAAAATATTTCCAAGAATCCAATGCCTTCATCGACGACGCGCTATCCTCAGGAGGCGGCGTATTCGTGCACTGTGCCATGGGAAAGTCCCGATCCGCCACCATCGTTTGTGCGTACTTGATGTGGAAGTACGGCGTAGATCCTGCAGAGGCACTGAAGCAGTTATGCGAGGGCAGACCGGGTTGTAGTCCTAATCCGGGGTTTATGGAGCAGTTGGGGGTTTTCCATGCGATGTTGAAAGCTGGTGATGAGGCGAAGGCGAAGGAGATTTATGCGGCTTGGCTGAAGGATAGGTTCCAAGGCGATTGGTGGACGTGGGAAAAAAGAGCTAGGGAATCGAAAGACTCGAAATTATGAAGTAGAATTCCACTTTGATCGAATCGGCTGGGCATTGTAATCGATGCTCGCTCCGGCGCCTGGCTTGCCGCTTTTAAAGACGGAAACGGCATCTGCGAACTTCACAAATCTACATCTGCCTACTCTGGAAGTCTGCATCCTCGACCCGAACTCGACATCGCTGCAACGGGATCAGCAGCGATGTGTCGGAAGGTAGACACGTAACTAGACCTTGGTCCGATAGATTAATAACGAATGCGCCGTCTGTTCATCTGCAAATTGCCTTTCGTGGTCGACTGACGTCGCGCAACTGAATTATATCCCTTTGAAGAGCATCTGACAACTTGGTAGAACTGCCAGACTTCCGCTTGAATAGCGCGCTGTGTCACTCCCGGTGAACAACAACCATTGCCCATGTGCGGTGAAGAGCAAATCACAGTTTCAGCACTGCTGTACAACTCTCCCTGGTAACACCAGCCCATTCAACCAGATTCCTCGTCTCAAGCAGCTAGATGACGCGCCATGCAGACAAAGAGCGTCCCATTCAGAGAGCGATGTCGCCATCTTGATTGGCTACCAAGCCTGCAAGAGGCTGGTGGTGGAAAACTCTCCATCCGCATCACGGGCCGACGGGGTGTCGGTCACCCGGCCGGTGCTCCGAGTCCTTCGGCTAATTCTTGATCCGGATGTTTAAGGCAGCATTGGAAGGAGCTTTTCGTGCCTATGATGTATTTCCTGCAGCGTGAGCGATACGCGACGCCTGGTGAATACGCGATCCTGTATTTGTATTTTGCCGTGCTCAAAGTCATTGCTTGCGAAGATCTTTGGTCGCGGCGATGCGCGGCGAAGCTGCGGCGGACGATCCTGCTGTTGAGCTGGAATAGCGGCACGCCCTGCATTCCCTGTAGGGGCGTTCTGATCTCCCTCAGTGCGGCGTACATCGCTCCACATGTCCTTCTCGCGTGCGACATAGCGGGATTAGAAACCGGTTCGTCGCGTCCGCTCGAGGCGCTGATTCGAAGAGCGAAGTGCGTTATCTTCACAGCGGGATCGTTGTACTTTGTATGTGTACACGCCAAACCGTCGGCGGGTGAAGAGACACATGCGGTCGAAAACTTCTCACCGCGGGATGAGGAGACTCCTGGCGCGGTCCACCCTCCTCTGAGCAGCTTCGATTTTTTCGAGCCTCCGTCTGCGGTCCATTTCGCGCTGTTCCAATGTTTTGACGCGTTCTTTAAGCCTTGCATTCTCCTTCCAGACCTTTTCTTCGCTTCCACAACCGGTCCCACAGAAGTCCAGAGCTTGTTTCTCCAAGATCTCGACCTTGTCTCTCAAAGCAGCGTTCTCCTTTCGCTCGGCAGCCACCATCTCATTTGCTTGCTGGAAGAGACTGGCGCTGAGCTCCTCGATCTCTGCATTCACTTCCTTGACCTTCTTCTCAGCGGCAATTCGTGCAGTCTGTTCTTTCACTAGAGCCGCTTCCAATTCCTTCTCCCGACTAGAAGCGGTTGAAGAAGCCGACATGGGCGAAACTTTGCGCGAATGCATGAAACTGCCAAAACGCGATATGCCAGACTTATCCGACTGCGATGCGCCTTGTCCTGCATCCACTGCGTCTTCTTTATCATTCCTCCTTTGTTGTTGTCTAAGGCGCGCGTTCAGCATGCGAATCTCGTTCTCGTAGTCCGCGAACCGCTGGGCTAGACACTCAAGTCAGCGCGGGTGGGCACGGCAATGAGGCAAGTGAGTGAAAGGGGTCAATCCAGAACGGCCGGGACATTAATGATCACCTACAGGCATTGTTGGCCTTGTCCGCAAGAGATTCAACTTCTGCTTCGAGCTCTTTCACTTTAGAAGCCTCATCGCTACTGGCTGTGCCCCAGCTCATGGCTGAATCGTGAGCAGCGTGTGTCTGCGCCATTGCGATCTTAATGATGGTCAGGTAAACTCTACACAGTCATGAATGGCCCTCAATGAGGACTGGCCTGGGTCGGCAGCGGCGTCCTCCCCCTCGCTTACCGGGTCCCTTGGACGTCAACGCACGTGATTGGCTCGTGTCAGCAGTACCAGTATCTGTTGGTCGATATTGAAGCAATTGGGAAATCGGGCTGGCATAAGAAACAATGTCTCCTTTACGTCATGGGTTGGAGGTCATCACGGGGTGAGAGTGCCCGATGTACATCTCGACATTGAAAGCGGAGAGGATTTCTGAGCCACACGTGTCGCGCCAATGTCCATGTTATACTCATGCTCGGAACCGGCCATCTCCCCGAAGCCTGTCAGTTGAACCTTGCCCACATGCGTCAAATAAGGCACAACTGCCACTAATGCAGGCCCAGGAACGTGGTTTGATCCGGGGAACTAATGACCATGACGTGAGCTTGCCACCAGGAACAGTTCAGGTATATATTCCAATTGGCTTCAGTGCTCTGCGCATGGTCGCAGATGCATAGAACAATCTCCAAAGGTGCGCGTCAGGGTCAAGGGCGATTAGGAATCAAGGCTGTCTCACTACCCTTCACTCACACTCACCGCACTGTTCCGCATAAATACGAATGACGAAGACGGCCAATCCATGGTTGCGCTTCGACGAAGCAGAAAGGTATGAGACAGGTGACGCATCGCGTGTCTGCGACCTGTCCAGAAATGTGCCATTGGCCTGGTTGGTATGATCTCATCCCTTCAGCTTCGTGACTGGTTAAACGCCGGTGGAAACGCATCGCGGTAAGAAAGCTTCAGCGTGCTAAGGTTCCAAGCGTTGCAGCGTCGTCTTCGGCCATTATTGGCGCGAATGATTATCCTTGCACCATTGGTTCAGATTTTGTCGCAACGACGAGTCTGGGTATTGAAGACGCTTTCAACCGGCTGCAGTAAACGCGAGGCGGTGGAACCGGTTCAGCAAGGATACTTGCAGTGCAGGCAGCGAGCTGCTCCGAAGATCGATCATGGTGCATGGCACCGACTTGTCTGTTCTGTGGCGTGTGACTTGGTCACTATCTCCACTTCCGAGCGAGCGGCCAGTTTGCCAGTATTCGCTCCTACCTTAGAGCCTTGCATGCCGCAGCGCCGGCTTGCCGGCAAGTTCCCGCTTGAGAGCCGATCTGCAGAGTGGATGAGGTGTGGCAGGAATTGTCCTTCTCGGCTGAAAGTACTGCTCCATCGGGCCTCTCTCGGCCGCGGTAGCGATCAACGATACCTCTATGTGAAATGGGTAAAGATTGGCGGGCTCTGCGTTTGAGCGCGTTCATGCTCCACATTGCTGCAGCGCTTAGTTCAGTTGGTGGGAAGCCGCAGCCGAAGACCGTGGCCCACCTTCTGAGAGCAAGCTTGTGGAGGGCGGAGCTACTTCCGGTTGTTTGCAATATAGCTGCTTCATTCTCAATACTACCAACCCACATCAAACCTCTGTAATAATTCCCAACCCTATACTGCTTGTGGAACCAGAACACAGCTGCGGAACGACGACAGTATCTGCGCACGAGAAAGCGCCAGAGTGCCTCGCAGCGCAGTGGACCTCGCCTATTGCCCCTTTGCCACCCAGCCCATTGAGCACCCTGTGAAGTGCCATCGACCTGTACAGCGCCATCAAGCTGCATCAGATATCGCTGAAAGCACGACCAAATTTCTGCGTCAGTAAAGGGTTATCAAGCCTGTCGCTGGTAACGCAGTACACAGCCATCGCAGAATTCCGCCAGTGCGGGAGACCAGCAGCTCAGACAAAGGAGACCTAAGCATCACGGGCACCAGTTTCCTTCTCAGGCACAACACAACAGTCGGGTCCAGAAGAATGACCGAGCAGCACTTTCCAGAGGCAAATTATGCGCACGCAGACACAGCCTTCGAGCCTCACTTCGAGTTCGATTTTGCAGAAGGATCAGAAGCCTTCCACGCGTTTCCTTCGTATAGCCAACTCGGCGACCACCAGTTTGGCGCCATGAGCAGCCAAAAGTAAGGTTCTCCACGTCCGTCGACCCGAGCTCTTGCTGATTCCCAACAGTGTTCAGAATACTCAGAACCATGCCAGCCTTTTCGGCGCAGGGCATTTCCCCGTGGGCAGCTCTTCCTTCGCGCCTGGAACTTCTGCACTTGCAGATATCAACCCATCGCATGTCTGGGGCATCAGCATCAGCCCCATCGACACATCCCATAGGCATCCCGATTCGAACAGCAACGTGCCACGCTCAACACAGAATGATATCATCGAGAGTCGGCGCGACACAGCGGCAGAACGTTACGGACAGGTCACACCACCAGAGGTTACGTCGGCACCAGATTTCAGACCTCGCCACGACAGCGGACCTGGCGACTCGTCCAAGACGTCCAAGCCGGCAAAGATGGACAAGTCGCAAAGAGCAAGGAATGCAGCCGTCTCTAGGCACTCCAAAGCAAAGATGCAGCGCGCTCTGAATGCAGAGTCTATGGTGGAGTCCGGATCGCCAGAAGTCGAGGACAAGAAGGAGCGATATAGAGAGAAGAATCGTCAAGCGGCAGCAAAGTGCCGTCAGAAGAAGAAGGAGAACACCGATGACCTGGAAAGTAAGCACCGAACGCTGTCCGCCCAGAATTCCTTTTTGAGGAACGAAGTTCGTCAACTGCGCGATCAGCTAGTGGAGCTGAGACTGCAGGCCCTGCCGCATCACGACTCAGATCCACGATGCAAATGCACCGGCCTTCATCACTTCAACCGAGCGCAAGCCAAAAGACTCACCGAGACTGCAACCTTGGGCCAATTGGGCCTTGTAAACTCCCCAACCACCTTGTCAGAGGGCAATGACTCCACTGCCCCATCCCCAAAGGCCATGTCAGAGACGATGAACTCTTTGCCTCGTGTGCCCAGCTCACTGACGGGCTTACCGCCTCGTCCAGCATCGTTTGCAGCCCCAAGTAATTTCGGCTTCGGCCAGTCAACGGCACCGGAGTCAATGGAGGACTGCCGCAGGACAGCTGCCTCCATCGACAACAGCATGCTCTTCTTTGGCAATCTCCAAAGCTCGTCTGGCGAGAAGTTCGGTGGCCTTCGATCGTCGCCAATTGATAGCCAGCATGAGTATGACGGCCTTCACCCTTCTCCAGGGGCTGAAGCAAACGGCTACAATGTATTCCAGTCGCCCGCGGGCAGTGTTTATGACCGGCGTTGAAAGGGATCTGTGGTGGTTAGGTTGATAGAACCTTGTCACAGAATGTCTCATTGACAGGAGTCGTGTTAGCATCCGTTCGAAAATCTGAGCAACCAAAGATATTGGCGGACAGTTTCAGAAATCCAGATATGAATGGAGAATAGTTTTAGTATGGCGTTCGAGCAGGATTGGAAGCGTCCAAGTACAAGCATTTAAGGGCGTAGATGAGTTGGAGCTGATCCGGTCACCATGACGAAAATGGCATTGCGGTTATAGAGTAACGTTGAGCCTTCAATGAAACTCTTTTTTCCCCAATATGCAGGTCATAGTCGCATATCTGAGCGGTCTTGATACCATAGGCCATGATGCTCTGATGTAGTCCATCAGGCAAAGCTTCGCTTGTCCTGAGGGCCGAAGCAAGCCTTGAGATGTCGAGAGAAGTTGAGATCCTGTCATAATACTTCTAGTGGGGTGTTGTTGCGCCGCCGAGAATGTTCAATCCGGTCCAGTTCGTGGTGCAGTTACCCGTCATCTCCGTCACCAGTAGATAATTGTGCCATCAAAAGCGTATTGCGTCATGGTGACTGGTTGTAGTCAGCGTGGATTCTGAAGCGGCTTCACGATTGCTGCGGTACGAGTATGCCAGAGCGAGAATAAGATACGCATCCGTTCAGAAGAGCCTGGTACAAATCTGTTTTCATGACTGTATAGGTCTTACCGTCAGATTTTCGAGGCATGCATGCGTGTCCAAGTGGCGGCCCGTTTGCCTCGAGGAGGGTAGTTGAACTTTGCAACCAGGACCAGGGAAGAGACGACCTGGTTGCGCTACAGATCGTACGATACGGCGTGCACCGTCGTAAGGTCGAGCCTCCTTTGCGATGCATCTTTACCAATCCTAGTTGCCACCGGTGAGAATGATCGAGGTCGGCGAACACCGATAAGGAGCATGGCGCCGGGTTGTGGACGTGGTTCAATAGCGAGAACAGGAATTCATCCAGTGACCATTATACAAGAACGAGAGCATCCCCAGGGATTGTGTCGGCGTTGGCTGTTGACCTTCCGTTGGTCGTCCGCGCTCGCCATGACCGACTCTGTCCATTTTGCGACCGACAACAGACTAAAGACGCCAGCTTTCGTACCTCCTCTTTCTGCCCAGGCAGCGTGAAAGTAGTGAACCATCATGAGACAACGTAACGATGGCCCAGATCTATTCCAGCTTCGGGATCTGCCCAAAAAAGTAAAAGTCGGTTGCAGACTGCGCATGGCAGAGGATGGAGAAACACGCAAGTAGGAGGAAACATCGGAGTTTCAGGGCTTGGCGTTGCCGCCAGAGATACCACGACTCGATGAGTCAAGTGATGCTGGACATGCGTAACCACAGCAGTGGAATCAAGCCCGGCTCCGACGAGCAACAAGCTGTGGGTATATTTCAGCCCGGGCTCGGTATTCACAAGCACAAGGTCTAGACCCAAGGCCTCGCACCTAGCATAGGCAAATTTTAGAAATACTGGTACTACCATAGGCCCAACGATTATTGTGCGTACAACGACGAGGTCATCAACTGCTGCGCTGCGAGTGGACATGAGTCGACTATTTCACCGTCTCGTCCTGCTGGTCAGGTGAGAGAAATCAGCCCTTGATCAAGCAGTCCACATTAATTGTAAGCACTATTATCATCATCACTCGGACGACTGATTCCCTGAGATAATTTAATGCCTCCTGTATACTTAGTCCCGTTTCTGCTGACTGTGCAGTGAATCTACGAAGTAGTAAGCAGGCGAGATCTCAAACAGTGTTACTAGTATTTGAGGTCATCAAATTGATTACTTCATGTTGCTACGGTATAGGCTGTGCCCGCTTGCCATTGCATCATAGCTCACTTGCTGCTTTCCATTGGTCATCCTCAAGGTATCATCAAAGACCACACCATGAATATCTTGACTGCGGCCAGGCAAACGCTGAAGCGACCACTACTCACACGTACTCTTCTCACAGTAGGCGTCGGTCTGATTTCATCGTATCTACTGGTAGCTGACCAGGGTACCACAAAGCCGGCAACCACTTCAAAAATGCACATCCAATCAATCCCGATGTGTAAGCAGCGACCTTGATGGTTCATCAATTTGCTCGCGATTGACATCTGTGTACGGATACTAGGGGAGGGCAGCGGAAACAACTACGCCTACCTTGTGACCGACGACAAGACGAAGGAGTCTGTTGTCATCGACCCGGCGAACCCACCCGAGTGCGCATACCTCTGCTGCTTCATTTAATTCATGAAGTGCTCATGCTGTGGACAGGGTATTGCCATCCTTGAAGGAGGCTACAGCCGGCGGCTCAAAGATCACCAACATCATCAACACCCACCAGTTAGTAACTCTATGATAGTGAATTCTATGAGGCAACACGACAGGCATACGCTGACGTACGCAAAGCCACCATGACCACGCAGGTGGTAACATTGAGATTGTGCGGAGCAGCCGCCACTACTACTGCTCCAGTGCTAATGCCTCCGTCAGCTTAAAACCTATCAGGTTCCGATCATTGGCGGCAAAGACTGTACCAAGGTGACCAGAACACCCAAGCACAATGAACAGTTCACCATAGGCGAAGGCATCAAAGTGACAGCTCTGCACACTCCATGCCACACGCAAGACAGCATCTGCTATTTTCTGGAAGACGGCAATGATCGTGCGGTCTTCACGGGAGATACGCTGTTCATCGGCGGTACAGCCTCCAGCATCTTGCTTTTGATTGACTGATTGATACTGACAAGTGCACGTCTAGGCTGCGGACGGTTCTTCGAAGGCACGCCCGAAGAAATGGATAAGGCATTGAACCAAACGCTTGCAGCATTGCCAGACGACACGCGAGTCTTCGTATGCTTCGAACTACCGCAGTACCTGGTTGGCAAGCTTCGCTAATGGTCCCGTCTAGCCCGGCCACGAGTATACGAAAGGCAATGTCAAGTTCGGCGTCAAAGTGAATCAAAGCGACCCTATTAAGAAGCTTGAGTCGTATGCGACGAACAACAAGCAGACTCAGGGAAAATTCACTATTGGTGACGAGAAGGTGTGATATCGATTTCCTGTTGTTCCCGTGAAATCGATATCTCAATGCTGATATCGTCATAGCAACACAATGTTTTCATGAGGTTGGATGTGAGTATTCCCAACGATCCTAAGTCTCTGCTTTGATGTACTAATACGCAGCAGGACCCAACCGTGCAGAAGTTCACGGGCAAGACGGACAGGATTGGAGTAATGGCCGCACTCCGCGAGGCGAAGAACTCGATGTAGAGTAGTGCATTCATCGAATGCAAGGATGGGGCTCTGCTTTTTTGTAACCTAAGCATGGCTCGCAGGATTACTCCAACATTCACGGTCTTGTTGCTGCCAATCGTCTTGCCACACTCCTTAGCTCATAATCTGTCAGACACTCGCGACCTGACTCGCTGCCTTGATATCAGACTGTGTCCTCATGCTATATCTGATGAGTTGATGGAAGAACCATGAAGTAGCTCATTGCCGTCACATTGATGATTTCGATTGCTAAATTAAAGGATCGATCGTTCAATTGAAGTCATATCAGTCACATTGGGAGTCATTTGTTGTTTCCATTCAAGATGCAGTGGTCATACTTCTTTGGACTCACCCCGCGTTCTATGACTCCAGGAGCATCATCGGTTTGGAAGACCAACGTGCATTCTCGAGTGCACATCTTCCCCTTACCTACTTATGATAATACAGACATGATCCTACGAATACAAACGTCAGCGCGGTGATTGAAGGAAGAAGCAAGCGACGACAATGACGACCAGAGCAGAACGTTACAAGCAGGCGCCGCAGACGGCAGCTGAGCGGCGGGCTGGCGAGACGGTCCGTCACAACCACGCACAAGTCTGCTGATACATGCTGACTGTCAGCAAGGCACTCAGTGAGTTCGCCGACTACGTTAATCAGGCACAGGCTCAGCGCAAGCCTCCTATCGGCGTGCCAACTTCAGCGGCGCCAAAGACCGAGCACGCGGAATTGGACATCCTCGACACTCTAGATCTTGCAGACGACAAGCCAAAGGTCCGCTTAAAACACCTATTACTTGACGATTCCGAAAGCAAGGACGAGACCGTCAAGCAGTTGCAGGGCATCATTGAGAATCGTCTGGAGGACGGGCATGGCGAGTGTCTATTCGATATTGGATTGGAGGACAATGGAGACAGCCAGCTCTTAACCGATTCTGAATGGCATGCAGCATGCAAGCGCTTAGACGCTATCCTCTCAAAGCTCAAGGCCGACTCGCGGATGCTCATGACCAAGAATGTGCCGGACAGCAAGGTTGATGTTGGCAACGAGTTGAAGAAAGAGCATGGATGCGTTGGCAAGGTCCTACTTCGAAGACACCCCGCGGACATTGACGATACAATCGAGACACGAATAGCAGTTGTTGGAAACGTTGACGCCGGCAAAAGCACATTATTAGGTGTCCTGGTCAAGGGCGGCTTGGACGACGGCAGAGGGAAGATGCGAGTCAACCTCTTCCGCCACAAGCACGAAATTGAGTCTGGTCGTACCAGCTCAGTCGGAATGGAGATCATGGGCTTCGACACCAAGGGCGAGGTTGTGGTCTCTGGTGTTCCTGGTAGGAAGCTGAGCTGGGAGGAGATCGGGAAGCGCAGTGCAAAGGTCATATCGTTCACTGATCTGGCTGGTCACGAGCGATATTTGCGGACTACCGTATTTGGACTGCTCTCAAGCGAGCCGAACTATTGCCTGCTGATGGTTGCGGCGAACAACGGCTTGATCGGCATGTCTAAAGAGCATTTGGGTATTGCTCTCGCGCTCAATGTGCCGGTCATGGTCTGCATCACCAAAATTGACATCTGCCCGCCTCATATCCTGCAGCAGACTCTCACGCAGTTGACCAAGATCTTGAAGTCTCCTGGAGCACGCAAGATTCCTATCTTCATCAAGAATCGCGAGGAATGCGTCAATACCGCTACGCAGTTCGTCAGTCAGCGCATCTGTCCCATCTTCCAGGTTTCGAATGTCACCGGAGAATCACTGGATCTGGTCCGAGAATTCTTGAACATCTTGCCGCACCACGGCAAATACGACGTCGATGCACCCTTCGAGTTCCACGTCAACGACACCTTCTCGGTTCCTTTCGTCGGCACGGTCGTATCGGGTATTGTCAAATCGGGTGTCATTCATGCCGGCGACGAAGTGCAGATCGGCCCAGACAGTTTGGGTCAATTCACCAAGTCGACAATACGTTCTATCGAGCGCAAACGAATCCCGGTACCTGCTTGCTCGGCTGGGCAGAGTGCTTCTTTCGCTTTGAGGAAGGTGAGGCGAAAAGACGTCCGGAAGGGCATGGTCGTCCTGCTTTCCAAGTCTGAAGCAAATCCGTTGGCCCCTGTCGCCCAGCCTAAAGTATATCGCGAGTTCGTCGCCGAGGTTCTCATCCTCTCCCACGCAACCACGATCCGCACGAAGTACCAGGCGATGCTTCACGTGGGTCCGGTCAGCCAGACTTGCGCCATCATCGATATTGATCGCGCATATATCAGGACTGGTGATCGGGCCACAGTGGCATTCAGGTTCGTGCAGCGGCCTGAGTTCCTCGCGGTCGGGGACCGTATCTTATTCCGGGAGGGCAGGACCAAAGGGCTTGGTATCGTCAAGCAAGTTGGTTATGACCCGAACGCTCCGCTGAACCCGCAGTCGGCTGAGGAGAGGGAGAAGGTGGCTGGTGCGCATGGGAATGCAGGTGGCGAGAGGCAGACTGCTGCTGTTGGTGCATGATTGATGAGTTGTGAGCGTTCACGTCATGAGGTTATGTTGGGTTTCAATGGTGTATGGCATAGGTGGATGATTTTATGACAGATGGAGACGGTGGCACGAGATTGTTCACAGGGCTTAAGCCTGGCGCTTGCATATGAAAGCAATGAAGGTTATGGCACGCGGCATGAGGCGGTGGTTCATGGTTAGATGTGTGTATTGAAATGACATGTCATTGGCGTACACTCCCGAAAATAAGATAATGCTGGCGTCAACTGGTCGTGAAATCAAAATCCGGCAACTCTGAAGGTACCTAGGTCCGCGACAATGAAATGCAATTCTCTCCACAACGACATGCTATTACAACATGAATATACACAGGAATATATGCTCTCTGAGGCATTCTCTACGTTTCGGTACCGATTTCATGTTGGTAAATTGATATATGCATGTTGAAAATCGATTGACATGCGATAAATGCGGAACTAGCCGTTGTCGGATTTTGATGTGTGAGACCTTAACTTTGCTAAAGCTCCTGCATCATCACTGCAGTCGCATCAGCGTTTAATATCCATTCCAACACCTCACCCTCCTCCACACCCACCATGGTTCAATTAGAAGAAGTCCAAGACGAGGAGCTGAACGCGCAGCAACCGGGCCCCAAAATCGAAGACGAGGACGACTGGGACACTGACGACGGTACTCCAACCCTCCCCCGACCCTTCCGCCCAAAATCCTAACACAAGCGCAGAATCCGACGTCTCTGAAGTGGACGACGACGACATTCTCGACTACGAAACGCTCCTCGACCGCCTCGCCGCACTCCAAGACATCATCCCACCCACCTACCGCAAGAAAATTCAAAATGCCGCTTCCACAGGCTACTCGTGGGCCTCGAGCGCTGTGGCGTTGAGTGGCAAGACGTTGTGGGTGTTGAGTACGAGTGCGCTTTTGCTGGGCGTGCCGTGGGCGTTGGCGTTTAGTGAGGAGCAGCAGGTGCAGGAGATGGAGAGGGAGATGAGGATGCAGCAGGGGGCGCAGCAGGTGAGTCCCCCAGTATCCATCACGAGCGGGAGTGTTACAAGTCGGTTGTATGCTGCTAATGGATCCCGCAGCTCTTGACACAGGGTGCACCGGCTAGCGAGCAAGGAGCTAAGCCGGCGCTGTAGTGTGGTGCATCTTAGCGCGTGGCACACAGAGGGAAGCCGTCTGGCGCGAAAGCAAGGTATGCGAAGTGCCGCTGTATTATGTTTCTCTGCTCTTGTACATTATATAGCTCAAAGGCAAGTGCTGCATGGCCTGTTCGACTGACAGCACTCGCCGACCGCGGCGGTGGACGGTATTGTTGTGGTATGTAGAGTTCGCGCATAGCAGCACGAGACATGTACAGTACCGCGTTTTCGACGACCAAGCGATTCATCTTTCAAGATGATCCACCGGATTTGCCGATATCTATCAGCTAAGGACCATTTATGCGATCGCGGGGCAGCTATGCGAGTGTAGCTGATACTTATGCTCGCATCAGATTTACGAGGTGCTCGCAGCTTAGCTGTGCCGCCGTTCCTGCTCCATGACGTGACAGGCCGAGAAGGCGACATGGCATGCTTGGTATACCATGTGCTCGAACGCTACCAATTCGAGCTGGGAAAGGTTGCAAACAAGGCGTCTAGACCTAGCTGTCAATTCGAGCATGCGACGACGCACCACGTCAAAAGACCTGACCCCAGAACCAAGAAAAAGGAGATTAAGGTACCTTATCGGTGTGCATCTCAGCAATCATTGAACATCGCAAATCCTCGGCCTCATGCACCACCTCGTTCGCTCACTGCACACACAAAGAAAAACACACACAACAAACTAAGTATACTGCCTGATACCACGATGCTGGGCGGACAACACCGCCTCCTGTGCCTGTCCTCCCTCGAAACCCAACAAAAATCCATGCCTCCCCAGTAGCTATGCTGCTCTGATGCTATGCTCATTCACCACCCATCCGTGAAACACCGTTTTTCGCCATACCCATGCGCACGCATATTTGATTGAAAAAAAGGGATGTTGTGGTTGTGGTTGCTCAGTTGTGTCGTATGTGTGGTTCGTCCAGCATACAAGCGTGAGTCATTGTATTTCCGTGGACGTCGTGGTTGCCGTTCGATGTGGGACGCTCCGCCAGTGAGCATCGCTCGGCCTCTATGCTTGATAGAGGGTGTGCCAGCTTGCCAGAGCCGGCTTGGTAGATCTGCAGGTGGGGGCTTTCTTCGCCTTGGAGACGTGAATAAAGCCGGGCCGATTAACCGCCTTGTCATCCTCAACCAACAGACTGGTAGAGCAAAAGCGGCTCGCCTACGTGCTCAATCTCCGGTATCGTACACCGCAGGTCGAACGCCTTCGACAGCACAATCTTGAAGATTTTCTGCACATTGATACTGTGACTCGTGCTCGAAAAGATCAAGCTCGCCTTCATCGCCTTTGCAAACCTCTTCGCTTGCTGCGAGATCTCTTCTTGCTCCTCTCGTGGAAAGTTGACAAAATGGTCATATTTCGTGCCCACCAAGAATGGGATGGCCGTCTTGTTGAAGCCTCGTCCTTGCCGGTACCATTCCTTGATGCTGTTTAGGGTGGATTTCCGCGTCAAGTCGAACATGAAGAGGATGGCGACCGCGTCGTTGCAGACTAGCGGAAGCATGTTGACGAATTCTCGTTGGCCTCCCAGATCCCATATTGAGAAGGTGATTTCAGTGTTCCGGATTGATATCGTTTTCTCCATGAAGTTGACGCCTGTTCATGTCAGTCAACGTGGTCCATGCACTGAGCGCGCCTTCCATACCTAGCGTCTGAATATAGTCCTCGTCCCAACTGCCCTCGACGTACTTGACCATCAAACTGGTCTTCCCGATCTGCGCATCACCCACCATGCCCACCTTGATTACGACGCTCGCGTTCTTCTGCCCCTGCTCCCGTCGCTCGTCCTTGCCATACGCGCCCTGAGACTGCGTGCTCGGTGGCCTGCTAAGCCCATTGCCGTTCTGCAGGTGATCGGGCGTGTTGACCTCCGATTGTGTGTGCGATCTTGAGAAGCCGGTGTCTGAGTACGAGGTGGGCGGTCTGGGTTCGTACTGCGGCAGGTGGGAAGACTGGGTGATGGTGTGCATCGACTCGTCGTCGAGCGGCGGCTGTCCACCTCCGCCATTGGCCTGGGCCTCGTAGTCCATGGCGATGGGTGACTGCTGTGAGTGTCTTGCCAAATCGAGGCTCCGGGCGAGGCTCAATCGGCGACGCGCTGCTGCATGCACTCAGCACTGCCGTGAGTTGAGCGTCTAGGGAGCTCTCCCGACCGATGGATGTGCCAGTGATGCCTGTTCGGTACGCGTCCGCCGTGTTCAGCCGCGGTCGGGCCCCTCGATGGTTTGTTTATATGGGGCGAAGGGGTGCCTGGCCGCCTGATCTGTGTGTTTTCTCCGCGATCGCTCAAATGCGTCAATGTTCGGCAAGGGATGGCCTGTCCAGGGGCGGCAAGCAGGTGGTCCGGTGTCAGCAGGCGGTGCAGGCAGTGCAGGCAGTGTGGTGCGGTATAGCAATATGGGAGTCTTTAAACGGTGGCCAATGATGCGCCGGGACATCGTGCGCGCGTACATGTAGGTACTGACTTCGACCTCGCCGTGCATTAGCGTCCGAGGTTCCGCCCTGCCTTATCGATACGGCTTTCGAGACAAATGGAGAAATGGAGAAAATCGGACGGGATTCACATGGCGCAGATCATCTGTGCGCGCAGAACTATCACGCTGGCAACACAGCGTCTTGGGCAATCACACGCGCGTGCATCCCGAGTCTGACCTTCAGAGATGGCAAAGCGCGCGGCAGAAGACGACGAGCTGTCGCCTCAGGCGCTCAAGGCTGGCGAGCGACCTGTGAACAACGGTGGTGTCGCCGAGGGCGAGGACTTTGAAGATGAGTTCGAGGACGAATATGAGAGCGAAGATGAGATATTCGAGGCCGGCGTGGATGGCAGGCCAGACGAAGAGCGCGAGGCGGAAGACAAGGCAGCCGGTAACATGCGACAAGTTCGAACAACCGCATGAGTAGGAAGAGAAGCTGATGAGGATGTAGGAGCGATGGAGGTTGACCAAGAGACCTTCATCCCTGGTCGTCACAAGCTAGAGGCTGGCCAGACACTTGCGCCAGATCTCTCCACATACGAGATGCTGCATACATTAGAGCCCACCTGGCCCTGTCTATCATTCGACATTGTCAAAGACCAGCTGGGTGACAACCGCAAGACCTACCCGGCCACTGTGTATGCTGTTGGTGGGACCCAGGCTGCGGCGGGTAGGGAACGTGAGAATCAAATCATGGTTATGAAGCTCTCGGGTTTGTCACGAAACGACCAAGCGGCGAATATCGACTCGGACGATGAAGAAGACGACGACGATGAGGAGAACGCTGATCCAATCCTTGAGACCAAGAGCATCCCTCTCACGTCCACGACCAACAGAATACGGGCACATCAGTCTCCCCAAGCCAGCTCTTCAAGCTTGCCTACCACCATCACGGCGACCATGCAGGAGTCGGGCGACGTCTTGATCCACGACATCACCCCATACCTCACCGCCTTCGACACTCCAGGCTACCAAATCCCACCAGCAGCAACAAAGCCCCTCAGCACGATTCGCGCGCACAAGAAAAACGAAGGCTACGCTCTCGACTGGTCTCCTCTCGTCCCCGCCGGCAAACTCCTAACCGGTGACTCCGCAGGCTCCATATTCGCCACGACACGCACAGAAGGCGGTGGATTCGTCACCGACACGAACGCCTACACCGGCCACACAGGCTCCGTAGAAGAGCTCCAATGGAGTCCCAACGAACGCAACGTCTTCGCCTCCGCCTCCAGCGACGGCACCGTCAAGATCTGGGACGCGCGATCCAAGAGCCGCAAGCACGCCATCTCCGTCAAAGTCTCAGACAGCGACGCCAACGTCCTCAGCTGGTCCCATCAAACGCAACACCTCCTCGCCTCCGGCCACGACGACGGAACATGGTCAGTCTGGGACCTGCGGCAATGGAAATCGCCCGACGCGGCCAAGAACTCGAAACCCGTCGCGAATTTCTCTTTCCACAGAGAGCAAATCACAAGCTTGGAATGGCATCCGACTGATGACTCGATTTTGTCGGTCTGCGCGGGCGATAATACCCTCACGCTCTGGGATCTGGCGGTTGAGCTGGACGATGAGGAGAGTAGGTATACGGCTGATGTCAAGGATGTGCCGCCGCAGCTGCTCTTTGTGCATTATATGGAGCAGGTCAAGGAATGCCATTGGCATCCGCAGATTCCGGGGGCCGTCATGGCGACGGGTGGGAGTGGGTTTGGGGTGTTTAAGACCATTAGTGTGTAAATGCTGGATCATGAGGCTACGTACACAGTATGTACGGCCTCTGATGAGTGCTGGTCTAATGTACTGAAAGTGCTCATTCGTCTCTCTAACCCGCTTCGCTTTTGCCCTCAACGCTGCCGGGCACGTCACCATTACCAGCCTTCTCACCTTGCTCAGCATCTTTGGGTTGCTCTTCCACTGATTCCTTATCTGCTTCGCCGTTGGCACCTGATCCCTTCGCACCTTCCTCCTTGGCAGGTTTCTCGCCCCCAACACCTCCCCCCTGAATCTCTCGACAAACATCCTCCAACCCAGCCCTCGTCCTCTTCACCTCACGCACACCACGCACAGTCCCCAAGAATCCCACAATCTCACGATTCTCTTTCTCCAGCACCTTCCTCTCCCGCAGAGTCGCAGCGCAAGGGACACCCCAGTGCTCCTTGCCCTTCTTCAACCTGCCCCCAGCAAACCACCACAGCGCGGCGTTAGGCCTCTCACTGTCTTCCAGTCGATGCGGTCGAAGGAACTGATTTGCTCTGGCTTTCCGGGATAGACTCGTGATCAAGCTTGCTGCTCTCTCGAGCCTGGAGCGAGCACTTTCGTCGCCGCCGCCTCGCAAACTTAATTGTGGGGTTCGCAAGTCGGTTTCCGAGGCGGACGTGAGAGGCGCATGCGGGGATATGGTTTCGCGGCGGGAGAAGGGGCCGCCGTACTCGCCTCCCGTGCGAGGGACTGGTCGACGTCGTTCGAGAACTTGACTTTGGACTTGATTAAATAGCCCCGCGCTCGAATTTGATCTGCCCGTGAGAACGTCTCTGGACTTCATTCTCGGAGCTTCTCCATATGTCAATTGCCGCGCGGGTGCGTAACGCATGACAGGTTCTGCCACGCTTTCCGGAGATGGACAGCGACTTTCGTGGCCGGCGCAGCGGATCTCGACATCGTTGAACAGGATGCGTTTGAGTACTACTTTCTGAGGCGTTGTTAACAATCTCTCCAGATCCATATATACCCTCTGGCGATCAGGCCTGAGCAGTGGACGAATGGTATGGCGTATAGCTGCTCCAGCGCTGGCGCTATCCTGGTCGTCCATGATGAGGATCAGGAGGTCGGAATGGGGAATCTGTCTATGCCGGCCTGGGCCCGTAATGTGCAGCATTCGCCGATAGATGTTGTCCTCTAAAGGCGAGAGAAAGCTACGCTCTATTTGGTGGGCGAAGTCGTTGATGAAGCCTGAGATACCGAAGACGCTCGGTGCTCTGCCTGTAGATGCTCTGGAGGGTACCACTGACAGGTCGTCACAGCTGTACACCCGGTCTTCGCCTGGGTGCTGATCTTGATCGCCACTGGCGAGCTCGTCAAAGCCCGGCGGACCATTGTAGTAGATGGGTTTGTGCCGTTTCTGTAAGCGACGGCCTGCATTGAGCGTGAGATCTCTCTTGCGGTAGCCGGTCGTGCTGTCGGTTCTGGTGACAACGAGACATGGGCACGTCACTTGCAGTCGTTTGAGGCTGCGCTGCCACAGGGAGCGCTGGCCGGGTGGAGTCCTGCCTCGTGATGATATCGACCGTGGTGCTGGCGATGATGACCTTGGAACATGGGCCAGGGGTTGAAAATGTGCTTCAGCCCTTCTTGGCTCAGAATGCCGATCGTAGTTTTCACGAGAAGGGATGTCGAAAGCCACTGGAGACGCCATGGAGCCAACGGACCAAGATAGATGGCTTGTGACCTGCTACGAATAAGTGACGTGGATTTGATCGAGCGTACGAAGGTCCAGGTCGACTCGATCTTTTGGCGGCACCATCGATGTACTCGCCATCAGTGAGTATTGCCATGATCATAGCGCTCTTGTGGCGGTCGGTGCTGTCAGTCAATAATGTCGCGATGCGCAGAGGTAGGTGCGAGCAAATACGTGAGAAAAGTTGGAACCTTGCTGGCTAGATTCGTCATCTGCTTGGCACATTGAGCACTGTCTTTATAAAGCAGGCTGTAAGATTGGGCACAGCAGATGAATCGTCCTATCTGGTCTATATCGGGATCGCGAGCGTGTAGTCTGGCATTCTACGGCCGGTCGCCGTATAATAGAATTGTGCGGTTTCCGCGAGCTGCTTCCAATTGCTCGCTGCACCATACAGGTGCTGCGCCGCAAACTCAGGGTCCTACGCTTGGTCCCTATGCTGTTAACTTCATGACTGTTGTCTTGCAACAATGATCCAAATAAAGATAGGAGGGTCATACTACGATACCTCGAGCAGATCAACATTTGCTGTCTTGGTGGCAGCGTGCTCGCCCATGCCAACTGTACCATAGGGTCGCAGCTAATGGGTTCAACGAGAGGACCGGCATAGCGAGGATTGCAGCTGCTGTCGACCCGGGAACGGCAATTCCAGTGCTTCAAAGTAGCTGTGAGGCCTGTTCAAAGATACCACGGAGACCTTTACCAGCAAGTTCAAATCATGCATCGCGCCTCAGATGCGGGCGGTCGTCCACGTCAATGCTTCTTCGGAGGTAGTCCAGTCCGCAGATATCCATAGCCAGTGCTTCAAGGTAAGCTACGTGACCAGCGTGGTCGTGCTTGGGGCTCCTCGTCGTCACACTTTAACAAGACCCAACCTAGATTCAGCAGGTGGTCACACGAGCATCTGCTTAACTTGGCAGTAGCGAATACTCCCTCGACAAGCACCAGACCATCCGCGGCGCTGAGGTTCACGACTCTGATGTCGGTCGTAAAGACGAGATCTCTTCGATGACCTACATGTATTCGGATACAGCGCTTTCATAAAGCAGTGACGCAATGAAGAGCCGCGATGCCGCCTCCTTGGGAAATATCGAGCGACGGAGCAGACAAACGAGGTCGCATGAATATAAATTCAGTAAGCCCAAATTCGATCGCGGTCCAGTTTGTAGTCATTCAGGATGTCACCCGCCGACCACTCCATCGCGATACACATATGCTCTCCTACACTTGTGGTGCTGAGAGTGTCGTCAGATCTGTCTGAGCACGCCTTGCGCCCATGATTGCGACGGGAGCCTCACGTGGTCAACGTTACGTTGGGAACCTGGAATACCTCCTGAATTTCAAATTCGAGTCCGATATTTTGCCCTTCGATCTTGGCTCGGCGCGCGTGCGAAGACGTCAACGACGGTTCCGTCCCTCCAATAGCCGACATATGCGAGCAGTATGGCGTACCTAAATTGCTTGTTGGGCTGGACCGATCATCTGCAGCCCTGGAGCGGCGGGCGGGGCATATTCCGTCACTGGGTTTGCAGCCTCGCATGAAAAGTCCTGCCCGGTGAGGAGCTGTCAGAGCTGAGAGCTTTTTGTCTTGATGTAGCGTATCTTTGCTGGTCGCTCGCTGTGCGCAACAGAACTCAGCATAGCGTTCTGTGGCGACTGCACTATAGCGACTATAGATAGCCTAACAAATTGGATGGCTTCTGGAATCTGTACTTATAAAGTTTTCTGACGGACAAATGCCACGCGAGGGCTACGACCGAGAGAGTTTCTCGCTAAATGATGCCTTTTACGTGCCTTCGGACGCTAAAGGACCATGGAAACACAGGATTGGTTGCGGACGTTGCCGCTCTGGCCACCAGCTCGCAGCGATGAAGTCTTTGCAGGCTAAAGCAAAGGCCTGGGAAGGCCGGTCCACCACAGCGAAGGTACTTATCGAGAACGTAGGTCCGTCTGCATACGGCAGTTCAATCCCTTCCCAATCTCTATTCTTCTCACTGCGCACCATCCTTATCTGGTGCTTCTTGCGAGGATCAGACGTGCTATCTATTAGCGTAACACAACCCGCGTGTACCTGCCAGCATTAGATATCTCTACGACAAACGAAGGCTGTTTCTCACTCCCAGTCTGACCTTCCTCCGAATCACAAAGTACGTGCGTAGCTACACTGTGCGTGCGCCGACGTATGAGACCAACAACTTCGCTCGTGACCGGAAGCCAAAGCGACAAATCTTAGGACCCAGACCGGCCAGAGCACCAGGACCCATCGCACCTTGCCTGGATGGTCTGCCGCATGACCGCCATACGCAGCATCTGAGCGGAATCTAGAAGGAGCGAGAGACGATCCCAAAGCAACAACCAGTGATTTGCAGAATCGATTTCGGCCCATAGCGACGTTTTCCAGTGACCCAGAGCAACAATTATCATGGCAGACCAACTCGCACCAGTCGAGTCGCGTCAGCGAAAGCAGAGTGTAGGCACTGTGGAGCTACAATCTCCCGGCGGCGTTGTGAAGACTGTCAACATCGAAGAGATGAATGATGCCGATCGGGCCCTCGCAGCAGAATTCGGATACAAGCCGGTCTTTAAGAGAGAGTTCGGCTACTTGTCCAGCTTCTCGTTCGCAGTCTCCATCAGTGGATTGTGAGTGCCGTACTGCTGCTATGTATCCTGGGACCACTTTGCTGATGCGTCAAATGCAGATTTGCTACCGTCGCGACGACCTTTTCATACCCGCTCAATGCCGGTGGCAGCGCATCGGCAGTATGGTGTTGGCTAATTTCGGGAGCAGGGTGCATGTGCATTGCTGTAAGTATTTCAACCAGGTATCATTGGGATCCCGCTGACGAAACCGTCCAGTGCTCTGTTTCGGAACTTGTTTCCGCATATCCCACCTGCGGAGGCCTGTAAGTGGGCCATGTGCACTTCTATGTACGCATGAATGTGGCTGATATCCTCTTGTAGTTACTACACTGTTTCGCGACTCGCGCCTAGGAAATACGTGCCCGCGATCAGTTGGATTACTGGATGGCTCAACTTGCTTGGCCAGGTGGCTGGTGTCGCTTCCTCAGAATGGGGCGCTGCGGGCTTGTTGCTCGCTGCTGTATCGATGGGCACTGACTTCAAGTATCTTCCGACTATTGGTCAGACTGTTGGTGTGATGGCTGCGCTGACAGTCGTGACGGGCCTTGTCAACTCTCTATCGACTTACTGGATGGAGAAGATGACAAAGACCTACGTGATCTTCCACGTCCTAGTCCTCGTCACCTGCTCAATCGCGCTCCTGGCCCTCTCCCAATCAGCGGGCACCAACCACACGGCACGATATGTCTTCACTCACGTCGACAACATTTCTGGATGGGAGCCGACGGGATGGGCATTTCTGTTCGGTTTCCTCTCAGTCAGCTGGACCATGACCGACTACGATGCAACTGCACACATTACCGAGGAGATTCGCGAGCCAGAGATCAAGGCCCCGTGGGCTATTTCGATGGCTATGCTCTTCACCTACGTGGCCGGCTGGCTTTTCAACATCGTCCTCTGCTTTACCATGGGTGACGTGACGGAGATCCTGGCGTCCCCGATCGAGCAGCCTGTCGCACAGATCTTTTACAACACTCTTGGCAAGGCTGGCGGTATCGTCTTCACGGTCTGCGCTTTCATCATCATCAAGTTCGTGACCTTTACCGCCATGCAAGCTTTGGGCAGGACAGTCTTCGCCTTCTCCCGCGATCGTCTTGTTCCGTTCTCGAGCATCTGGACCAGGATTTGGCCTGCGACCGGCACGCCAATCCTGGCCGTCTGGATCTCCGTCTTCTGGTGTATTGCCATTAACTTGATCGGCCTCGGCTCCTACACGGCCATCTCTGGTGTCTTCAACGTCTGCGCCATTGCTCTGGACTGGAGCTACTGCATCCCCATTTTCTGCAAGCTCATCTTCAGCAACTTCGAGCGCGGCCCATGGCATCTCGGCAAGGCAAGCACATTTGTAAATGCTTATGCTTGTCTTTGGACGGCCTTCGTCACGATTATCTTCGTCATGCCGACTATTCTCCCCACAACTGCCGCTACAGTAAGTCCCACCATTATGCCACTCAATCATACGCACGCTGACCCCGCCGTACAGATGAATTACGCGGTTGTCTACCTTGGCGGCATCATCTTCTTCGCTATGCTGTACTGGTACATTCAGGGCCGGAAGTGGTACACTGGTCCGCTCATCGAGGCCGAGCTTACTGATGACGCCTCTGGTCGCATAAGCAGTGACGACGAGCTCAATAAGAAGACGCAAAAGTATGGTAACGTTGTCGATTAGACGCGTGAAGAATAGTGTTTTGACGGCATGCATTCCTGGTGACGCGCAGACAAATTGACCTATCTTTGCGATACCCACAGAGGTGGAGGATGATTAGACGACACTTCTGAAGGGACAAGATGCCAGAACCTGTACATAGCGGAGGAAGATGGACATATGAAGAACGCTTCATGTCACTATGAATTAATGAATCGTATGCGCGCCTTTTGGCCCAATTCAGAGGCAAGTCGCACGCGTCGAGCTCGCGATTTCAAACGCTCGTCGACTCGAAGACGTTTCAGTGCATGCTCGCCTGTGTATTTTCCAAGCAGATGGTGGTGGCGAGCTTGATTGATCCATTTTAGCGCTTCGATGCGAGCCAACTGTTCTCTCAAGGTCCAGGATCCATTAGTAAGCCTGCGTCAAGCAGATATGTATTTTCGCCCTCCGGCGGCCTTTTCACCATTGCTATATCGCGCAACTCTTTCTATCAACCATGACGCGTCTAGGACAATTGTTCACGGCGTCGCTCGCCGTCGTCGGCGCCTCAGCTGCCTCGGCCGTCATCGACCTCATCCTGTCCAACTTTGACGATGTCGTCCTGAAGTCTGGCAAGCCTGCGCTGGTCGAGTTCTTCGCCCCCTGGTGCGGCCACTGCAAGAGCATGGCGCCTGTCTATGAGCAGCTCGCGAGCAGCTTCGAGTTCGCCAAGGACAAGGTCACCATCGCCAAGGTCGACGCCGACTCGGAGAAGGAGCTTGGTAGGAAATATGGCGTCCAGGGATTCCCAACTCTCAAGTTCTTTGACGGCAAGAGTGACACACCAGAGGACTACAAGAGCGGCAGAGATATCGACAGTCTTAGCGCTTTCATCACCGAGAAGACAGGCGTGAAGCCGAAGAAGGCGCCGGCGGCGCCGACGGCCGTCGAGATGTTGAATGACAAGAGCTTCAAGGAGCTGATCGGTGGCGACAAGGACGCATTGGTCGCCTTCACTGCACCGTGGTGTGGCCGTATGTCTCAATGCATTGACTCTGATACGAACCCATAGTGACGTAAAAACAGACTGCAAATCGCTTGCCTCTACCTGGGAGAAGGTCGCCCAAGACTTCGCCGCCGAGTCTGGCGTGCTCGTCGCCAAGGTCGACTGCGAAGCCGAGAACGCAAAGGCCACGGCCAAAGAGGCCGGCGTCTCGTCGTACCCAACCATCAACTATTACCCCAAGGGCTCCACCGAGGCCATCCCCTACACCGGCGGCCGCAGCGAGGAAGACCTCGTCAAGTTCCTCAACGAGAAGGCGGGTACCCACCGTAGCGTTGGCGGCGGCCTCGACAGCCTGGCTGGTACCATCCCATCATTGGACTCGCTCGTGGCGACCTTGCAGAGCGGCGGTGATGCCGCGTACAAGGCTTTTGCGGACGCTGTTGCGACGACGCAGGACAAGACGGCCGAGTATTATGGCAAGGTTGCGAAGAAGGTGGAGGACAATGCTGGGTATGCGCAGAAGGAGCTTGCGAGGTTGCAGGGTTTGTTGGCCAAGGGTGGATTGGCACCGGAGAAGTTGGACGACTTGACGACGAGGAGCAATATCTTGAGGAAATTTGTCGGTGACGAGAGAGCTAAGGACGAGCTCTAGATCAGGACATAAGGGCAAGATTGTGGATGGCTCACTCTGGGCGGTTGAGGTCCGAAGCTACTGCCTGTACAGCTAGATCGTGCGCTTGGAATCCGATCACCCTCGGGAACATTACAGCAAGTCTGAACGGCCATTTGACAGGGAAGCAAGCGCAGGCGCAGCCTTGTACCAATTCACCTTGCCATTCATCAACTATGCATAAATCGTCTATCATTCCACCATTCCACCATATGCCCGTAAATCATGTTCTATACCCGCGCAACGCTATGCATCACCCAATCTGCCACATAACCCCATACTCTCGAGGAATAGAAACCACTCTCTCATTGCAACGCCCCATAACCCTCACCTTCATGTCCAGCCTCTCGGCCCAGCAGCCCCTCACTCTCCTCCGTCCTGACGCCCTCACTAATGCTCGGCACCCATCCCCTCATCCACCCCGACACCTTCCTCCAATGCCTCCTATGCCACCGGTCCTCCTCCAACACGACAACCTTCTCGCCACCCTCTCCATACATCATGAACTGCACGCCCACACTGGCGTCCAGCCCCAACACCCCTGCCGCGCCCAGAAAGAATGGCAAAGCAGCTGCAACCCAGTGCCCGCGATCACTCCCCTTGGCGCCGACCCATCCTCCGCTGCCGTAGGGACCTAAATCCTCCCAGGCGCAGGGATTGGTGAGGAGAGCAGAGGAGTAGAAGAGGTTTCCCAGGAATGCAGCGAGGAAGAGGTGGGGAGACAGGCCGGCGGTGGATTTGCGGTGGAAGTTTTTGAGGAGTTGCGGCAGGCGGGAGCCGAGGTAGAGGAAGGTGGAGGTCCAGGAGAGGATTGTGCCGGTCAGCTCTAGGCGGGTTCGGGACGGGGAGGTTGTGGTGGCATTGTGGAGGAATAAGGGAGGGGAGGGGAGGGGTGTTGGGGTGGCTTGGGTTATGGCTATTAGGCAGGCGATTAGGAGGATGGTTCGGGGTGAAGGGGAGGCCATGGGTGAGGATGAGGCTCCGACGCGGTGGATGGTGGTGCCGGAAGGATTGGGCGAAGCTTTTTCCTCATCGGCCTTCTTCCTCTCGAATGTTGGTGATCGGAAGATGATCTGTGGTCTTGAGTGCTTTGCCTTGGTACTCGAGTCTTCCTCTCTTTCGGTCGATGGAGTCTGACTGATCGGCATGCCTTCGATGTACATGCCATCCGTACCCCCCGTTGGCCCTAACCCGTCTCGTGGCTCACCAAACACCCTCCTCACCATATTTCCATGTCTGAGCTTTTCATACCATAACCACTGTGCAACCAAGCACAAGTCCACAAAGACATAGTAGCCACCTATCGCAACCTGCCATGATGCCTGATGCGTGAACAGCGCCCCCAGCAGGTTGCTAATGTCTCCCAAGCACCACTCCACCAGGAAGAAGATCGACAGCCCGCTAGTACTGGAATATCTGTAATTCTTCCATATCTGCGGCAGCTGTGCGCAAAGCCACGCAAGGATACTGATGGTTCCGAGGAGATTCGAAGTAAAGGCTAGCGGTGTTGGGATGCAAGTGTGGAAGGTGCTGCTGAAATGTAGGAGGAAGTCGTTCGTTGGCTCACAATGATCAGGCAGCGCTGTCTTGTAGGTTGCTAGGCTTGGCCATATCATGGTGAATATTGGACGACGCGATACTTTTGCTAAGTAGGAGTTCCGGCTCCAAGCTAGGCTGGTATGCGGACTAAAGATATCTTTCAAGGCTTGGTACGGAGGGCGCGCGTGCCTGCCGCGGGCAGTCTCGTGCTCAGGCACGTACTATGCCTTTTTCAACAGCTAACGCTTTCCAAGCCAGGATATTCGAATCCGAGATTGCGTCTTGTTCTGAAGAATGAAGGACACCTCAGTGTTGACTGTTGTCGTGTAGGGAGGTGGGGTCAAAGCAACGAGGTCGGAGATATGGTAGAACGTTGTATAGAACCAAAGAAATGACGTGGTGCTGATAAGAAGCAAAGGAAAGTTGGGGCAGCTACGGATTAAAGCATCCAGATGATATGAGAGCGGACCTATCAGCCCAACAAATACCAAAGATAGCAGCTGCTCACATGTTTCTGTCATCCACGTTGCAGGGGGTCATCCGTCACAGACTGAAGCCTTCGATTACGCGCGCGATGCGCCTTAGACCGGCCGAAAAGCCGCCTCGAAGACCCTTCAGTAGGTCGTCACTGCAAGTCATGCGGTCCAGCGGTATGTTCACCTGAAGGCAACCTAACCATCCGAGGCGAGTGAGTGGCCAGAGATAGGCACGGGTTGGAGGAAGCGATTCATCGCGACCTGGGCCGTGGCGCGTGTGGACTCTTGGAGTGCAGAGGAGATAACCTGGAACTTGGCGAGATCGGGGCAGATTAGCTTTCAAGTACTATGTTCCGATCCTTCCTTCCATCTCACGTGCAGTGCCTGGGCTGCGAGAAACTTGAAGTCAAGATAATTGAGGTAGTAATTGCTTAGGAAGTTGCTCTCCTCTATTTGCCTCCGCGCTTCTATTCTACGTACGCCACGTCGTGATGAAACTTGACAGGCGGGCGGTTGGACTACAGCAGTGGCCTTCTAGCTGTAGGAAGGGCGCGTACACTAGTTCAACAAGTTGGATGAGGCATACCCGGCTGAACACTCCGGAGGATGACCTCGACATGTCCGCTATATTGCTGCGGCACGACAGATGTGGCACCAAAGGACTATCCAGCGGCCTCCTGGGCAGCCTTGGCGGAGAGCGTTGTGCTGCACAATTCTTGTCGCCGTCTACGTATTCTTTCGAGCAGGCTTTGCCGGGACGTGTGAATGTATCGCTCTTAGGCTTGACTGGAGATAAACGTCCGTCTGGTAGCCTGCTAAACCCGACTTGTGCTGCTCAGAGCACTCCCAGCAACGCAGTGCCTAGCAAATCGCTGCCAGATTTTGCTTGCTTCTACATTACCTACCTGGCGACGTTGCCTACGAGGTCGATTGAGAATCATGCGTGTGATCAATTCAAGCAACGTGCCGTTGTGGCAGTGCCTCTCTTTATACTTGAGCTAGATCTAGATCTCATTCGTCCTCATAAGCAACGTATCCTTGACAAGAAGGATTTGCTCTATCCGCCTCGTTCCACTAAGAGATTCTTCGACCAACGTATTAGTACAACGTGTCTACCCAAGTAGGTAGTGGACACGAATCTCTCATCCTTCGACCGCGCTAAACAAGATTCAAATTTATACAACGCGGCCCATCATCAATCGTAAGTCTTAACCAGACACCGCACGACACCTTACTAATAGACTGACTCTATAGATGCTACTCCTACTCCGTCCCCTCACTATCCTTACAGCCTTTCCTCGCCCACAAGCCATGATGCGTGCGGCCTCGTGTTCTTACCTAACGGATCGGATCGGATGCTGAGCGACATGCAGATATGCGCGAGCATGCGAAAGTGCACGCCTGGAGGTCGGGGTGACGAATTTGGAACATGTAAATAAGGTAGGGTATCTCAGTGGCGTAGAAGGTCTCTTTCAGACGCTCATTAGGCAGTTGCTCCGTCCCCAGAAACATCCTGTGTATCTTGTTCCACCGGAATTGTAGGTGCTCCGGATACGCTGGAACTTTCGTACCAGCTCTGGTCGACCCAGTCGGCGATCTGATCCCGCGCTCTAGACACCATGGGGTGGTAGTCTGTATTTCTTTTTGGTTCAAACATGCTTGTATGTGCTTCCAGCTCATTTGACACGCGATCATTTATGCACTTGACCCAGCGGCCTTTGCTCTTAGACTGATCTTCAGCGAATTGGTGGACTTGTTCGCCTTGATCCATTTCCGCCTCGAGCTCCGCCTTTTCGCTGCTTCTGCTCTTCTTCAGCGGAGTATGGTCAGGTGCGGGTGCATTGCGCTTGGTCCCTGTAGGACTGCTTGGCTGGCCTGCGCCCTTAGGGATTACGCAGAATGTTCGGTCTTGGCCGAGGACTGATCCAGCGTACTGCGTCTTGGAGGAGACCCTCTCGCTTAGACAGCCGTAGAAATTGGCAAAGCCGACACCATGCGTCTTTGTGAGCGCCACCACGTTCTCTACGCGCTTCTGAAGCTCAGCGCCCCGGGCAAGAGTGCCTACAAACTCCAGATGACTACCAGCCCAGGTCATACCTTGACTAATCTGCTCGCGATTGAGGTAGGCAGCTCCAGCCGCTCCAGCGATAGCTGCGACGGCGCCGCCATACCTCGCGTACTTGCCAAACGTGGCCCACTTGCTTCCGCCAGTCGAGCCATCTGCAGCTGGCAACCCTCTGCTTGACGCATTTGCAATTGGTTCAGGCGTCTTGCTTTTGCCCCATCCAAAAAAATCACCTGCTGCATTGAAAGCTTTGTACGCTGTGGTGGCCTCATTGTAGTGCTCTTCTGCGCCGTGTGCCAAGACTCCGGGGCTGATTCCGAGGTATGGAGTGTCAAATGCCAGGACTGCTTGGATGTAAGGAAAGAACAGTCTGGTTGGCTCTTGCGGCGGAGCTGAAGACGGGCGGTCTTCCGTTTCTGGCGGAGCGAGGTTGGTTGTCCCATCCCCTTGCGGCTGATAGCCTGCGGTGGAGTTCGTTGTATCATCCGCATATCCTGCTGGCACAGGCTCGTCTTTTGCTATGCTCAGTAGAGTCTCTGCAGCGACGATTCCTCCCATCGAGTGCCCGCATAGGACCACGTGCACTGAAGGGTCCACTGTGGGCGACGGCGTCTGGTTTGCAACTTCGAGGTCTATCACCTTGTTCTGTAGCCAGTCCTTAAACTTTGCGACACACTCTCTGAGGTCACCCCTTGTCTCATATTGTGGGTATACCACGCTCAAGACGTCGATCTTCGGAAGCGCATTCGCGAGAATAGCCGTTAAATCTCTTGGGAAGCGATGGAAAGTGTCATTTCCCCCTTTGAAGCCGTGCAAGAAGACGAGCAGCAGTGTCTTCTTCATTTTGCTGGACTACGCGGCGCGTTCCAGCGCTCAAAGACAAGCAAGATCTGACCTTCGCGATATGGAGCGTTATTGATTGTGTTTTAGCACGCACGAGGTGCATGTGTTATTGTGAACTACATTGCCAGAGTTGTGATGAGACGTGCTGCAGGAACATGAAGGCAGTGAGCTGGACACGAGAGACGCGCAGTCGGAGCTCTGACGTAGCGTGCACTGGCCAGGAGGGATGTTCGATCAAATATATATTTGGTGCCATCAACAATATACGGCACATACAGAGAGCAGCACTAGAATGCAGAATATCCCTTCCACCACAGGTACGCCAAATTGATGCCAGCACTTGCTGCTGCGCACCACACGTTCGACTCAATCACGCTCCAGATCCACAGCGTGCCAACTGGAGGCGCCTGCTTCATCACCGCATAGTAGTCATATGTGTTGCCGACATGTATGCAATAGCAGCCCGCCCCAACTGCCACCGCAAATAAGAAGGCTTGCCTCACTACTGCTGCTTTCTGCGCGGTCTTTGACCTCAGCATCCAGACCAGAACGAATAAGATGGGCAATATGGTAAAAGTGCGCCGCCAAATCTCAGGCCATTCGATCGATTGCCGATACTGATTGAACACCAACACGTCAAGGGTGAAGTGGACCATGGTGAGGCATACCGCCCAGAACACTGCTTGGCCGACTGGACCGGTCGGTTCGTCTTCCATCGTGCCTGCCTCGAGGATATTGCCACTTTGATCCATGACGAGATTCTTTTGATCTTGGGGATTGAACGGCTGGCCTTGGTCGAGCATCGATTTCTTTTCTTCGTAGAGATCAAGGAGCGTCTTGGTCTTGGGCTTTGAGTAGTCTGGGTGAGCCATCGTGATCTTTGGCATGGAGGTTGGAGCGGCCATAGGTTTGCCTGACTTTCGCGCTTCCGCCCTTCGTTCCTTGCGATTGCGTGCGCCTTGTTCTTGATCGGCCATGTTAGAAGTTATGAAGACCAGAGAGGCGAGCCATTATATGTGCCGGCAGCTATTGAGAGTGCTCGATGTCGTGCACGTTCGTGGCCCAGTCCGGCATCGACGTTGGTCTTGATCGTCCAGATAAATTCCTGCCTGAACGTTGAAAATGATACGCTCGAATAGAGTTCTAGAGGAACGAGCCTGGGCCTGCTATTTTTGGATGGCGGTTGCCCTGCCGAAGAGCCGCATCGATTCCACATCCCTGGCGGGCTCTATCGATACAACATTCTGTCTCGCCATAATACCCAAGTACACAACTCATACTCACATTGTAACGCGAACACGAATACCCTGCGCAGGTCGCACAAACATCCTGACCAGCTCCTACTCCGACTGCGACACTCGCATCCACGTCGATCGCGCCGCCCCTTGGCGCCGCCCCGTCGCCATGAGCTTCGCCGACTTCTCCTTCATTTGCGACAATGTACCATTACCACTATGCCCGCTCGTCGGCACCGTGAGTCCCATAACAGAAACGCACTATACACAAACACAATGTTATGCGCGGGCGATTGAGGTGGCCAACACCATCATCTTCGAGGCGGCGAATGCGTTCGCGCATATTGGGGCGTTGATTATGACGGTGATTATGATTATACATGTGCGGAGCAAGTTTACGGCCGTTGGTATGTAGAACGAGGAAATGAGAGGCGCAAAGAGCACTGCTTTGGACATTGTTGGGGTGCGTGCTGACGGTCAAGTCCAGGGCGCAAGGAGATCTTGACGTTTTTCTACTTCTATGGTCTCCTCACCATCTGCTCATTGGTAGTAGACTCTGGAGTAGCGCCTCCAGGTTCAGGGCCATACCCGTACTTTGTCGCTGTTCAGCTCGGGCTAGTCTCATCAACCTGCATATGCCTGATGATCAATGGATTCGTGGGATTCCAGCTCTACGAAGATGGCACCACTCTGTCCGTCTGGTTGCTGAGAGTATGCAGCACAACGATGTTCCTTATCAGCTTCGCCGTCTCGCTTTTAACGTTCAAGGGCTGGGCTGGACTCGGACCGGGCAACACCGTCGGACTGTTCGTGGTAGTCTATGTCTTCAGCGCAATATTCATAGCTGTCTACGTGGTCATGCAGATCTTGTTGACCTTAGGCACGCTGCAAGAGAGGTGGCCACTTTGGCATATAACATTTGGAGTCCTGGCGCTGGTTATTGGACAGGTCGTGCTATACGTCTTCAGCGACACGATTTGCAATGGTGCTAAGCACTACCTGGACGGCTTGTTCTTCGCGACGCTCCTGAACTTGCTGGCTGTGATGATGGTGTACAAGGTAAGCAAAAACTCGTCTGTGTAGGTTGTCGCCAATACTGATTTGACTCATAGTTCTGGGACGCAATCACACAAGAAGACCTGGAATTCTCAGTCGGCCAGAAACAAAACAACTGGGAGGTCAAGGAGTTACTTCCAGAAGAAGACAGGAGGAGTGCTCTGTATCAGGACACAGATTATGCCTCCAGCACAGTATTCCAAACACCGCAGCATGGGCGAGGCTCTCTATATGGCTACTAATGCATTGGAAAATCCGGCATTGCTATGAGGATCCGGCATGGACTTTATGACTTGCATTTAGCGAGAGGACTTTGAGTTGGTGTTGATATTCCGAGCGTTTTCAAAGCGACAGCTACCTTATTATACGATAGTGTAGTATATTCACCATGCGCAAGTGTTTATGGCGCCCTAAATTATCTTGTTCGATGGTGTTCCTGCATATATCGCTCGACCGTACCTTTCTTCATTATTCCCGGCATGCCGTTCCACCGGCCCGAATGCGAGCCACTACCTCAGTATGGAGACACCTACTTCATCTCATGCAAACACCACATAGCAATCAACTTCACAACGAAAAGCCATTGGTGCAACGAACGCATGAAACAGAGCACTATGCACACTGGCGATTTCAAACAAACCCGGCGACGAAAGCAGCGATGAACTGGCTACTCTGGCAAATCCCCATCTCCATCCTGGTAATATGGTTCTTCACAGCCTACATGAGCCACGCCTTCCCCGCCCTCGCAGGAAAACGCATATGCCTCCTCATCGCGCACCCAGACGACGAAGCAATGTTCTTCGCGCCCACGCTGCTCTGGCTCGCGCGACCAATCTTGCGGAATCAAATCCTGATTCTCTGCCTAAGCAGTGGCGACGCCGACGGCTTGGGAAATATCAGGAAGGAGGAATTGCGGAAAAGTGCATTGATGCTGGGGATCACGTCGTCGGAGCATGTGGTTGTGATTGAGGATGAGAAGCTCCCGGATTCTATGACTGCGACTTGGGATGCGAAGCTCATTTCGAGTATTTTGACGCGCTACTTTGCTCCTGCGCTGGCGAGTACGCCGTCGACGTCGCCACCGCCGGCGAATATCGACGTGCTCATTACGTTTGACCGGGGGGGTGTCAGTGGGCATCCGAATCACATCTCGCTGTACCATGGTGCGACGTATTTCCTGAGACAGCTCATGCAGAGGCATACGGGGTGGGAGTGTCCTGTTAAGTTTTACACGTTGACTTCGCATAATTTGTTGAGGAAGTACAGTAGCGTTGTGGACTCGGTTTTGACGATCGCGAGCGCGGTGTTTAAGACGAAGGAGAAGGGTCAGTTTCCCACGCCGCTGCTGGTTGTGAGTGGGCCGCAGGGGGTGAGGAAGGCGCAGACGGCTATGACGGAGGCTCATAAGAGCCAGATGAGGTGGTTTAGGTGGGGGTGGATTGGGTTTAGTCGGTATATGGTTGTTAATGATTTGCAGAAGGAGAAGAAGGTTTGATGTGGGAGTGGAGATTTTGTGATGCGAAGCCTAGAGCTACCTCCTCATTGTTTGCCTGCCAAACAGCTTGCGTTTCTTCGTCTACAGACTTTGGTGCTGCCTGGCAGGATCGTTCCGGCGACATGTTCAAGGTCGTTTGTTGCGGATGACCTGGTGACATCCCCAGGCGGACCTTGACAGGGGCCCTTGCAGTACTAGACCTAGGTAGACCTTGAACGCAGCCGTGCTTGGGCGAGGACAAGAGCACAACGTCACCAGCACTTTACTGCCTTTCGATCCACAGGACTGTATTACTTTGCCGAGGCGCTCAGATCTCGGTCGTCCGGAGAGATGAACTTATTGAGTGCAGTCAGCCAATGCTGGCAGCCAGCCCTTACGATCACTTTGGGCCTTTTTCGCTCCTGTCCGCTGTCACTGGAGTTTCCAACTGCCTATGGCATGGCGGCTGACAGCCGCATTCGGTGCTAATCACTTTCGAGGTAGATTCCCTTCTGCAGATGACAGCTTGCGGGCACGATCCGCCGCGATCTCGCACATCGCCTACTAAATGATAAGCAGCTGTGCCATACTCAAACGTCACATCAGCTCACCCTAATCGCCGCAGCTCGCTCGCTGTCAATACTACCACTCGCGATTCTCGCGCGCATATCATCCATGATCACGGCTCTACTTCGCCCATTCACAAACACAACATAGCGCAAACCCGGATACTTAGCCTCATACTCCTCGTTCAACATCCGCAACTGCTCGGCCTCCTCCGCACTGCCTTTCAACTGCGCTTGCTCGGCCTGGCTCTGCGCGCTCTCGACTTTCTTCGCGCCGAGTCGCGGGTGCGAGCCAAGGATGCTTTCGAGCCATTGCGTGTCTGATGTCGAGGCGGATTCTGAGAACGCAGTGAGTTGCAGGCCTATGGCTGAGATGAGGCCGGGGTAGGAGGAGAAGGTTTTTTCTTGCAGTAGGGGGACGGAGAGGGTGTGGAGGTGTGTGCTGGGTTCGAAGAGCAGGTCAAGGATTTCTGCTCGTTGTTCTGCCGAGAGAGCTGGGATTTTTTCGATTGCTGGCAGCTTGAGCGTAGCGGTCATGACTTCCTAGTTGATATTGTTTGGTGGAATCGATTCAAAACTGCCAGATCTGCTCGGAATGAAGTCAATGATTCGCGTTGGTGATGTTGGTATTGGACTTGATAGTTTCAAGGCAAAAGCTTCGGCGCTGTGCGGCTGGGATTATCGCTGGGAGACGAGCCGCGGTAAGCGATATGCAGATGGTAACTTCAAGCAGCAAGGCCGCAAGAGTGATCCTGATTATGCCTTCCAGCGAGTTGGGTTGAGATGCCATTCAGCTGCCCAAACTTGATTGTGGCAGACCGTGGCGCGAGCAGTGTTTCGCACGTGGTGGCCAGCTCGCGCCGGGTGCTGTGCGCAAGCCACAAATACCCGTCATAGAGACAGCATGCATCGACGAAGCGTGTGCATGTTGCGCATACGAGATCTGATCGAGTGGATCTGATGTCGATACTATAACGGCTCCATGCTTGCCAAGTTGCCAATGATATAATAAGCAGGCCGAGCAGACCGAAGCAATAATAGGGGCGGCTTTGTATTCTAAGGTACTCCAAAGTTGCTCTGAAACTGCACACGAGGCATCGCCTTGTCCATAGGAGGCACCTCCTACATGTAATTTGCCATATGGCGGTGGCCAGCTGCGAACTAGACTATCTAGCTTAGGTACGCTTGCAGGTTCTCTGCAGTGTACATGTACATACACTGTTGGAGGTAGGATTCGACAATAATAACAACAGAATACACATTCGGACAAGGCCGGCAGCGCAACAGCTCAAAGTAGAAGCATGAGCCTGCACGACGGTTTGACGGCGCGCGGAAAAGACACAAATTGAAGGAGGCCCGGCCACTCGGTCGGGGTGGGGAGTGTGCCGGCTGAGGTTAGCTGAAGTCTAAGCTGCATAGGTGCTCTGTGCTCATCTCGCTTTGACCAGACCGGGACTCCGTAAAATCATGTCGATCAAGTCTTGTTTGCAGCTGCAACGCAGGTCTTGGCCACATGAAACGAGCGCGCAGACTTCTCAGCGCGGACTCGACGAACGACACATCGAACAATAGCGGCGCCCCTGGAGCGACCCTGCGCAGCCCATGCGCTGCTGCTGCTGCTGCTGCTGCTGCCTGCAACTCGTGACCCCCGCGACAAACGCATGCCCCTGACGGCCCTTGACGGGCGACACTCCGACGGACACGACGAGGTAATGGGTGTTGCTCGGCGGCTGTGACATCGGCGGGAAAAGAAGAAGACGACGAAGAAGCAGAGAAGCGCGGCGTGCCATTATGTCGCTGAATGGCTTGGACGCGCCTGCCGTTCACGATGCCTATGAAAAGACAGTAATCGAGGTGGGAGGATGGTAGGCGCCACCCACACACCTTCCACCGTCAGTGTTGGATGCTGAAGCTCGCAGGTTTCTTCTAAAATACGTCTCCCGAGACTCTATCGAGCTGCTGGCGCGAGGGACCTGCGGCGTCCATGAAGCTCGCAATGCCATCGCCAAGTACCCCGACGCCTCGCCGCTCTATGGCCTGATCATGTATCGGCGGAGGCGCGTCCTGATCAAGTACATTCCCGAAGGCACATCTCGACTACTGCAGGGTAACCACCGTCCATGTGACATGATCGAACGCGCGGTGGTACTGACGGTTGATAGCGCGAACGGCGGTGCATTTCTCAGATGTGCTCGAGCGATACGCTCCTTACGAGACTCTGCTAGAGATCAACAAGGCGGATGGTTTGAACGACACCTCGCTTGCGGCATCTTTCCCTTTACACACTGCCTCGCCATCTGCATCGTGCAGCAGACTCCATGAGATCAGCGAAGATGGCGAGGATGCTGGACCGGCGCCGCGAAAGGCGGTCAGCCCGAGTGCATCATCTGGGCCCGTCTTTGGGACTCAGCGATTCAAGATGGAGAAGCGTGTGGATCAGCTTATGGGCCACGATCGTATCGCTCCAAGGCGACCCACGCCTTCCATATCGCTCAGGAGTGACAGCGCTCAGTCGGCATTGTCCTCCCCGATCTTGTCACCTCGCAAGACGACCGTGTCACAGTTTCTCGTCCGGGAAGATTCCGGCCTGAGGTCAGTAACGTCCTTAGGTACACAACAGTCATTCGCATCCATCACCGAATACACGGATCTCGACGCTGCAAACCCCACATCGGAGTCTGCAACACCAACTCAACCCACTCCTGGCGCCGAGCAGTTACCACCGGAGTTGTCTCGAAACGCACTTAGTCTAGATCGTGTGAATGATAGACCTGCCACCTCCGAGCGATCGAGCCACGAGCCTTCAGAGCGGTCAGTAGAGCGTCCAACCTTGACCGAGCGTACGAGCATGTCTGAGACTGTAAGGAAGCACGACGACGACATCGACTGGAGCAAGTTCGAGCCGAAGCCCAAGGTCAAACTCGGTCCACGGCCTGTCGCAACTGGGGAGAGAACGAAGCGGCCGATGGTGGCGAGCATCTCAACCGTCCCTCCCACTTACCGACCGGCTCAGCAGAAAAAGTCGGAGCCTAGTCCACCTAAATCGCAGGTATCGTCAGGAGGCGTGTCATCGTTACCCCCTGCATCATTCCCGCCGCCGCCGCCAATTCCTGCTCTGCCAGAGTACAATCCACGACCGGTCTCAAGAGGTAGCGTCAAGTCATTGCCGTCGCACAGGTCGACTGCAATGACTCCAGATAAGACCAGGTTGATGAAGGCTGTGGAGCTGAGGAAGAAGCAGTTGCGGAAGTCGAATCCAGCACCGTCAAAGTACGTGCCGCCAAAGGACGAATTGATACCAGAAATGCCGATAGTCCCAAAGGCGCTGGACGCGTATGCACCGACCATGAAAGAGCAGCAAAATAGACAGCAAGACGATGAAGCCATGAAACGAGTCGATGATGAGATGCAGACGAACAAGGCAGACTCGGGCATTGAGATGAATTACAAAGCGTTCGAGAAGAAAGAGGAAGCTACACCAGATTCCCAGCCAAACGAAGACTCATTTCCGCCGGTTGCGGACCCAGAAACGCAAGCGCGACTGGAAGATCGCAAAGCAGACCAAGAGGAGATCGCTGAGCCTACCGTGTCTCTCGACATGCTAGATCCAGAACCCCAGTCAACACAAGCTCTGCCTGAGGAGATCCAGGATGCATCCGCGCTCGAAAATTCGATTGACGAATCAGCTAACGTTCCTATCATACAAATGGCGGATGGCTCTCGACCTATCACTTCGAGCGGAGAACAGGCTCAGGCGCAGGAACGGAAGCAACGACAAGAGTCCGTGGACGAACCAGATACACAAAGCGAAGGGCGCGACGCGACTCCAAGAGCCCTGACTCCAAAGAGCCCTAAGCGCAGAGACGGTGATTTGGCCAAGCGCCGTCGAGGCGTAGTGGAGCCACTTCACACAGAGACCGACGCAGAGCTCACATCTGACGACGAGCTCTTTGAGGAGTTGCAAACTGCAACCGTACACCAGGCCAAGCACATTACAGTCGCAAAATCGCCTGTCACCGCAGCATTCACAAGACGACCAAGTGCACATTCTATGGCATCCTTTAGATCTGGAGGCTCTGCTCGGACCATTAATATCGCTCGCAATCCATCAGCTACGCCCTTGGAGATCGCATCCGACGGCTCATCAGAACGCCAGTCTCCACCTCGGGATTCCACGCCTCCCTTGCCTTCGCCTTCGTTGGCCAGCCGGTCGTCATTCGTGACTTTGCTCAGCGAGTCCAGTGACGCCACAAGTCTTAAGCGAAACGTGTCTACTGGCATCTCAAAGCGGATTCAGGCCCTGCACGAGATGTCGAGCCGGGACGGTAGCCCAAATGTCACATCACGAGCCGTTACACCAGAGATGGGTCGTGAAACTGCGTGGAGGGATCGCAAAAGCTCACTCCGGCGTCCACTAAGGTCTCGTGGCAGCTCGTTGCAGCGACAGAGCTTCAGAACGAACGGATCGCCCGCGCAAGATGCGCAGTCCACGACCGGCTTGCACCAGCTCGAGCCTGTCCTTAAAGTGCAGCACGACCCCATATCAAAGCGTGACTCTGTCTCCGTTTCTGCCCGGATAGTGCGACCTATCGTGAATGTAGAGTCTCAAGACGCAGGTCATATGGAACAAATGCAGCAGCCGCAGGTCACAATCAACCACAATCGTGCGTCCGCCGGCACAACGCCCTCCTCTCCGGCCTCTCCGGCACTCCCGCCATTGAATACCAATGTTGTTCCTACGGGGTCCAGGCCCGAAATCGTTTCAACACTGACAGATCCCAACCAAGCTCGCGGCTCTGTCGAATACCGGGCATTCCATTCTGCCAACCCTAAGGCATTTTCACGACACAAACGCAATCTGTCTGCTACCATGTCGCCGGCGACACCGTCCCCAGACGATTTTCCTGCGCCGCCGCTCATCCCAACATCAGCTGCCCCAGCGGTGTCATATTTCGACCATGAGCCACCCGCCAAAGAGGTTGGCAGCAGAACAAGTCGATTCTTCAAGCGCATGAGTAATCTTGGCACGAAGAGGAGAAGCAGCATCCAGCAAAGCATGGTGAATGCAACAAGTCCACTTGAAACATCTAGTCTTGTGCCGAGGACCAACAGCGTCGCCACGGAAGGAAGCAAGTCAGACATGCCGTCTGCGGTCGTGGTCGGGGACCTCAACGTCCAGTTCCCAGACACACTTGTAAGTACAGCTCTTCAAGAAGCCTATCAGAACTATCACTGACATCGCACCAGCTATGGAAACGCCGCCTAGTCGAAATCGACGACTCGGGCAACCTCACCTTCTCCATCCCCCAGGCCCTCGACATACAAAAGGGCGTAGCTAAGCGCTACCACCTGACCGAATTCAAGCTGCCCTACGCTCCCGACCAAGACATGCAGGAACTCCCGCACTCCGTGATGCTGGATTTCGTTGGCGGCAGCACCACTCTACAAGCGGCTTGTGAGGATTCCTTGACGCACGGCCAGGTGCTGCATGTACTGCGTTCGCACTGGAAGGCTTGGTCCTCTTCGTAGAGTGAAGAGGCCGTGAAGTCTATCAGTCGCCAACGCAGTTTTTTTCCTCTTCAGATTCATGCGGTGGAACTTTTGAGCCGGATCGCGCTTGCGATGATGGAGGCGGGCACGATGCCGGCTTGATTGAGTTTCAGAGTAGGGGTTACAGAGAATTTTGCTTTTTGAAAGGAGGTGGAAGTTTTTGCTTTTTTCAATGAGGTCTATTTTTAAGAGACGAACGACATACCCACAATGTGCTGCATGAGAGAGTATTTATATCTTAGACCTGGAAATTGTTCCACAGACGGGGGACTCACGGAACAATGTAGTTTTTACGCAATGTCTATTTATGTCTGCTTTCGACAGAGAATTTTGAAGAAAAGTTGGTTCGGCTGCATGGTGCTTGGTGTGCGTGTTATTGAGCAGCTGAGTAAGGTGCAAGGAATTCAGTAAGGGGCCAGAAGGCGGTACAGGGAGGGGATAAAGAAGTAGTAATGCTGATGATGAGTTGGCAACAGCAATATCCCATATCCCGGGTGGCATTTGCATGGCTCAAAGTGACCATGAGGCTCTCGACTTTTGAGTCCTTTCAGTCGCGGTCGTTGCGTGCATGCTGGGTAAGGGATTACACCCCTCAATCAAACGGTCGACTGGTCAATCCAACCGACTGCTTGATAATCCGGTCGGTGCTCGATCACTCGTGCCACTGCCTCCTCACGCGGCTGGTTATAGCTTGGCAGCACGAAGATCCAAAGTCACCATCTGATCAATCAGTCAACCATTCCATCAATCAGTCAACCATTCCATCAATCAGATCACTTGACAACTGCATGCGCTGCTTTGCCCTCTCCTGGCTCCACGCGCCCTGCCCAGGGACCCAATCCCCCCCCCCCCCCCCCCCCCCCCCCCCCCCCCCCCCCCCCCCCCCCCCCCCCCCCCCCCCCCCCCCCCCCCTCAGTCCACCTTCCTAACATCATCCCCACAACTCGCCAACCGCCGCCCCGCCAACTTGTCCTCCCAAGCGTTCGGATCGCACGGCGTGCCCTCCACTTGACATGGCGTCCACTGGTCCACACACACCCGCATGAGCAAAACCCTACACACAGGGTTTGTTTGAGGTACTCACGTCCGCGCAAATCCACGTGAGGTTTGGGTCGCCAGGGCTGGGAACGCAGGCGCCGCCTCTGGCGTCGGCTGTGGTGTTGGTCGGGAATTTGCAGGTCTGGTGGTTGTGTTAGTTGATGGGAGAGTTGGGTTGGGAAAGGGCAGGGTGGAGGAGGACGGACGTATGAGTGGACTATGGGGGTGAGGAGGGCGAGGGGGAGGGCGGTGAGCTTCATTTTTTTTCCCCGGGGTTTGAGGGGGTGGTGTGGTGTGGTGTTGTTGAGACGGCGGCGGCGGCGGCGGCGGACCTCCGTGTAGTAGAGAGCATGCAAGAGTCTTGGTGTGTTTTCCTCATTGTTCAGGAATCAGCGGTTAGACAGATGAATTATTTATATGAAAGGCAATGATTCCGTGATGAAATGATGGGAAACAATGCAGGCACCGCTTCTAGAACGAGGATTTGGGCCGGTGGAGAAGGTCTCGTATTGGCCGCTGTGTACCCGTCTCAGACAACGGGAAGGTGAATCCTCCTCTCTGCTGGATCATGACTTCTTGTTTTTACGAATGATACGAATCGACCCAGATGACAACACTTCCTTCCCGCATCGGCGAGCAACAGAGAGAGCCGGCGAGAGAGTACATCCTACGAACTCGACAGCATTATATTCTCCTGTAGAACGGGGGTTTATTTATGCTAACACAGGATGAAAAGGTCTTGTCCACCATGCTTTCCATAGATTGCCTGCGCTGGTCTTGAATGATATCCGCAGTAGTGTGTTCTCGAGCCGTGGCTCTTGTACGACTATTGGGGCATGCTGTGGATGCTGTGTGGACTGTTTCTTGACCAAATTCTGAAAGAGAGTCGCTGGGGTTGCGACCATAATCACTGTGCTGAGTCCCTGAGCAGGTCTGAAAGGTCATTCATGCTGGCAGCTGTATCTTGCCACAGCGATAGCATGCAGGTGGAGCGATGCCTTTTCCTCTTGTGATCGTGCTGCTAGCTGTACGTCTAGATTCCGATTCTCCACGCAGATGGTACATTTTCTCGTTCCCGCAGACTGTACCACAGTCGCCAGTGTTGACTACACAGTGGCGACGACAGGTCCTGTCCACTAGCATGGGCTTTGTGGTATCGCATGACCAAGATAGAAGAACTGATCGATTCGCGCCTGTAGTCAATACAAGCCGGGATCCGCAACTCAACACTGCTCTGACACCCAGAAGTCTATTGCCCGAACTGTCTGTCAAGAGCACAGCCGAACTCCTCCGCAAGCTCAATAGCATGCAAGAGGCGATGACAGTATCCTCAATCATCACAGCACTGCCACCCAGCCCACTCACCCAGCCCCACCCATCCCCGTCCCCATGACCTCCCTCACAGCCCTCGCAGCCATCCGCCTCCTCTGCGCCTCCGGCACATCCGCACTCATCTCCTTCACCGCCAAAAGCCTCCCCATCAAACGATCCAAATCCTCCACCTCCTCAGCCCGCCTATCCACCTCCACCTCCTCCCCGCTCGCAGCAAGCGCCGCCTTGACCCCAACGAACTCACTCGTCCATTCCGCTTCCTCTCTGCCCGAAACCCCGAAGTCATCCTCCTCGTCAAAGTCATCTACACCCTCGAATCCCAGATCACCATCCCCATCTCCACCCGCAGCCCACTCATTCGCTTCCAAAGCCTCCTTCACCCGATCAAACCCCAATTTCTCTCCATACTCGTTCTTGCCCTGCACACCGTACTGCACGAAATCAAAGCCGTGGTCCAGACATACATCCTCCCACTCCTCGGCTTTCAGCTCCACGCCCTTCCGTGGCATGCACACGGCGAGTCTTGCGCCCTCCCCGCCCACTCCACCGTGCTCTTCCACGATCTCCTTGATGCCTCGCATGACGCTCTCCACTTGCTCACTCACGCTGCCGTCCCCGTCCGCATCACAGCAGTATACCCATGCCCCGACGGCCTGCACGACCTCTTTCGCTTCGGGCTTCAGGAATTCCCGCTTCCATGCTTCTATGTCGGGGATCTCGTCGATCCAGATGGGTATTGAAGCGGTGTAGTAGGTGGTTTTGGCTTCCCAGGTGTGTATCAGACCCGCGGTGGTGCCTTCGGGGTTGAGGGCGGGAGATGAGCCGGTGAGGTCGTTGATGATGGAGAGGATGCGGCTGCCGGGTCCTCCTATCGCGAGGATGCGCAGAGGTTGTTTGATTTCGTTGTCCATCTTGTGATGGTTGGGTACGAGGTGTTCACATGATGGGAGTGTGGAGAGGAGGAGGGAGTATGGAAGTGGATGATACAAGATGAGGGACATTGCATGGCTTGGATTGGCATAATTGGTATACACTTTGTCGAAGGCGCGAGGACACATTCAGAGGGCCAAAACTTCTTGTAAAGCCTCTCGACGCTCCGTAGACCCATAGGACCGCCCACTGCTCTCGTCACAGCTCTCCACTCTTCGCGTCACAGCAACGCTCCACGTCGCGCTTCCACTCCTCGCAATGCCTCACCCTCACCACCACAGCATAACCACCCAATTCCGACTCCTAACACCCCTCAACCCCGTCCCCGAGGCCCACCCCCTCTCGCCCTATTAACCGTAGCCCTGCCCCTCGCCAACCCCACACCGCGCCCTCTCGTCCCCCTCGCGCGAAACATCGGCGCATTCCTCAACATATCCGGCACAATAAACAGCCTCACATGGCTGCCGCGAATATACACGCGGTCCAGATGCGTGACCCGCCCGTCGCGCTGCGTGACATTGATGTTCTCGAGCTGGCAGTTCATGTTGTCTTCGGCCTCGATGAGCTTGCCGCGGTAGGTCTGGCCCGAGTCGATCTCGACGGTGACTTGGTGGCCCTGGTGGGTGGTTAGTCGGGGTTCTGAAGGGATGGTGGTAAGCGCAGGTACTTTTGCGCGGGTGCAGGAGCGTGGGACTTACGGTTGCTTCGTTGAGGAGCTTGATTGGGATGCCGATTGTGGAGGTCATGGTTGCGGCGTGGTGGAATTTGTGACGATGACTTGGATCGCCTGGTGATATGCGCTGAGACTCTTGGGAGAGTAGAGTAGAGCACGAGTGTTGTATTCAATGCGCGCAGATCTTCAAAAGATGCTACGAGTCATGAAAAGTTACGGGATCTTCCGAGGGTCGGTCAAGTAAATATCTATTTCCATCTCATACCAATTATCTCCACGCATCAAGATACCTCATGAACGTCTCAGCCACAGTCAATATCTTCCGCCTCTTAGCAAATCCATCGCTCTGTCTCCCGTACTACACAATCAGCACCTTTGATAAACTACCCGTCCCACTCTCCTCTGCCTTCATCAGCAAAAATGGAGAAAAGAAACCGGACATCAGAGCCGTAGTCCTCGACAAAGACAACTGCTTCGCCGTTCCCAAGCAAAATGACATCTACCCCGCCTACCAGCAAAAATTCGAAGAACTCCGATCAGCCTATCCTGGCTCCAAACTCCTGATCGTCTCCAACTCCTCAGGCACTGGGTCCGACCCAGAATTTGTGGATGCGGAGGTTCTTGAGCGCAACACGGGTGTTCATGTCTTGAGGCATGGCACGAAGAAACCTGGATGTCACGGGGAAATCATGAGATATTTTCGTGGTAAGGCGGATAGTGGTGTTACTGAGGCGAGTCAGGTGGCGGTTGTTGGGGATAGGTTGTTTACTGATGCTATGTTGGCAAATATGATGGGGGCGAGGGCTGTGTGGATCGAGGATGGGGTTGTTAAGGATCATGGTTTGGTTAGTCAATCGATGATGGCGGTTTTGGAATGGTTGACTGATATCGGATTGCAGCTTCCAAGGGTCGAGAAGGGCTTCGCGAGCTTTCTTTGGAGAAGAGGGTACAAAGCACCTGAGCCGAGAAGTGACTCTGAATGAACTTTCTTCTGAGCTTCCACTGCGATCAGTGCTTAAGCGATACGATAAGCTTGAGGCAGCTGCGGAGTATCACCACTTGCAGAGGTCGCGTAACGACAGCATTTCGAGCTTACTAGACACAATCTTTGGGCGATGTCAATCGCCATCGAAGGAGGAGCTTCAAGGTGAAGACTGGGGGTACCGAAACGACGCGGGGCATCTCAAGGCCGGAAGCATACTGATGGATGGATTGTACACGTCTGGTCCCGCCCTACAGAGCCGTACATGTCTCGAGGGAGCCTTTGCATCGTCGGCAGGCTGAACCAAGAGTGCGGCCGTCAGAGTTCGAACGATTTTGCGAAAAAGCGCACAGCGGGCTTCCACAACCAGACATGCGCAGCGGTATCTGCATCAAGCGATATCAGCAAACGTGACATGCCTATGCCTTTTGCGAGCTTCTCTGGTACTATAGAAGCGGACACATCCCGCGACTTCCAAGCGACATAGGTGGAGCTTGAACTATCAGTATTAGGCAGGAGGTCCAGCAGCATCGTTACGCATCGCAATTTGTTGTGTTGTCACCTGCACCTAGCGTATATTGAGGCGACGGTGTAAACGTGCCAAGGCCGCATTTTTTTCTCTTCAAGATCCTGCTTTTCGACGTGCTTCATACTGTTAAACGTCGGCAGCGCTCACTTCTGTCGGAAGAAACCGAGATCTGCTGCCTTGTGACGACGTCCTGCCATCACACGCTCCAGCTTGCCAGTAGTCGTGGAGCGGAAGCACGCAGTCATCGGATGACTATTGCGCGCACGCTGATAAGCAAGCGTAGCCGGCTGTGCTGAGATTGCAATGCCTGGCCGAGACAGGCAGCGGGCAAATCACATGTCGCATGTCTTACCCTCCACGTTTTTCTGATGATCCACTCGAATGCGGGTAATGCCCGAACATCGGTTCGTACGGATAGGCGTGAACCTGCTCGTCACTGCTCGCGGATGGTGTTGGCTACGTGGGTTCAAAGTTCGAGAGTAGCTATGCATGCACGCGAGCTTATCTCGGGCCAGTCTGGCGCCCCGATCGCTACCAACAGCTCGTATCAATTTTTTGCAACACCTGGCCTATCTGAGAGACAAGCACTCATGATGCGCGGCTGGCTTGCGGCCCAGCGCGGGGTACATGTTCTGGAAAAACGCTGAGTGGACCAATCGATTACCAGGCACGATGACCGGAATAGTTGCATGATGCAGGATGGTCGCGTGTCGGCGCTTTGTGTGACGATGAGATGTCAGCGCGGTGTGCCAAGATACTGTAGATGGTGACGCGAGGAAGGTGAGGGATTTCGCATCGCGTGTGCGACGCGGCCAAGAGACTCGGCCAAGCTGCGCAAGCATTTTGGGTTGCTGGACCTTTTTTAGCAGGAGTCCTAGCAAGGCGCCCGCCGCCGACGGCCAGGTGGTGCAAGTGAGCCAATCAAGAGCCCTTGCGCACATCCGGCGACCGTTCCGGCCGTGGCAGACGACGATGTCTCTTGCACGGGGTGCGCTTCGACGCGGTCCAGGCAGGCAGCGGGCAGCAACAGCGTGCACGGGAACTGGGATGTCAGGTGGGACAAAGGCGCGCTTGGGAACAAACAAACGACCGTGAAACGCGCACACACGACAGCGACGCTTCGTCCAGTTAGAGTTTCGGAATCCTTATCTTACCTCGCTCTCACCAGCCCAAGGTACATGTGCGTCGTGTGCGGTGGTGGTCATTACGGCGCATCCCTTGTTCGTGCACTGCCTCCTCCTGATTACATGTATTATTTCTCACTCACTACTGTCATTCTATATTAGGATTATGAGTGTCGAACACTCCGCTGCCTCACACCCGACGCCTACAAAGCTTTTCGGGCCAGTAGCAAATCAGGCCTCCGACCGACTTCCCGGATCCCCAGACGCGCCAATTACGTGATACCGCGAGCGTCGTCGGTCAGCGGAGGCAGGCAGGCACGCGGGCGCAACTTCCGACCCAGGAACGCACCGAGCAGGAACGAGGGGGCCCGTGTTCGAGACAGTTTGCTTACGAACGCTCGCGTGGAGACTGCACGTCGCAGAAGACCCTTCGCTTCATCATCGTAAGGAACCTCCTCCGATGAGGCTCGTGACCACGCTCCACCATGTTAGTCCCCAGGAGTTATCGCTATTCGTCGTCGCCGCCGAATCACGTCCACGATGAAAAGAGTGGAAGACGGAGCGGCGGCGGCAAGAAGACACACCACAAACAGGCAGCCAGGCCTGACTCGCCGCAGCGCACACAAATGGAGCCCAGCAGACCCGTGACGAAGCCTGTCGCCGTACCCACGACCGAGCGGAGCAGACACGCTGCTTCGTCACACGCAATGCCGTCTCGCAATCCCAGAGCGTCTCCACGGGGCATGAGGATATCTCCGGCGAGTCATGACCCCAATGCACTGCCTCCAGCAGTTGCAGCGCTGTTGGCCATGACCGCCATTCCTCCCCCGAAAGCTAGTCAGTTTCGAAGGAAGTCACGCGACCATCGTCGCATCTCGATCGACGAGTTGGTCAACGAATGGAAGAGCGACGACTCCCTCCATCCGAGCCTGAGCAGTAGCCCGGCGCTCAGCGTGCTGCTCGAGGATGGAGAGCTGCGCAGGGATCGGTATCCGCCGCCCAATGAAGGCCTCAACATGCTGTCGATCAGGTCATCCTCCACCGAAAGTGTGCCGTCACTCGAGGCCGACGATCGGTCAGTCTTGTCACTCGGCAGTCCGTCAACACCCGAATCGCTGCGGAGTCGCAAGTCGAGCAGCAATCTGCGACGGGAAAAGCTGCGCTCGTCACTTCCCACCGAAGACACCACGACGAATCATCCTTTAGTCGACTCCGGCTCGACCGATGAAGAAGATGACCTCGTGCTCACACCCAGAGCGAAGAACACGTCCAAGCCAAAGTCATCCTTCACCTCCAACCTCACGACGTCTCTGAAAGCGCTGAAGAAGCGCACCATCACGTCAATCCAATCCTTCACCCTGAGCAGTGCCACAGCCCCTTCACAACGACTGGCACCCTCCGCCTTCTCCGACCACATGCTCTGGTCCCATCCATTCGTCTTCCCGCGCCTGAGCACCGAGATCAGACCAACCATCCAAGGCGTACCCACTCTGGCTCAACGGCGGTATCTTAACCCGGTCCCACTCACATTCGAAGAGCAAGAAGCACCATTCCAGCAAGCCCTGCATGCCCCATACCTGGCTGAATCCATCCAGCACGCCCCGCAAATCCAAATGCAAACATACGGCCGTGGCCGCCGACGAGCGAGATCCAGTCGTTCCGGCAGCCCAGACCCCAACTCCGAAGCCGGCAGAGCTCTCTCCGGCGTCCGGCAACGCGAGCCCCGTGAGAACAGCGATTTCCTGCGCGTCGTCGTCCTGGAGATGAACATGCGTCGCGAAGGCAAGCTGGAGTCCGGTCGAGCGAGGATCTGGTTACCCCCGCGCCAGGTGGTGAATCTTGCGGTTCCGAGCAGTGAGGATAAGGTGCCGCAGCGGTGGACGGGCGTGAGCGCCTATTGATTGATTGACTCGTACACATAGAGATGAAGCATGAAAGAAAGCAAGAAGCTTTCTATGGAATACGACAGGCATGAATATCTTGATGATGATTATTGGTTTCTCTTATGATGGAGAGGGAGGGGTTAGATCATAGGACCACATGGTTAGGGATACATTGATGGCAATGCGGGTTGGGAATACTAGGTACCTACCTTACCTTTATATACATACTCTTATTTCTCTATCCATGATTTTGGCCGTGGTCTCGATTTTCTCATTCGCAGTCGTTGCAGTTGGTGTGGTGCGTGATTTTGTGTGATGGTGGCGCGATATTGCGAAGTAAGGTAAGGCAGGCATGTAGCTTGCCCTGTCGAGACACACGGTCACGTGGAGGGGTTTGGTAGATCTTCGAGACTGGGGGGGCTGTTTTTGGTTGACGTGCTTTTCTACTCACTCACTCATCACCCTTTCCGCAGTATGTGCTCTTGAAATCACACATACCTAGCTGCAGCACGTTCTCTCTCGGCTATGACTATGCTCTCCGTTCTGACAAACACCGTTTTGATGAAGAGGACGTTGATGCCGCGGTGTACTGGGACTCAATCCTGATGATATATATACCTCGTGAGTCCATCAGTCAATCAACCGGTTGACAGCAATTAGCTGCCCAATAACGACGTTGACTGCTCGGTGACACTGCTATTTGCTTGAAAAAGCACCGCTCACTGCTCGAATCAGCGGCTGATCATGTGTTGACAGCGTGATGATAAGGTACAAAAGTCGCAAGGAACTTGTTCATTTGGTGTGATCGATTGGTTGACTGATGGAATCACTAACACGGTCATTGATACCTCGTGCTTCACACCAGGCGGACGAGTCCTTGTCGGAAATGTCCTTATGGTCGTGTTATGGGCTTCGCGGAATTCTAGGTAGAGAGGCGATGGTTGTTTAGATTCTTGTAGAAGTGGTGGTCTATCCTCGCATTGGCTGGATTAGGATCTATGTAGTCACCGTCCCTTTGACTGTACATCTTTGAGGATTCGATGAACTGCTCTACGGACATGAGATTCACTTTAGGCCAGGCTCCCTGTCTTTCCCGTCTTCATTCACGAGTGACAGGCCAAGGAATCGGAGACGCGTCGTAGGAGATCCGGCCACGAAAGTCTTCTAGCGCTCATACACACTATTATGTCCGCCACACCCGCTGCACAGAACGTCCCGAAAGTCTAGGTAGCTCGGTAGACACAGCTTCAACCCGCCATCTTGCAGTACCACCAAAAGCGTTCTTCCCCTTCTCACTGGTCTGTGATGGCCTTCCCGCAGAGGTGTTGTGCCGACTCCTTTTTCTTGAAGCACCCAGCTGTCATGGTATCCTGGTAGCAGCGGCAATGGTGCCCTCGGTCGCCGTAACAATCGAGAAGAGGGACCCACGCGTAACGGCCGACTGCTCCCCGTTTCTCGTAATAAAGCTTGCATACCTCCTGATATAAACGTTAGGAATATTTATGGTGTTTGGTAGCTATATCGATGCAGGTCACATAGGGCTGCTTGGGTGGTTCAGACATCATGAGACACGTACGTATTTCTGTCCGTTGCAGCGCTAGGGTTGTGGTTCTGTTAGCGGCTAGCACGAGTGTGTAGGTAGGCTTTTTGATATGGTATGGGATACTTACACCTGCCTTTTCCTGCCATATGTCACAGTCGTCGAGTGTACTAGTACTTGTAATTCAGGATATTCTTGTGAGAGCTAATGCAAGCACATAGCGAATGTGCATCTTTCGTGTCTATAGCGTTGTCGTGTTGATAGCAATGAGTCGTGGTTGTCGACCTCTGACTGGGTTGTATAATCGTGATGATCGTTGAACAATGATCGAGTCGCCCCGGAAACAACTCCCGAACGTGTAAGAAGGGGAGTGGCGATGTACCGATGGTGGGGAGAGTGTCGAACGCTCTATCTCGAAGAGGCGAATGGGAAAGGCGAAGTACTTGAGTCTGCATGCGTTTTATAAACAGCACTTTTGCACCAGACAAGGACATCCCCAAGATCCGTTCCCGATGGCATTCTACCTGAAACATGTGCCGCCAAGATGGTTCGGCGCGGACGGATTGGGTGCGAGACTGCGATCGAAACACGTACGGCTTGACCAGTCATTGCATCAGTCATTCAACTGGTCGACTGGTGTTAATAACAACTGACTGCCTGACAAATGCGTTTGACTGCCTGCACCCAGTCAGCGCTTCATAACAGGGCGTGACTGCTCAAGTTACCATTTGACTAGGAGTCGACAGAGTGATGGACCAAAGGTCACTATCAACCCGTCAACCGGTTGACCAATTGCTTGACTGACGACATCACTGGGCGTGACGCGGCAGGTCATATGTCTTGTTCATATGTATACGGTATACCTCCTGGTATTGTTGTTCCCGGTCGCGCAGCTTCCAAGAATTTGAAGGATTGGCGGCCGGATTGGATGTGCCTTTCGTTGAACATGAGGTGAATAGGAGCTGCGTCGGCTTGAGTGGGAAGCCCCGAGTACAATACGTGTTGGTGTAGTCGAAAATGTGGCCTACTGCACAGAGTGCACGGCAAGTCAGCAGGTCAGCTTCGCCATCATAAGGTAGAGGCACCGAGAGCAGTACCAAAGCATCAAGCGCCAAACTCAATACCGGCAGCACTCATCGGCTAGCTTACCCATCCTCTATACCCGCCCCTAACGCCCTCCCATAGCAGTCAAGAGTCCTGCTGAAACACATCGCCAAGCACTTCCATACCATCACTCAATTTCTCCACTAGTCATCAAAAGGCGGCAAGTTGGGAAAAGACGTCGCTGACTGATGAATAAAGTATGTTACAGAAGTAGTCGCCATCGAAGAGTAAGAGAGAGGAAAAAGGGAGCACAAGCCCACCGCCCAGTCCCCACAAATATCCCGCCACACTCACTCAAACATGAACTTCGAGAGAACAACCAAGAAATCCTGTTCCTTTTGATACCGTAAAGAGACGCGCGAGCGGGCATGTGGGCGAATTTTGATGAATGTGCTGTCGGTCCAAAGCTCAGCCGTGCAAGTACGTGTAATCATGCTTTTATGGTAGAGAGAAGGCCAAGAACCTTCGTCAATCCCCACACGCCATTCGCTATGCTCTCATTCTTGTTTTGTTCGCATGTATCCCTTCTCACACGAGCGTGTAGGGCGGTCTGGTCAGATTGGACGACTGCTTGGGACGATGAGACGCCGAGAAGGAGCGATCGTCGCCACCCCGGCGTCTACCACTGCCTAAGCCGCCGCGATGAGGCTTGCGCTCGTCACCGCGCCGCTCGACGCCGACAGTCACGGCCACCTTCCAGTTGTTGAAATCGCCATTCGCAGTGGGAGCGGTAGACTCGTGCGCACTCATCCTCTTACGTTCAGCGTGACTTGCCTCGGCTCGCTCCTAGGAAGCCAGGGCCCGCTGACCGCCACGGCGACTGCTCTTAGTCTTCGCACCCACTGTGCTCCAGCCTTCGTCTTCCATAGCCTCGGCCGTGGACTCCGCGGCGGCACCTTCGCCGGCGTTCTTCTCCTGGACGATCTCTTGTGGCTTGGTTTCCTTGTCGCCTATGATCGTTCCGTTGGCAGGAGCGTCTGGTGCATCAGCGGCACCTTCAGCCTCCTCCTGGGCCGCCGCATCCTCGCCGTCACGGCTCAGGACCGTGAACTTCGGACGCTCCTTTTGTGCTGCCTCGCTATTCTCCTTTGCGCCACGAGCACCATTCTGCTGCTGTCTTGACGGACGGCGAGGTCCATCGCGAGGTCCAGTCGGTGGTGCGCGACCGGCTGGTGAGGTGACCTGCTCCTCTTCAGCTTGACCACGGTCTGCACGCTCTGCGCGAGCAGCTCTAGCCTCAGCGTCCTGCTTCGTATTCTCCTCCTTGGCTTTAGCATCCTCTTCCTGCTTTTGGCGGATGGCGAGCTGACGTTTTTCTTCCACAGCACGCTCACGAGCTGCACTGTCAACAGGCTTCGCAGCGCCGAATGGAGACGCTTTGGAGTCACTGGCAGCTGCAGTTGCGTCCGTCGGTGCTTCCGAGACGGTGCGCTTGGCGAGATTCAGCCGTGGTCGCTCCTTAGGTGCGTCCTTTGCAGACGGTGATGTGGGTGCTGATGCGTCAGGAGTTGGTACTGGAGACGGGTCAGGGCGCATCTTTGAGCGCCACTGGTTGTCTTGCTCAGCAGCAGTGGGAACACGTTCCGGCGCGGGTCTTGGCGGCCGTGAGCCAGCATCTGACCTGCCCTCTCCCCATGATGGACCTGTACTTCTGTCGCGTGGGTCACCGGCTTCCCTCAATCGGCCACCCTCCCGTACTGGTGGTCCGGCTGTTGGCACTGGAGACAATGGGCCCTTCCGCTCCCAGTTGCCAAAATCACGCACTTTGCCATCGTTCTCAAAGAAGCCTGGCCTCCGACTGCCGCCACGCTCGCTGCCTGCATCTGAACGAGCGTCGTCAAAGTTTCTGCTGAAGCCGCGATTCGATGGCTGACGAGTGTTTTGTGGGAGCTCGGGAAGTGGGCCCTTGCGCGACCAGTCTGAGAAGTCACGGGTGGACTCTGCGCGGTCTTTGGCTATATATATGTTCAGTGTTGCAGAATTTAGCCAAATATTGAATCATGACTTACGAGGCTCGGCGACGGAGATCTTGATGTTCCGTCCCATAAAGTTGGTCTCGGACTTTGTGAGTGCTGTCTTGAGACCATCGAGTGTGCCAAACTCGACATAACCAAAACCTTTGGGCTTACGGTCAACCTTGTCTTCTACTATGCGAACGCTGGTGACTTGGCAGCCCTCGAGGAAGCCTTCGATGTCTGCCTGTGAGACGTCGTAGGCCAAGTTGCCGAGATGTGCGGTGTATGGTGGCTTGTCGGGAAGCGGGAGCTGCTCGCGCACAGCGTACTGCGGACGGTCTGAAGAAGCTGTCAGTATCTTTCTATCCGCGTTCGTATGTCGCTGCTCTTGGACGGCCGTACCGTAGCTGGCGCCCCGTGCCCCCATGCCACCACCCATGCCACTGCTGGAACGCTCCCACGTTGGCTGCGTGAACGCGCGCTTTTCGCCGCCGTCCCTATCACCGCGATCTCTCGAGCTGTATCCGGATGGCGCTGGCGGCAGCGGCTGCGAGTCCATCTCATCGGCCCATGACCCGAGCGACTGGTCCGTGAGGAACGCGCCCAGGTTCATCTTCTCCTGCTTCTTCTTGGGAGCTGCGCATGATACGTCAGTCTGGGTCGAGTACGGACCGCAGCGTGCCTTCCGCGTATGGACATGTGCGCGGCCACCGCAGGAAGATGTAGATGTACGAACCCATGATTGCAGTTTTTATTGGTGTAAGCGGCCTGCGCGTGTGGCCGTCTCGGTTGCTTGTCGTTGGATGTTCGAGCGCCGTCGAGTGCGCTCTGTGTGTCGGTTTCAGATCTTGCTGTTGGTGTCTGTGCGTGATCGTGGTTCGTTTAAGGTATTGCATTAATTCGAGCCGGAGTTTGGTGGTGGTGCCAACGAAAGTTCGCCTTCGCGGAATTACGGCAGATCTCAACACCGAAACCCTCTACTTTGCTTTCCAAGGCCCTGCTTCTTCCACACTCACCCACGGTACATTATTGGAGATGTGCTCCTGATGAAAGTGAATGCAATATGGCTCAACAGCACCACCCGAGCAGCATGGAGGATCCCGTGGCCGCTGTCATCACGCCAGCGCTGAAGGTTGGCCTTGCATGCGGTACGTTGGCTCTTTTTCACATGCAGCTCAGCCCCAGCGCAACACTCGTTCAATGTCATCACCCTATGCCATCTTCTGGCACCGCTTCGTCTGAATGCTGTGAAAGCAGCATGGAAACTGAAGATTCCGCTGTCCAAACATTGTTCATGACTATCTCAAAAAGTGACGAGAGATTAAGCTTGTCCTCGCCTTGGTGTGTACATGTACCCCGTGAAGCAAGACAGGGTTGCTGTTACCACTGGGCATCCTGCAATACGGTACCTGCATACATAGGAGCATTACCGTTGACATCTCGTTCAGGTACGGCGGGATTCTTGTTTGGCGGCGCGGCAGGCATCGTCAAGGCCACAACGCCTTTTATCTTCGCCTCGGTATCCGGGCTACAAACTTTCGCTCTTGGCACGACTTTCTGGGCATGTCGCGGCACCTATCTGCGAATGCAAGATGTCGGCAACCTCAAGCCCCATCACTACACCATTGCCAGTGCAGCCTCGGGAGCATTGTCAGGAGGTCTTGTGGCCTTGGCCACCCGAGGAAGGCGCAACTTCATTCCCGCTACGCTCATGTGGTCATTGATCGCTGGCAGTGGTCAACTAGCATACAACACGATTTCGGTCAGGACGCAGTCTGACCAGCAGCTGCCCACCGAGAGTTTCTGGAAGCATATCGCAAGCAAGTCCTGGAGCCCGGTCAAAGTCATGAGTGACCAAGAATACGCCGAGCTGCTCAAGGAGAAGATGTTGAAGGTGGACGTCGACATTGCGATTCTAGATGACAAGATCGCTGCCCTGAAAAGACAGCAGGAGGCTGAGGACGCCAAGTCGTCTTCTACTTTCGCGGACCATGAGAAGAAGAGCACTCGGTAAACGTCGTCTCATCCCGCTACTGAAGCGCCGCACCATCCGAACATATGATCTATCCATTCAGCAGCAAATCGGCCTCGTCAGATTGCAGCAGCTGTGCTTCGTACTGTCGCTGCTTCTGGACGTCTTTGATAGCGAACAGCAGCGCGGGATAGAAAAGGAGGCTTGGACGACGATCAGCCTGCGAGTTGCCAGAAGCGATACTTCATCACTTACATCAACAGCACGATTGATATCATCGCAGCCACCACCCGCTGATTCTGCACTACTCCCATGCTATCATAGGTCGAAGCCGCATTGACTGAGTCGAACAAGCACCATGCCCACAGAGCCGTGCCGAGCAAGGATTTGGCAATCTCGCAGCGCAGCGTGAACGTCTTCTCTGTGTGCTCGCGTGGAATTTGTCGCTGGACCAGCACCAGGGTGATAATTGCGGCAGCCATGATTGCCGAAAATAGACGAGTTACGAAGTCATAGATCGACCCATCGAAGGTATTGAAGAGGTTCAGAATTACGAGAAGCCCCAGAATGACGAAGATCGGGCTGGCGACTGCGGCCTGCCATATCCAGAGCGTACGAAGAAAGAGGGACTGCAGTGGCGGGTCGCGCTTGGTTGGGTTCATTACTGGCAATCTAAGCTTTGTCTGGTTCACTTTCCCAGGTGAGACTCAGATCTTCGAGTCGATCAAGTATGGGAGAATCTACAGCGACACGTGGGTTCGGCACATTTAAGTTCGACGGCGAACTTGGCAATGCGCTTGGCTTTGCCAAAATGCCGGTTCTTCTCGGGCAAGTTTGGACTTCACCTTCGGCTCTTTCCTGTGCGCATGACTGCATCAAGCAATGGAGTGGCGTTGCGTTCCCATTTAAGAAGTAGAGGCCGTTTTGAGTCGCTTGGGTCTACAGCTTCCAGTGGCGATGTGTCTGGCTCCTTGCGAAACTCTAGATGAGCAAACCACGGCGATGCTACCACGAGCAGAGCACGAGTTGCATTCCAGACAATTATTTAGATCGAAGAGATCACAATCGCTAGCATCAGCGTCTCTGGATATCCAAGCGCCAGCACTCGGCTTAGGTATTCAGCGACACCACGTGAAGCCTGATGCGCAGCACGGCAGAAAGTGGTCCTGTGCAACATGCACGAGGTAAACCGTGTGGTGTGCCATTGATCGGGCTGCCTTCTTGTGATGTCGAAGATCTACCCAGATTTCACATGTGAATAGCTATTAGATGCGACCTACCTAGCAGAAAGCTGCCGCACATTCACAACTCATCTCAATTTGGTCGATCATTTCTTCAAATACAAATCTGCACTTTTCGCGCAATGATAAACTTCTGACTTCCAACAACACTACATCACGCAGGAACTTGACACAGGCAAGCAGATCAGGACTTCGGAGAGCGGCCTGATCCCGGATAAAAGAGTCTCACCTGCAGACATCTGGCATCGACATATTATTCTGTAGCGAAACGAAGCTTGCGGACGTTCCCACACCAAAGTGTCGATAGCACTCTGCGACAATGACTCATTGCCGCGAATGCATTTGGGGAAACGGAATCAACGAGGACGGTCATCCAGTTCCGCTCGACTATCCGAAAGCGACCTGCAAGACTTGCGGTGCGGCACCCGACAACACAAACACATCAAATCTTGACCATCAAGCAACGCCACAGTTCGACGCACCTACAGACCTCCGGCAGACTCGCAGGCACTCGATCTCGTCACGCACGTCAAGCAGACCAACTCCTCCCAGCCATGCTCCATCAGGACAAAGCACGCCTTCGCCTCCAGAGCATACTCCGTCATCTCAGCAATTTCTGCGCTCGCGTCGAGGCTTGGTGTCTACTCAAGTCTCGAGCAAGCCCCCATCCGCGCTCAAATACTCTGCTTCTGATTACTCGTCTACGATAGGATCGCAGGTCTCGTATCTGAGCGGCCATCAGTACCCAATTCCTGGAGGTCCAGCAAGCTCTGTTGCATCTGGACGGTCGTCCGCTTTGCTTTCGATGCTTTCCACGAGGCAGGCACATGTGGGAGGCTTTAGGCCACCGTCAGCAGAGTGTAGTGTCAGTGGGATGATAGCTCGTGCGTCTTCCATGAGCGGTCCCGAGACTAGCCAAGATGCACCTCGCTTCGATAATGTGCCCATTCCGGATTCGCGGGCTCATGCCACATCGAGCAGCCGCCATCAGCGCAGTGCAAGCATGTCAGGCTCGTCCATGGACAGTAATGACGACTGGCATCCAAGGCACATTCTCCATGTGCGATCAACAGAAGGCTCGGCTGGGCGACCATCACAGCAACCATTACAACCAGAACGAAGTTTCAACTCGACAGTCTTTGCGCCGCCGCGTGGAGCACCATCACAGTATGTGCCAGAGCCGTTCCATGGCGCGCTGTACACTGATCCTGTCCCGGCCAATGTATCAGCTCAGCCCCAGCAAAGGTCGCGGAGGTCATCCACGTCTTCTTCGCGCGCTTTTGATGACTGTGAACCATCTCCGTCTGCCTCAGAGGGCGGGCAGAACGCTACTAATGGGCGTCAGCATGGGGGGAGACCAACAGTCTCTTCGGTATATTCGGGCATTGATAGCATGTATTCGGCAGCACCATCGACGGCCCACTCACAATCTGCTGAACACAAGGGTGAGCGCAGGCGCTCCATCCGCTCCATGCACTCTGCAGCTTACAGCACTCGCTCAGCTACTCCATCTAGCCGCGCACAATTGACATATCATCGGCCACAACATGCGAGCGGGGACCACGTAGGGTCTGGTCGAGGCGTGGCTCAAAGTCCATATGCGCAGAGCCCTCAAGATGCAAGTAGGTTCACTTACAACGGCTTCGTGCCTGTGCATGGAAATTCTGCAGCAAACGGTCGTCGTGCGCCCGCCTCTAGCCAGCAAGACCGCAATGACTACGCAACTCCAACGCACAGTGTGTTCGACAGCAGTCAAACGAGTCATCCGTATAACAGCCACATCTTAGGCGGGTCATCGAATGTCGTGCCCTCTGCTCCTGGAGGATCCACTCCTACTGCCCAGCAATACAGGACGTCCACTCCCACTCATAGCTATACATTGAGCACGGCTAGGAACCCAACCCAGGAGCAGTACACGCACTTCCCGACCTACAAAGAGAGCGCGCGACCAGTGCCATTGGCACAGAGCATCACCGCGGCGAAGGTTCTGTCACATATAGCCAGCCAGGACACTGCTTCGGTGGGAGGTAGCCAGCGGGGTCCGAGCAACGTTGACGCCTCGTTAAAGCCCCAGGACGGATCGGCTGCACAACACAATTTGATGGTCGACGGCCAGCTGGCGGAGAGAATGGCCACAATGAATATCAAGATGGCGGGTGGTACGGAAGTGAAAATCGTTGAGGGGTCCCAGGGAGGGAAAGGTCGAAGGGTGAGCTTTGTCATTGAGGGATAGAGAGGAGTGAGACTGGGTAGATTGCGGCCGGAGTGGTGAGTGATCGTCCATCTCGGTGGTTGAGATGGAGAAGCGATACAGGGCCAACAGCCGCTCGTTTCATAGCAGTGAGGAGTACAGGGAAGGTGCTAAATGTTTCAAATTAACTTTAGTTCCCAATCAACTGTACGCCGCCTCCGTTTGGCTATTCTGATGTATTCGTGCCTTCCATATTGGCTATACGCGACAAAACATTCAAAATGCAAGCGGTATTCAGTCACGTCATGCTAACGTGAGAGATCGGCAAGAGCCGGCCAGCCTCCGTCCGGAACTTTGGAGCTTCACGCAATTGTTCTACAGTAAGCTCCTGGAACTTTGAATTCTGTAGCAACAGCGCACCATTGACACCTCGACATGGCATTTGCACGCGCGAGAGCTCTGCGAAGCATACAGACGGCCTTCAGACAATCCAGCGCACGCGCCACGGCTCCAGCGCGGACACAACTGGCTGTTGGGAGACGCTATGCCAGCGGTGGTGGACATGGCCATGCCGAACCCTCTTCCGACCTGCCTTGGTGAGTCTCCTCGTGATGATTAAATTGGCCGGGATTCTGGATGTTGACAATTGCAGGGCCCTTGGCGCGGTTGTGGTAACAGTTCCGTCAGTCTGGTTCCTGTGGCCCGACTCTACCAAGGCCGAGCACCACGGCGGACACGACGACCATCACGAAGAGACACACGAGGAGGCACACGAGGACAAGCAGGCAGAAGAGGCGCCTGCTGCTGAGGAAGAGGAGAAGGAGGAGAAGCCGGCATCAGACGAGAAGGACACATCCGACGAGCAGGAGCAAGCCAAGGAGAGCGAACAGGATAGCAAGCCATCCGGTAGCGAGGGCGAGTCGCAGCCCAAGTCGTCAGATGCTAACAAGGTTTCGGAGCCAAAGGATGTTGAGGGTGCCGAGAAGAAGGAGACTCCTGCGTCGGGCGGCAACACTGATGATGTCAAGTTCAAGGGTCCGGCCAAGGAGGGCTCTGCTGCGACCGACGATGAACGCAAGGTGGAGCCAGATGACAAGGGCGGCTACAAGAAGCGCATTGATTCGAAGAATGCTGTCAACCTCGGCGAGGAGGCACACCTGAAGGAGGGCGCATATGCGGAGAAGGAAGCCGTAAGTCATATAGAGGGGTGACAGAAAGTCTGGGCGGCATACTAATGAGAAGATACAGCCGTCTCCAGGCAAGCAGCCAGACAAGAGTAAGAGCCCAGGTAGCATGGAGGCAAAGCAATACGGCATGTCAAACACCGCGACAAAACACTCGCACAAGATCGACGAGGACCCAGAGAAGTCGAAGAAGCCTGAGGGTGGGCCGGATACCGCGAAGACCGTCGGCACTGTCGACCCGAACAGGCCGCAGAAATAGAAGCACAAGGAGGGCGGTGTCAACTTTAGATGAGTCGTTCGTGTCAGCGCTTTATCATGTAAACGAGCTGAAAGTTGGTCAGGTAGGCTGCATTGCGGTTGATGTACATATAGGTGTACCAAGAGGCATTGAACGAGCGAGTATTGAGCCTAAACATAATGCTACCGAAATACTGAAGTGTTGTACCACCGATGACTCTTTTCGGTGCCCGACATGGCATACTTCTTGCGGTTTTTTTTTTTGCTGGCGCATGGCCGTCTGAATGGAGTTGTGACCATGATGGAGCATTTTACGCTGACTCTGCATTCGGAGGCGAGGACTGGGCGTGCTCTGGACCTATACTGGCCATCGGCAAGGACACGCTCGTCTGCCTCCTCTGCTTCTGGGCGCACGATCGCGGTGCTTCAGTCGTCGAATTGATGTCATTCAGATTGCCTGTGCGCAGAGCACATCCGCTGTGTCCCGGACACCGGTGCAGTGGTCCTGTACATGTACTGGATGAAGTTTGCAAGAAACCTGCAATTTCTTGGGTCTAGGGATAGACATGGTACTGCTCAACATGTCAACCAAGGTCTCGAGCTATACTTGCGTCACAGCAGACGAGGGTTAGAAGCACAAGCTGGCCAGACCGGACTGCAAGCTCGCTTGGGCGCATGTCCTGCGAGATCGAAGAGGGGTGGTCAAGCGGAAGGTACCTACTCCGCGACTTCGAGTGATCTAGCGCTCTTAGTCGCGGACGGTGTCAGTACCAAGTACCTGGTTGCTGATTCTATTGTTACGGATTGGCCAGAGCCGGGTGCAGCTTTCTGGGCTCTGATCTTGACAAGCGGGCCCAACGCCTGCCAGATCTTGCATCTTCGAGGTCTCGATGTCCACGAGCAGGATGCCGATTGGAATTCCGCACGCGGCTACAATCTACTAGTGATGCGATGGGGATGTACAGCATTTCAACATGGAAGCCGCCATCGAATACGTCTGAGGTCGAAAGCAAGGTATAAGTGACCACATCAAAGATCAACATATAGTCGTGCGGGCGCTTGAGGCGGCGTCGAGCCAGTCTGGAGACAACCTTCCTGTTACGGCAAAGGCCGGCAACACGGATAACGTGTGGCTTGCAGCTTCAAGAGCCTAAATTTATGCTTGATCAACGCCGAGGTGGTTTTCTGGCATTCTGTTTGGCAGACACTCAGATGTTGTCGCCCAGCTTGGCTGGAGTAGGCAACTTGTTCCCGCAAACGATTGCTGTGTGGCGATTGGGGCTGGTGATCATGTCCCTATCAAGACTTGGGCCATCAAGATCTGCGGTAAGTGTGAGCAGGAGCAGAGCATAAGAATGTCTGCTGCGCTCTCTTGTGGAATGGGCACAGCGTAGGGCACGAGCTTTGGACTCCGTTTCAAGATGAAGTTTGTTCTTTCTGCAGCTCTTGCTACCTTGGCAGCATCTGCTCATGCTGTGTCCCCTCCTTCAAATTACGTGAGCCATGAGAAACGGTCCGCACCGCTCAAGCAATGGGTTCGTCGGGATGCAGTTCCCAGCGATGCAGTTTTGCCCATGCGTATCGGCTTGAGGCAGCCAAATCTGGAGAATGGCCTTGGCCATGCGTTGATGGAAGAAGTGTATGTCGACGTTATTCGTCGCCCGCGTCGTTACTGACTTTGGATCAGATCCCACCCAGACTCCCCTCGCTTTGGCCAATGGTACTCGCCAGAGGAGATTGTTGAGATTTTCGCACCGCCGCCTGACGCGGTCGACGCAGTCAAGGCTTGGATTGCTGACGCGGGCATTGCTGCTGAGCGCGTTGGTCACTCTGTCAACAAGCAATGGATCCAGATGGACCTTCAGGCCCATGAGGCTGAACATCTCCTCAAGACCAAGTACCATCGTTACGAGCACAGCAAGACGGGCAAGACCCATGTTGCCTGCGACGAGTACTTCCTGCCTGAGCACCTCTCCGAACACGTCGATTACGTTACTCCGGGTCTCAAGCTCCTGGCTGGCGGCAAGGCTTCCAGTGGTAGAGAACTGAACGCGGGCAAGCGATCGATCGAGGAGCGTGGATTTAGGACGCAGGGAAACACCAACTTCTCGAGTCCGATCATCAAGGGGCCTCTGCCAGTCAGCCCATCACTCCTGAATGCCACCGGTTTCGAATTGGCCCACTGCGACGAGTTTATCACGCCGCCGTGCATTGCTGAGATGTACAACATCTCACAAGCTACCAAGGCGGCCGCGGGCAACGAACTCGGTATTTTCGAGGAAGGAGATTACTGTACATGAAATGAGCCTGATCGCGATAGGAGACTCGCATTAGTTCTGACGATCCCTTCTAGACGCCGCCGAGGACTTGATCGAGTTCTTCGCCACCCTCGCCTCAAATATTCCGCTCACCACGAGGCCCAAACTGGAAGGAATCGATGGCGGCTTCGCTCCCGGCCTTTACGCCGGCGGCGAGTCCGACTTGGACTTCCAAATTAGTTATCCGATCATCTACCCTCAAAACAGTATCCTGTTTCAGACCGACGACTTCTTCTACGCTATCGGTCTCGAGGGCGGAGGAGGCTTCCTGAACACCTTCTTCGACGCCATCGACGGCTCTTACTGCACTTATAGCGCCTACGGCGAGACCGGCGACGCTTCGATCGACCCTCAGTACCCGGACCCGAATCCCCTCGGCTACGAGGGTCAGCTGCAGTGCGGTGTCTATAAGCCAACACATGTTATCTCCATCTCGTATGGTGAGCAGGAAGACGACTTGCCGACGAACTATCAGCAGCGCCAGTGCAGCGAGATGATGAAGCTCGGTATGCAGGGTGTTTCGATCATCCTTGCTTCGGGAGATTCGGGCGTCGCTGCTCGTAGTACAGATGATGGTAATGCCGATGGTGAGTTTGCTCGACCGTGATGATTGTGAAAACCATACTGACCTTCCCCCAGGCTGCTTGGGTAACGGCGAGGTTTTTAACCCCGACTTCCCGGCCTCATGCCCGTACGTCCTCGCCGCTGGTGCGACATACCTTCCTCCAGGTGCAAGCGCCAAGTCCGACTCCGAGGTGGCCGTCACACGCTTCCCCTCGGGTGGAGGCTTCTCCAATATCTACCCTCGTCCATCCTACCAGAACTCAGCCGTCAACACTTACCTGACCCTGCACACACCGGCATACAAGACCTACAACACCTCTGGCATGAACAACCCGCCCGAGAGCGTCACCAACGGCGGTCTGTACAACATCGCCGGTCGAGGTTATCCCGATGTATCGGCCGTAGGCGACAATGTGGTCATTTTCCTCGACGGCGCGCCGACCCTCATCGGTGGTACGTCTGCCGCTGCTCCAGTATGGGGTGCTATCCTCAACCGCATCAACGAGGAGCGTATAGCCGCTGGCAAGTCCACCATCGGCTTTGTCAACCCGACGCTCTACGCCAACCCGAGCGCTCTCCACGACATCACCGTTGGAAACAATTCGGGTTGCGGCACTCCTGGTTTCTATGCCGCATCCGGCTGGGACCCTGTGACGGGACTGGGAACCCCTAACTATCCTGCTCTGCTCGATGTCTTCATGGCCCTGCCATAGAAGGGTCAGATAGCATTTTTGAAGTTGTTGCGCTTGTCAGTAAGGTGGTGCGCATATCGGAATGACGATTGTTCGGCTTCACAATATGTATAGTCCAAGGAATTATGATAAGACGCAAGTCAGAATCAGTACAGACGGAGGGGCGAGCAGCAGCTTACCAGGCCTCTAAGCAGAGATTTTAGGGTCAGAACATACATACCTCATCCAGGATATCAAATCAGAAGCAGAACACACCGCTTGTGGCAAGACACAATTGATGCCAAGTGCTATGCAGACAGTAGCTGCATTGTTGTAGCACTTCACACCTCTCCAGTCTCGAAATGCGATATGACCCGCAGACTGGCTAGGACTGCTCAGGTACGCTCACCCTCTTGCATCAAACCCGACAATCGCTCCACTGCGAACTCCTTGGCGCTCGTGAGACTTTCGTCCTCGATGCCAAAGCTGAGGCAACCATCTTGACCAAACTCACCAACAAGGCAGCAAAGCGCCATCTTCCAAGCACCATGACCCGCAGCGTGCAGGAGCGTTCGCGATAATTCTCGCCGTCAGTGCCAAAGGTGAGGCAATCCTCGTCGACCAAACTCACCGACAAGCAAGCGCGTCAGGTAGGCGCCATCATGCGAACAAACATCGTAGACCCGCAGCATGCAGAAGCAGGCGATAGAGGTCGCGCGCCCGTTCGTTCTACCAGCCGTACATATGCACATCAGAAATTCGAAACGATAAACCTTTTACATTTTCGTCCTCGTGCCAAAGGGCGACGTCCCAGGAACCCGGGCACGCGTTGCAGAGCCGCGAATAACGGCTGCGGCGAACGAATCACGCCTCGAACACCGCCCTAATGAGGTCGTTTCACATTTTCGCCGAATGGCTCTAATAATCCAGGGACAGCAATAAGATGCGCAGTCAGCGCGACATCGATGATGCAATCTCTGCATAACATCTTGTGATTAAGGCCAGCTGCGTGCTGATGGCGTGCGTGGTCATCCACGTGGGAGCAGACTCGTGTGCGGTGCAATGCAAGTCACTGGTCTGCTGTAATTTCGCGCTATGTAGGGTATCGTCAAATGGCAAGGGGTAGGAAAATAGAGTGTGATTGTACAAAGCGAGATCGTGGTCGCCTTAGGCACGCGTGCAGTCCGTTTCGTCCGCTTCACTTTGCTCGTGCAGCGTACAGCATGCAGAAAGGCGGTCTGTATGTCCTGCATTCCTTGCATCTGTCGCTTGCTGCTTTCCAAGGACATGCGCATGCATATGCGTCTCATCAGCTCCAGCAGCTTCAAACATATGCATGGCTGTGGCCCAGCGCGCAAAGCTTTTTCAAGAGCTTTCGTCGGCCAAATCCAACATCACAGTCTGGCCCGTCCGTGCCTTGCAATCTCACTCTGCTCGTTGCTGCCTCATTTCGATCGATGGAGCAACGATTGGGCGGGAGTCCTTTGCGAATTCGTGTGATCCTGGCGTTGTCTGCGCGTTGCCCGGATTCGGCTGGAAAATCGATGAGATACTGCCCACTCTCCCATGACCGGTGAAGTTTGTACAAACTGCGAGGGGTGCCAATGATGGTATTGATGCTTGGTTCTTCAATAGGGGTATTCTCGTCGAAGCCGATGTCCCCGGTCGCTCTGGTGGATGCTCGGGAATGACGCGTGCGCTTTGACCTAGCACCCAACTTTTGATCGTTCGAAAGCGTGGCAGGCTAGACATCGATGACCGTAGGCTGGGCGCGTAACGTGGTGTAGGCGGCGCATTCGAGTTCGTCCAGCTCCACCTGTTTTGCATATCTTGTCGTGACCCCGGGGATGCTGGCATACTGCCGAAGTCGCCTGCCTCACGCGCTAACCTCGCCGATGGTTCCCTGAGCAGCACTCTCATCCCTCTTGGGCCGCCTCCTAATGCATAGCGTATGGGTGAGCTTGTGGAGCCTATGCTATCGTCTGTTCGTGCTATCTCGAGCGTCGGGAGCCTGGAGTCACGTCGCGGTGGAGAAGCGTCCATCAAGAATGAGGTGTCTGCATCGCGCTCTCGAGTGGGAACGGCAGGCTGCTGGGGAGCTGCGCTCCTCGTCATCCAGGCAGACTTTACCCACGGACTTTGCTCATGGCAACGTTTCGCCACCTCGGGTGGTATTGGCACCGATGACTTGTACCATTTTGCAACGCTGGCCTGCGAGTTGTGTACTGAGGAGTGGACGGAGTATCGAGTCTCGTGGCGTATCGGCAAAGCCGTGAGTCGATCTGCTTGCTTCAATGGTTTAAAAATAATGGTGCTTGAAGAAGATGGACAGAAGGCCAGGATCCGGGAACCCCGTGCGCCTCGCCGCCGACGGAGCAGTATACATAATAACATGGCCATGAAAAGAGTGCCAGCTAATTACCACGTAAGTATTCATCTGCGATCATGGTGGATGACACTTACCTATCACGGTCGTGGCAATGGTGATCTCCTTTTGCCGATGGCTAAGGCCATGGCCTGATGTGCTAGCTGCGGTAGTTGATGTGGGTGACGATTTCGCAGCTGAAGATATGGCCGAAGCTGTTGTGTCAAATGTAGAAGCCGTGACTGCAGGTTCCGATACTATACTCGTTCCGCTGGAGGTGGTTGGCGCCGATGCGAACGTCGACGCAGTCGACACTGTGTTCACGACCGAGGTGGCAAAGGATGAGGAATAAGAAGTTGATGGCATGAGCGTAGGGCTGGCCGTCGAACCAGAAGGTGTGCTTGCAGATGCCATGCAGCTAAGCGAGTGCTAGAATCCAATGCAAGGCGCGAAGTGGAAAGAAAGGTCTTGAGGTAGCGATGTGTGGTGTGCGATCAGCCGAACAGATATTGAAAGTCGTCAGTGGCCAGGATATGGCTCGTATTAGTGTCGTGAGCTCTGCAGTCGCCAGCTGCCCAGCTGCCGTGAATTACAAGACTGCTATATGCTCAGTAGAACGCCCTGCGTCGGTGGATATGCAAGAAGGAAAGGCAAAGACCTGGCAGCTAAATAATACAGGTATGAAGGTGTGATGTCGAAGGCTACAAGACCGCCCGCCAGCTGCCAGCAAGAACTTTATGGTGTGCGGCCTGGCGGTGCGAGCGGTGCGCACGATAGTGCCACAGCATGAGCAGAGGACTTAGGCTCGTCGCAGAAGTAGGAAGGATAGTGATGTAGACTTTGTGCCTGACCAGATCTGCGCAGGCCCATCCCTGCTTCCCGACGTGCCCAGCATCTGCAGATGAGGTCTGACGGGAAAACCTTAGGAGAGTCGCGTGTCGCAGACCATGTCGAAAGGTCTGAGGCCGAGCACGATGGAAGGGTGCAGTAGGCAACGGCGCGCTGGGCTGCACGTTCCAGGCCATCGCGTGTCTGCTAGCTCTGAAACGCCACTGTATATTCGTGAAACGCTTTGCGGCACATGGCTGAAGAGCAGTGAGATGGTGGACACTGGAGCGTGCGGCGTGCCTACGCGCGATCTGGCGCATTGTTCTATGCATAGCACACGAATCACTACATTGCTGGACTGGCGTGTTCTCATCCTGCGACCTCCTCCTGGCCGGCGCAATGGGCGGTCTGGTTGAGATTTGTCGCAAGTTGAACATTTGCAAGTGTGCACGGTGTATCGGGGCACGATGATAGGCGCCATCGCCAATATGGCTATCGAGGAGGCGGCAGCAGCGATCCCGGTGTCGTCTGTATGAATGAAACAATAGTGCGGAGAATGGGAGGCACGCAAGATGCTTAGTGCTGTAGACGAGATCGCTTTCGAAAGATGAATGGCGATATGCATATTGAGGTTGCGTGTAGCCTCGGAGCTTGGACCAGCCAAGCAGCGCCCTCGGCTCTACTTCACGATGATACATCATATTTGCCTTTTCACCTGCAGGCCATCTTTTGCTATCTCCCTCAAAAATGACCTCCTCCTTCCTCGTGGTCGTTATCGGGCGGCAGAACTGCTTCAGCACCTCGCACCGGCTCGCGTTCTGCATGAGCTTGCTTACTAACCAAGAGGCGCATGCAATTGTGGCAACACATCGACTAGCGTGGCGCAACATCACGTGAGTGGGCACTACTGCGCGACACGGAACAACAACGAGCGCATGTGAATGGCAACATGAATCTTGGCGAATCGTCGACCGCCATGCCCACCAACGCCCCGCGCGCAAAGACCCACGAACCCGCGAGCCGAGCAGGAGTGCCTGCGCCTTCCAGAGGCAGCTGAACCATACGTAAAGTCAGGTCTGCGCATGCGGACGTGCTTGCGGCTGAGCACGCTCACAGCCTCCATGAAGGGTCTGAATGACCTCGAGCTACGTAAGAGGGGTAAATCAGGCAGCTGAGAATCGAGTGTATATATTTTTCTATTCCTTCACTACTCTCACAACCTCACATCTCCACTACACTACCAACCTCTCACACATCTGTCAGACTCACTCCACAGCAAAGATGTCAGGCTACAACTACGGCAACGAAGGCTACGGCCGAGCCCAAGGCGGCTACGGCCAACAACAAGGCTACGGGCAGCAAGGCGGATACGGTCAACAGCCAGGCTACGGTGGCTACCCCAAACAACAGCAAGGCTACGGCGCACCGCCCGCCCCGCAGTACGGCGGCCAAGAATACCAGCAGCAAAGCGCCTACGGTGCGCCCCAACACGGCGGCTTCCAGCACGGCCAGCAAGGCGGTGGCTACCAACAACATTCATAGTACGTCCAGAAAGCACCACGCATTCAACCATCCTCAACCACTGACTCCCTCCATCAACAGCAACCAAAACCAATCCTACAACCAACCTCCACCCCAATACGGTCAAGACTACAACCAACAACAACAACAACAACAACAACAACAACAACAACAACAACAACAACAACAACAACAACAACCACCCTGGGGCGCCGGTAGCCCGCCCTCCGGCGACGCCTCAAACCCCTACGGCTACACGCGCGACCCCGTAGACCCCAACAATCCGCAAGAAGGCGAGCGCGGCTTCATGGGCGCCGTAGCAGGAGGCGTAGGCGGAGCATTCCTCGGCCACAAGGCCGGCCACGGTATCATCGGTACGCTGGCGGGTGCGTTCTTGGGTAGCAAGGCGGAGGACAAGTTCAAGCAGCACAAGCAGCAGCAGCAGTTTGGTGGTGGTGGGCATCATCATCATCAAAAGAGGGAGGGGCAGTGGTAAGACCTTGTTGTTGAAGGATGAACTCGGTTCAAGAGTGGTGGTTTCGAGGCATTTTTGAGTAGGCGTTTGCAATGGCTTGTGTGGGAAGATGGGTGGTCCGTTTATAATCATCATGACTTTCAGTCCTGCTATTTGCCAGAGAACCGACCTTTCCTGTCTGATCATACTCTTATGTTTCATCCTCATTACCTTCGTTCCTTCGTATGGCTCAATTCAACGGCATCAATATGCTGAATGTCAGCCGCCTCGCCATGCCTGCCACTGCTTGGTCATGATCATCGTCTCATCTTCATTCAAACCCATCAGACCACATGAACCTACGGCCCAGCCTCCAGATCAAACACCGGCCTCTCAAACCTCCACCCATCAAACATCACACTCCCAGGCATTTCAATCCCATTGCTCAACTTCAGCCTGGGAAAATGATCTTGGCTCCACACATACTTGTACCCTTCCCTCGGCGAGTCGCCATAATTGCGCGGCACATGGATCTGCTCTGTGCGCACTGGCATCCCATCAGCGTGACCAGTCGTCGTGCGCTTCGGGCGTGAAGACGGTAATGGGGGAGCAGAGTACGGGCCGACACCGAGGAACCAGCGGCCGTAGTCGAGGGCCGTGTTGATGATCCGGGTGAAGAGGGAGGGGTCTGTGCTGCCGCCGTTTGTAGATGGAGTCGCAGGGGCCTCGTCTTGCTCGTCTGGAGAAGTGGTAATTTGGTCGAAAGGCGCGGCAGGATCGCGAACTTCGCATGCCGCTTTGACTTTGGCAGCCAAGTCCTCATTGACAAGCACGAGCGCACCTGAATGCCATCCTGCCGCGGTGACGCTGAGCGCAAAGTATGCGGGAAGCCCATCGTCCTCATTGCTGCGCGCACCGAACTTGGACTCCCAGTCCCTGCCCTGCTGCTCGACCCATTCGCTGACCTCGCCTTGGCACCTGACGTCCGGACTCCCGAGCGCCATTCTGATCCGCTCCGCTGCCTCTTCTGGCTCGGCACCGCCGGCTGTCAAGAACTTGATCCAGTCACGCTTTTCATGTTCAAACCATACGCGACGTCCTTCAGCGTACGCGTGAGGGACGAGGAGACCGTCGCGGTTGACGCTCTGATACCTGATGCCTCTCAGACGGCCTTCGGGGTCCCCGTGGCCACCAAGTCCCAGGGCGCCAGATGCTTGCGGTTCGGTGCCATAGCTCGTGATGTAGCCTGAGGAGTGAAGAGCATGGAAGTGGTAGTCGCCGAACGCTACGCTGATAACGTCCTTGTGTTGCAGAGCTGGAATGCGCTTGAACAGAGGCTGGTCGGATTGGACGCCTTGCATGATATCAGTAATCCTGTCTTGATGACCTGTTAGCACCTCGCCAGCACGAGTGAAGACTGCGAGTCGGCGGAACGAGCCCTGCACGTCCGTGGTGAAAGCCCCGTCTACGTCCCCAGACTCGGCAGACAACGCGAGCTCAATCGGCTCTGCTATTCGTGGATGGCCATCATCCCAGAAGATCTGAGCAGCAAAGAGCTTGCCAATGCTCGTGTTGAAGAGCACGACATGCTCGAGCAGCACAAAGTTGAGTACTTCTCCGACAGTATCTGCCAGCCTTGCGTCGTTCTCATTCGCACGCTGAGCCTTGTTACGAGGCCGACGATAGCCTGTGTTTGGAACAACGGCAGTCTCCATGACCAGCGCAGCATCCTCTACGCCAGCGTCGTCATACTCTCGCTGCAAAGGATCCCAAACCACGATACCGGAGCCTTCGATGAACGCAGCACTTTTATTCCATCCTGCCACGACCTTTCGCACAGTACCTCGGCCAGATTTCTGATTCTCTCGTGTCTCATGATGTAAGAATCTGACATGCAAAGCGGCAAGATCAACATTCTGCCAGCTCCATATGCGGCCGCTGTCTGACAAGCCTAGTACATGTGCCCTGCCCGAGGAGAATTGCGTGATAGCGGTACTGGGGTCATATCGCTGATGCGGCGGTACATAGCTTGGTGGGTACTTCAAGGGCGTTGGCGATAGGTTTGGAATCTGCCGCCTGAACGGCGGACGATGCGCCCAGTGGTCCGCATCAAGCGTGCCGACAGTATGCACAGCTCCCTTGGCGGTGAGCAGACTCGTGGACCAGCCTCCACATTGTACGTCTGACACCACACCTAAAGCTTGCGTGTTATCCATCGGCTCTGGCCAGCTCGCAGCCATTAGACGGCTGCGACGAGGCCTTGGAGGGACTCCATGTGGCGTCATTCCCGTGATGGGCGGCTCGTACGAATGTCCCAGACATCCTTCGCTAGAACTGCCCCACGTGTAGATGCGGCTCTGGGTCAGCAGTCGCCGATAGAGCTTCTGCCATCGCTCGCCGTTGTTCTGAACGACTGGCTGGTTGGGGACGCGAAAGGTGTCGCGCACGAGCGCTGACCAGAACTGCGCATCGTGGACAAAGTCGGACTTGTGCAGAGCCTGGCAGGTCGAGGTCAGGCTGAGAAAGTCGCGTGCATCGAGATATGGAAAGATGAGCAGGAGGATGTCGACGGGCAGATCGAGGAAGTTCAGGTTGTTGGCCATCGTGCCATACATGAATCATTAATCGTAAGATCGTGGCGGTGAGAAGGCTGTCTGTCGTATCTTGTTGTTTCGGGTCATTATTGCAAGTTGGCATAGTAAACGTCGACGTTGCTGCTCGTGCTTGCATGCGCCTCGCTTCTTCCAAACCACGGCTGCAACCGCGCCTCCAAAACCCCGTTCTCACATGCAGATGTTCACCAGCGTTCTTCGCTCTTGCTACCAAGGCAAGCACGCTGCGAACCCGGACACTGGCTCCTTCTCCGCGAGTGCTTGCGCATTTATTGCGCCGAGGTCATATCGTTCAGCTAGCCATGACGGTCGTTGAAAAGCCGACACAGTCCGCTGAAGTCCTGCAGCCACCGCCAGCTGTAGTCACCACACCCTGCGATCCATGGCCGCGGCCCTACTACCTCGAAGATGGCCTTCGGAGAGTCGCGCCATACCACTTCACATACAACACGAACGTTAAAGAGCGATGGCGGGGACAAGCAATGCTGGACATATTCAGAGATGAATTCCGAGATCGGCCAGAGGAGTATTATGTATGCTATCACATGTGTGAGAATGTAGCAGAAGCCTGACTAATGCACTTAGAAAGGCGCTATAGACTCCGGCAGCATCCAAGTCAACGGCAAGCCCACCACACCCGACTTCAAGGTCAAGAACGGCGATGTCATCTCCCATACCATGCACCGGCATGAACCACCAGTGACTGCACAGCCCATCGGCATTGTGCATGAGGATGATGATATGATCGTGATTAGCAAGCCGGCTGGGGTTCCCGTACATCCAGCTGGACGCTACAACTACAACAGTGTCGTGGAGATCATGCGCGCTGAACGAGGCCATCAGTGGAACCCACTCCCCTGCAACCGTCTCGACAGACTGACGAGCGGTGTCATGTTCATTGGCAAGCACAGGAAGGCAGCCGAGGCCATGACCGAACAGCTTGTCGGCCGGACCGTACGAAAGGAGTACGTCGCGCGAGTCAAGGGCGAGTTCCCTGAAGGCGATGTCATCTGCGAACAGCCGATTCTCCAGATCTCTCCAAAACTCGGTCTCAACCGCGTGCGGGCGAATGGAAAGCATGCCAAGACTGTCTTCAGGAGACTGGCATATTATCCGGCCAAGGCCACGACCAATGGCGAAACAAAAGGCGACGGTTACTCGATCGTTCGCTGCCTACCGCTCACAGGCCGCACGCACCAGCTTCGTGTCCATCTCCAGTTTCTAGGTCATCCTATCACCAACGACCCTATTTACGCCAATCGCCGTGTCTTTGGCGCCAATCTCGGGAAATTCAGCACTTCTGAATCTGACGACGAAGACATTATGACACGGCTGGGGCGCATGGGCAAGTCCGAGTACGCAGAGGCGGTGGCGTACGAGGATGAGATGGTGGAGCAGTATAACAAGAAGAAGGCGGAGAAGATGACGGGAGAACTGTGCGAGGTGTGTCAGACGCCGCTATATAGCGACCCTGGACAGCATGAATTAGGGATCTATTTGCATGCAAAAAGGTATGCGGATGCCGAGGGTAGGTGGAGCTATGAGACGCCATTGCCCGAGTGGGCGTTGCCGCCTGCTGGATATGATGGACCGCGAGAGGCCACGAGAGAGAGTGACCCGCTAGCTGCGGCGGAGGGCTTGGAGAAGATGGAGCTCAAGGACGATCTTGCGAGAAATTGAGGAGCAGATCCATGGCAAGGCTTGACAGGTTCCAGAGATGCACTCAAGTCTGCTTCGATCGAAAAATCAGAAGGAGATCTTTTCGCCACGGCTGCGCTGTGCTATCGTGGCCCAGCCCCACCACACGAGATGTTTCGATGCAAGGTGTGAGCTCGTCGGCTCAATGTCGGAAGGCGCTATCACCTCCCACAGGAATACATGTAGGTATCTGTGATAGCCACTGACTTGAAGAACATGGAATGCAATGCCATGGTCTGATATTGACAAGTCTTGTATAGTAGGTAGCTGCTTGCGCATGAGCTAACCACATTATTGTGCGACCCCAACTTTCTGACAGGTTATAGTCCTTGTTCTTCTGACCAGGCACGCAGATAAATTACATGTATAGCGATCAAGTCCAATGTGGCTCATTGGGAAGCAAAGGTTCGCATGCAGGTATACGACGGACACCTGCAACCAGCCGTAGAACTACATAGCTCACCCATTCGAAAACCAAGCACTCGATCTCCGATATTGGCACGCGAGCCCCTCGAGGTCCGACCGTCCGATTTTTACATGTAGACTTGGGCTACCCATGTTGCGACAAGTATACCTCGAACATAGCTTATAGGGCTATTTGCATTGCATGAAGCTATGGAGCTATGTGCGAAAGCTATGGACAGGGTAGCAAGGCCGTGTGTCAGAGACATATTATCGCCATGCGTCTGACATTCTTCACCACCTCACAGCCATTAATCGTTAACGACCAGACAGCCGTCCAGAACATAAGGTTTAACCCCCATCTCGATCATCGATCCTATCAGACCTCCAGAACGTACATCCTTGCACCCACCAGGACAAAGATGCATCTCCTCGCCCTCATCCTCCTAGTCATGAACCTCGCCCCCTACGCATCAGCCAGCTGCATGGGTCTAGGCTATGTAACTCCTCGTCCTGCCAGCCCACCAGCTTCCAGTCCCCCGCTAACATCCAACCAAATGCCTGCAGCGACAACCAGAAATACGTCGTTAGTCCCACCTAACGTCTCCCAAACTAGATCATTCGCTGACACTTTGGCTATCCCCGTAGGTTCAATGCGATTTCTATGCACACCGCAAGGTATACACGAACTGTGAGGCCAAGGGCGCGGGAACAGCTGGTTGTCTGCATTTCCGCTGGGGGACCGCGCTGTGTGCCGAAGCCGGGTGGGAATTGCAACGCTTAGGTGTGCGAATCGTGGACGATGTCGAATTAGGAAGCTAAATAATACTGGGACTTTCGTATAAGAGGGAGTGATTTCGAGATTGGGGACGGCGGTATGGGCGGATGTGATTTGCGCGCAGATGGATACCCATGGATTTTGACGAGGTGGGAGGGAGCGTCTGGTAAGTCGGCTCGACTGACTGTTATCCCTTCGATGCAATGCAGAGATTGCAACAGTCAGTCAACGACGATTCAACCCAATGACGGAATGATGCAGGTTTCTGATCCGTCACTCTGTCTGCGCATGGTCAAGTGCTGATTGGAGTAGTCACGTCGCCTTTGAGGAGCCAATCGGGCTATGAAGCAGCCAACCGCACGACTAACCTCCTGCCTGACACCCCCACCCTCATCAATCTTCTCTACCACCACCACCTCCTCCTCCCCACCATCAAAACGCCGCACACGCACCGTCGAGCCCGAAATAGACACACTGCCTTTCTCGCATGCGATGCTCCATTCCGCCGGACTCGAAAACGTCGTCCCAAACGAGACACTGAAACTCCCCGTCCCACCGTTCGCAAACTTGAGCGCCGCGTCCACAATATCAACAGGCGGGAGATGAAGCTGCAGCCTCGCAGTGAACGCACTAACTCTCGCCACTTGCGCCTCGAAACCCAACAACATCCTCATACCCGCCACAAAATGCACGCCCCCACCAAGCAGGAAACCCCCCTGATACCCAGGTGTCCTCCGCCACTCCGTCCCAAAATACTTGTTCCCCTCCCCCACACACGCATTCAACCGATGCCGGAACCCCAGGACCCTGCCCATCTCCCTGGCCTTCGCGGCGCCGAAGTGGAAAGCCGAGAAGTAGCGGAATTGCTCTGCCACGCCGAACGTGACATTGCTGCTCGACCGCAGCTTGTGATAGAAAGCAATCAGATCCCGGCCCGTCTCAACATCCTTGGCCAGAGGTTTCTCAGCGAGGACGTGCTTCCCTGCCTGCAGAGCCTGCTTGATGAAATCCGGTTGTACGAGGATGGGTAGAGCGATGATCAGGGCTGAGATGTCCGGGCGGGCGAGGAGGTGCGTGTACGAGGTGTTGTCATCTGGGGAGGGATCAGAGGAATAGAGATCGATATTTCGGTGTTCTGATGGTAAGGTCGCGGATAGAGCTTGAGCGGACTTTAAAGTGCGGGACTAGATTGCTTTGAGGTCGAGGTGTTCGCTGGCGAGGACTGCTGGGAGGTGTTGTCCTTTTACGAAGATGCCTGTTCAGCGGCACGTCGTTAGTAGAGGTGATTCGCTTCTGGTAGTGGATGGGAGACGTTTACCACTCCCGATTATGGCAACGCCTATTTTCCCGCCCATCGCGTCTTTGCGAGGGAGCGAGATCAGCTTGAGCTGGCATTAATAGGTTCATGTCATTGAAATGTTCAAGATTCGTGTGATGTGGAGCCTCGTTGACGCACGATGACATACGCAAAGAAATCCATGGGCGCGCAGTACTTGCATATCCTTTACAGCAGGACGACTGTCCATGACAATTCAGACCAGGACCTAGCATGGGCGCAGATTGTTCGAAGGCTAGCACGACTACACTGTGTCAAAAGTGGATCATGGTACAATTATTAAGGCCGTCACTCAGCTTGCCAATGACAGGCAAGCAAGCGACGCCTTGTATGAGTGTAGGTATGTATCGGTACAATGGCAGCCTCTCTGTCAGGGACATCTCACGAAGAAGTCTCCCAAGGCCGCCAGCCACCTCAGCAGCATCATAACGTCTCTCGCACGCGCAGACTCAAAAGGCACCAATCGTGACAGTCTTCACCGCCCTAGTATCAGTGCCATGCATCTCGCGGGCGAATCGGCAGTTCTCGCCATTCAGGCAGTACCCACTACCCCTCATACCACCCTCGGTCGCAGTTGGGAACGGGCAGCGGTGACCGTAAATGCAAGTGGGATCGTCGCAATCCATCTTCTTCTTGCAAGGAGTCTCGCGCGCTACTATGCGCAGGCAATGCAGCTCGTGCTTGGTCATCTTTTTATCGTGCCTGTGCGGGCATTTATCCGCCTTGTTGGCATTGTAGTGACAGCAGCCGTTCGGACCGATATAATGCTGGTTGCACAGCTTGATTTTCTTGAGGCGCTGCACCTCGTCTTTGTCGTACTCTAATGGCGGATCGATGCGCTGGCTCTTGATATTCCTGAGAATCTCCATCTGGGTATTGGCCGAATTGGAGGCCGTACGCGGCTTGATGTCGATGAAAGGCTTGCTGGCAGAAGCCTTGGCAATGTTCGACCATGAGCCAATGGCACCGGTCGGAGTATCCGGCTCTGAAGAGTTGAGTGAGGATGTGATGGAAGCAGCGCGCAGATGTGAGTTGCGCTGTACAACAGACGCCGTGCTATCAAGCTGTGCCAAAGCACCGCCTGGGCTATAAGCAGGGCTGTATGGGGTACCAGTCCTAGGCGTGAAGACAGCGCTGTCCGCACTGAGCCCGCTAGAGTCAACACGAGGGCGGTAAGCAGCGGCGGTTCCGGTCAAGAGATCAGGCATGGTAGTCACTAGTTTGCTGTCTCTGAATATGTCACCGAACTTCACAGTCCGGAACGAAAGAACAGTGAGCTCCTTCTCGAACGGTACACCCTCGAGGAGAGTCACACGCTGGTTGGCCTCGGGATCGTTGACAAATTGCTCAAGCAGACGAGCATAACCGTTGTCGTGGGAACAGCCGAGAACGATCTGACGGCAGTGGTAATCGGTCAGGAAGAGCTTGAAGGTCTCGGAGACTTTGCTGTCGGCACGATCCTTGCCATAGCCGACGTCCACGAAGTCAAAGAGATTGTTCCCGCGAGTGAAGCCACGAGCAAACTGCTCAAGCAGGTCGGGTGATGAGATTGTTCCAGCGTTGGTGCAAACAGTCGCAAGGCCTTTGATGTTCGCGAAGACTCGGACCACAACCTTGACATCGAGCGTCTTGCAGTCGACGACATTCTCAGCCGTCCATTGCTTCACCGCACGATTGAGGGCGTTGGCGGCTTGGCGACCGCCGTTTTCTCCATCGCGGAGATAGCTGCTGCGGAATATGAGGCCGTCACCGTCAAGGAGCAGAAGCACAAAGGGGTCCCGATTCTGCGCATCAAGTCAGCCTCGCTATTGACAGATGGATGCCTGTGTCGATCGATACACACCAACAGACTCTGCAAGTGATCTAGCAAGCCTTTGTAGCGAGCCTCAGTCTCGACGAAGTTGGTCGCAAGTTCGCGCTCGCGATGGTGGTCTTTGACGTATTGATTATGCTTGATGACCAGGTTCTCGTAGCGCGTAATGACGTCCTGCTCGTGGGTCAGTGGCCGCAATGATCGATGCGGTAAGATAATTGTGAAGGATTACCTCGAGTAACACATTCTTGACAAGGTCGTTCAACCTGGCGGATTCGTAGCGCGACCAGAAGCTGGTAACATGCTCCTCGCCTTCCATCACTTGCGGGCTAACGCCGTTGCCGGTCAGTCCCGGAAGTCCATGAAGACCATTGAATCGATTGGCTGGCGTGGCGCGACCAAGCCCAGTGTCTGGCGATCCATTCGATGGGTTCGCGAGTGCCATCTTTGCGCTTTCCACAAACGGCATCAAGTCTCGTGCAAGCCCTTCAGTTGTTAATCAAGGTTGGCAAGAAAACTTTGCCGAAAGTCGGGCCGTACTTTCACCGCCGTTGCGAGTGAGGGCGGAAACGACAGCTCTGCGGATGGCGAAGCAGATGCCTTTAGATGAGATTTGTGCGGTGAAGTCGAGGAGGTGTTGTCGCCGTTTGAAAGTGCAAGTGACGTTCGATTGTTCAAGATCTTTGGTGGTGGTCAGTGCACTGCAGCGGAAAGCCCGGGCCGCCAAGCGACTTCCCGGTTCTACCGAAGACCCGGGCTCCTTCCGTTTGTCGTCCGCTCGAAAATACCCTTTATCTCATCAGTCAGCTTGTATCAGAAGCTGCATTGGCGTTAGAATGCGAATCACACAGTTGCTATGTGGTCAGCAAAGGACTTCCAATCGTGAATGGGAGGGCAGTCGCTGTTGCGAATTTCTTCCCAAGACCCGAGAATTCAAGGTGCGCAACGGATGACAGCTCACAAAGTCAGACGCGGTGTAACGAGTGCCCCTTATAGCATCAGAAGCGGACAATGTGTCTGAGATATCTGTTACGGCTGTCTGTCGATGGTCTAAGAGCTTTACTTGAGTCAAGCTCTACCAAGCGTCTATCTGTCATCAACTGAACCATTAGTTCGCACTCCTCATAGGCTTGTTCCGAACTCACCCTTGCTCATTGGTGAGACTGCATGCAATCGGATATCACCCACTCTCCGCCAATAGGCCACAATCAATGCCACTGTACGCGGAGGCGCACTTCCTCTGCGCCTAGGCGGCTGCATCGGTCCTCCAATCCTTTCGGCCGGATAGCCAATTCGTGCGACCAGAGTACGCTGTAAGCGGTCGTGCTGTCTCCAGGGCGCCTGTCTCCATGGCTTTTCGCAGACAACCCGTGACTATCGCGGTCCAAGATCAAGCAGCTTTTTGCCAACATTCGTCACCGCTATGGCTTCTGAGTCCCCCCGCCATTCCTTCCACGTTTGCAACGAGCATTACTCCAGTCCCCAAGCCTTCAGCTCGTTATCCAAATGATCCTTCAATTTCACCATCTTATTCTCAAAGTTCTTCCCACATCTCCAGCAAATCATATCCTTCGGAAACTTGCCATAAGTCCTCCTATAATCGTCCTCAGCCAGCGGAAACTGGTCTAATCCAACGAAGAAATCCGTAGTAAAGGACAGATAGTGATTCGACTTCTTCATGCACTCGCTCACCATATCCTTGCTCATGACATGAATATGCACGTGTGCCATACTCGGGTTGGCATGAATACCAGACATGACCTCCTTCTCCCAGTCGCGACCTGGTGGCAGATCCTGAGACGGGTCATCAGACTCCATTGCCCCCATGCGCGCTTGATCTTGCTTGCTGCGCTTCCCGAACTTCCTTCTCAGCTCACTGGCGACAATCGCCCGGACCTTCTTCTCCTCTTGCTTGCAATCCTCCAAGAATGTCGCGTCGTCGAAGGCATCCTGCGGCGCAAGGACGTTCTTCTTCGGGTCGCGAGGCAGCAAAAGTAGGTGGACGGACGCTTTGGGGTACAAGTCGTTGATGACCGTGAACTTGTCGTTGTAGTATACTACTCGACTGGACGGAAAGGACGCTGGGTCTTTCGTGTATGCTGCCAGCCCATCGCGGCTGGCAAATACAGTGCGGGCAGAAGCCTCGTCGGTGCCAGCACGGGGAGGCCGTGGTTGTTTAGGGGGCTTACGGGACATTAACTCTGTGACTGATGGGTCAACAAGTCAGACTCTGACATATTGAGACCGCCTGAGGAGACGCTATCGACGTACAAGCATTCGGTTTGTGGCCTTTAGGAAACTCCTTCGTCGAGTGCTCTCCTGGTATCGCAGTACTCGAGACCTGCTCCACGTCGTCTGCCGAAGCTCGTTCGGATGCCATCTTGGTGATGCTGTAAATGTTTCTTCTCCTGCGAGATGTTTCCTCCAGCAACCGCATTCGGGTATTTCCAAAAGCATACACCAACAAAGAACGCATTCGCAGGTCGTGGTGTACCTTCTTGTCATGACACAACTTGCGCGGGGTCCCGATGTCTCCTCCGAGGACTCGAGGCCTGCAAAGTGCAAACTACCGCACCATTAAGTTTGAACAAACACACCGGTGATTGGTGCGCGCTTGCGACATCGGTGCGAGTGCTTGTTTCTGAGTCTAGACTTGCTAATCGCTCCTTCCTGATTCAGATGTACATTTGTTCGCGATGCCCCCGGCACTCTGGCTGACCATGGCAAGGCGAAGAACTACTAATGTAACAATATCATTAGAGCCCACATATTCTCTATATATCTCTCACCCTCAGCCGCCGCTCCCCACCACCCCCTCCAATATCCGTCTCGACCATCTCAATCCCACTCAAGCTTGGATACCGCTTGCTAAAATCAGCCTCGACATCAATGTCAATCGACTCAAAAGCAGCCGCAGACACGCTCGGCGTCGCGGAATTCCCAGCGCTTGCCGTCATCGACGAGCCTCGGGGCGGGTAATCTGGCACGCCTTCGAGATCCTTGGCGAGCAAAGCTGCGAGACCAGAGGACTTGGGCTGCGAAGGTCTGGTGATGTCGGTGTCGGGTGATTGGGGTGGAGGCCACTGCCCGGTGCGTTGTCCTGTTCGCAGGGCCTGTGACTTCGGTGGCACGCTTGGTCTGGAGACGACGCGAGTAGTCTCAGATTGCTGCGTAGGTAGCTGCGGATTTGTCTGAGGCGATTCTGTCGGCTGCTGCCTGAGCTTCGGATACTGATGTATTCCTCCAGACTCCGTCGCAGCAGGCTTCTTGGCCAGAGGCGGCGGCTGTGTCTTTGCAGGCTGAGGTTCAGGGGGCTGAGTAGGCATCTGTGCAGCTTCTGACGAGTTTGGCACCTCGGTGTACTGCCCGTAGCCCTCGGCGGTCCTCTTCACCGGGCTTTGACGTCCTTCATCCAGCAGAGACTGTACACGCTTCTGTATTGTACTTGCTCTGGAAGGAGGTGGAATGCTCCCAGTCCCTTGTGTAGATACGCGTGCTCGATATTGCGCCGCTGCCTCTGCTACACGCTTCTCCTCTTGGCTTAGCCTTTGCCGCTCAAGTTCTCGCCGAACATCAGGCGGCAATTCTTCCGTCTCACCCATGAGGGATTCGTTGTCAGAGTATCTGCTAGGCGTTGCATCGGATCCAGTGATTGGCGAAAGCATGGCCAGCTCCTCGTCGCCTTGCTGCAGTGGAGGCGTGTCGAAGCTAGCAGCTCCCTCCTCGTTCTTGGTATCCTCTGGCTCGCGCTCAAATCGTTTGAAGGCATCATTGAACTTGCCAGCAAACATGCTTTTCGCGCCAGATATTGACTCGCCTAAGCTTGACCGCTTTCTGTGGCCGGAGCCCCAGTCTTTGCGGCTCACCTTCCGCTGCATACCATCAGCGTCTTCGCTGCTGCGCAAGAAGTCCATGTCATCGACAATCGGCGCATCGTGGACGGGCGCATCACGCTCGCGCGATGCCTGTCTGCTATGCCGTCGCATCTCTAAACTTGGACGTTTCCGTGCTGATTCCTGATCGCGCAGGAAATCCAAGTTGGAGCTGAGATAGACGCTAGACGGTCGCTGTCGTGTCTGTACAGATCTGGTCCTGTTGAGCCCAGAATCGCCATTGAGATAAAGCTCTGACGGTCTTCTGCCTTCTAGCGATGGTCGTGATGAGTTTGCCAACCCAACAGTCGCAGTTGCAGTCTGCGACTTCGAGCGATGCACGTCAAGCAGAGCAGGTCGCTGTGTAGGTGGTAGACTGGGCTGAAGAGATGAAGCAGCTGCTTGTGCAGCTTCAGACGCCCTAGGCTGGCTAGGCGGGCGCTCCTGCTCGGTAGGCACTCGCCAGATAGGCCTATTGCTGACCTCTGGCAACTTTCGCTGTGGCTTTGGCGGTTTTGCTGGAGGTGGGGATGGGTTTGTGCCCGTCGATATGTATTTCACGCCAGACCGGACAGGCTGGGGGTGTTGGATAATCGGCGTTGCTTGCGGAACGTCTTGTCGCTTTTCTGCAGCTCTCGCGACTTGCGCGCCGACCTGGCCACGCTGTTGTATCTGAGTAGTACTTTGCGACTTTGGTACGTCCACCTTCGGCTTTGTCTGGCTAAACACCTCATCGGCGAGCGCGTTTGTGACTCGTTCATGTAGACCACTGGATGGTTGTGGACTTGGTGCTGGGACGGGTGATGTTTGCATACCAAACTGGAAGTTACCACCCTTCTCATGCACGAGTGAAAACTCATCGAGAGACGGGAATTTCTTGGACAACTCATCCACGGCCTCAGCACGCACATCGTAATTTTTGGAATCGAGCGCGGCAAACGGGTCGCCTCTGGCAGGTGACGCATTCTGCTTCGCGGGCGCGCCAGACTGAGGTGCTGCCTGAGGCCTTCCGCGCCGCATAGGTGCAATCTCAGGAATACTCTGTACTGAAACCTGCGGCTCAGCCTTTTGAAGTCCAATGGGCGCTGCAGGTGTATCTTGCGATGGGAGCGACTCATTCCGGCGGGCTTCAGAGGGAGTGCGATTCGCATAAATGTCTTTGATCGGTACTTCGGTCCTGCTCATGCTGCACACCTCTTTGATGACTTGGTAGATATTCGGTCTGTCCTGGGGTTTCTCCTTCAGCATCCACGCAATGAGCTTCTTCAGTCTACTCGAGAATGATGGGTATTGCGGATACTTGAAGCTAGCGTTCAAGATGGCCATCTGTCCAACATCCTCGAAAGGCGTTGTGTAGTAGCAGAGCTTGTACAGGAGCACACCAAGGGCCCAAATGTCTGCCTTTTCATCGATTGGTTGTTTCCGCCAGACGTCTATCATCTCGGGACTTCGATACTGCATGGTCGTATGTTTTTGCACATCATCCTCGATCTGCCTCCCCTCCTCTGCGCTCTTTGCTGCGGGCCTCGGCGGTGCTGTTGATCCAAAATCGCACAGTTTGTAGGTCGGCGTACCTGAGCCGGACTTTGATATCAAGACATTCTCTACCTTGAGGTCTCGGTGCAACAAAGGAGGCTTCAGGTAGTGCATGCAAGCCACACCCTCGGCAACATCTCCAAAAATCTTCAATATCTCCGGTTCCGTCAACCTATGTTGCAACCGCGTATTCATAAAGTCGATCAAGCCTCCTCCCGCGCAGAACTCCATCAGCAGGAAGACCTCATATCCACCTCCTTTCAGCTGACTTGCATGCGAGTCCATGTATGTGACCACCTTGGTATGCCCCTTCAGCTTCTTCATCGTCTCGACCTCGGTGCGCATGTTGGCCAGATGGTCCCGGTCGGGGACGGCGACTCGCTTGAGCACGGCGAGCTCATATTTGTTGCCATCTCGAGGGATTCGGACGACGTAGACGTGCGCGAAGCCTCCTTCCGACAGGTATTTCTCGATGACCACCCGATGGCTTCCCACTTGGACTTTCGTGCCAGGCAGGAAAGTGCCGGCAGGTTGAGACGGCGGTGCAGGCGAGCGAGCATACGAAGGTGCTCCGCCATGGGGGAGGGCAGATGCGTAGGTCGTGGCCATCGCGGGGCGATATTGGCAGTGATTCGAGTCTCAATCGTTCACAGCATCGCTGAACAGTCTATTAAATCTCGGGGGAGCCTCACAAGCCGCAAGTCAGGCACCAAGCGAGCTGCCAATGGGCAAATCAGATCAGAGATGTTAGGGAGTCCTCAGTCAAGCAAGCCTGCAGGTGTGCTAGAACTAGGCGTCATGATTGTGGCTGACCCTGTTGGCTTGGCCGACCGTGCCACATGGCTGCCTTCGCACGAGCGCCCACGTACGGTACTCCCTTAACCTGCACAGTATCGACGATAGTCTCATTCTCCCGTTCCTACGACTGACGGCGGCATGTGTAATGCAGAATGATTGAATATGCACTGTCACATGCCAGAGACCACCTTATACTGCTAAGACAGCACTACCTATGAAAGTGGGTACATAAGGAAGGTGTGCATACAGCGCGCACGCAAAGCCGTACCTGGTGCACACAGCTCTCATTGACGACCAAGTGGCCGCGGAGACGAAACGTCGGAGCCTGCACAATGCCTCACAACCTCGATGCAAGGGTTATTGGCAGATCAGCTGGGATGGCAGGGTGGAGGTGGTACGGAAAGGAAGGCTATCGCATCACAACTACCAAAACGACCAAAGGTCTTCTCGATCTCGTGATTCATTCTCAGCTACCTACATACCTAGTAGCTCATTGCAACCTCACCAGCAGCATCAAATGACATCACGCATCCACCATCGTATCATCACCTCCATTTGCCTCGACCGGCTCAGCCAAGACACCCCTTCCCCTGCCCTCCAACAACTCCTTCCGCACCTCCGGCCCAATCTGCTTATGCCCTCTCACCAACAACAAATCCAGCAACGCCTCTCTCTGATCCTCGGTGATCTCATTCTTATACCGCTGTGCGAACGCCAGGAGACATTGATGCCATAGCACGGGCAATTTCTCACTCAGCATGCCCTTCTTACTCCTTCCACTCATGTCGATGTCGCCGTCTGGTTGCGTAGCTCTGAATCGGAGAAAATGGAAGACTAAAGCGTCCACCACACGGTATGGGAGCGCATACTTCTTCTCCAGCAGCGTACGGATGAAGATGTTGCAGGCGCCGGCGGACTCGACATCTTGCATCATTTGCTCGGCGGCGATTTCGCAGAGACGGTAGAGTGCTGTTGCGGAGTGGAGGACGGGGATTGAGACGCGGGAGATGACGGAGCTGACGATCGCTGCTTCCCGTAATGTGCACTGTCCTGATGCTACGAGCGGGAAGAGCAGGCCTCGGAAGAATGCGGCGGGTTTGTATAGGGACTTCTTGAGGGCTTTGTAAAGGTGGACAGTGAGTTTCTTCGTCTCGAGTATATCTTCTCGCACCCGCGGGAGCAGGATTTCAGAGCAGAATGCTTGGGCTAGCGCGGGGCGGGAGGATGTGAAGAGTTTGGTGGCTTCGTAGACGGCGTTTGGGGTCCAGGAGTCTGGGCGGGTGATGGAGAGGAGAGTATCCCATTGCGGAAGGGTGGGGATGATTTTGAAGGGTTTAGGTAGTTTGCCAGATTTGTAGCGCGAGAGCAGGATGCCGACTTGCGTGTAGACCTCGACGACTTTGGCGGGGAGTTCGATGGCGTCGGAGGGGTCGCCGCCGCCTTGGATGTGGAGGGGTGCGGCGCCGGTGGAGGAGCCTTCTTGCGCTTCGTGGGCTGCGATTTTTTCTAGGATCAGGTCTGCTAGATTTGTGCCGGGTCCTTGTGCTTCTGGTTCTTCTGCGTGTGGTTGGAGGAGTGTTGCCGGGTCGAAGGATGGATTGAACTTGTTGAACGCTTCTAAGTCTGCCGGGTCCACCTCCACCTCCTCCACCTCCTCTTCGCTCCCCCACGCCTCCTCATCGTCGTACTCTCCCAACCGTGCGCCACCTTCCTGCTCGTCGTCGCTCACTACATCGCGGGGAAACCGACTTTCGAAGGTGAAGGCGGTGCTCGGGGCGGGTGGCTGTCGCGCCTTGCGCTCTTCTTCATCCTCATCGGCCAAGTCTTGCCCGAGGTCGAGGATACGCCGCGAGGCTTTGCTGTCGACATATGCGTCTTGGGTGTGTTGGTGGGTCGACTTTCGCTTCTTGCCGGCTTTCTGCTTGAGCGGTTCCGCGGGCGAGTACTCCTCGCTGAGCGGGTTGTGGCGGCGCTCTTGCCGGGCGGAGGCGGGGGTTGCTTTGGGCATGATTGCTGGGTGTAGATCGATAGATCCTCCATTTGCCGCATGCGAGTCGCTGCTCATCGAAGAATTATCCCACGTGCTATCGATAAGGCTCGGGCGTAGCCGAAGTCGCGAACTCTCACATTGATACAGTAGGTACGCGTCGAGCTTTCACAAACGGAAACACCATCACCGGTCTTGCAGCAGCGACAATGGCCGACGACCAAGCCCCGCCATCCCTGGTTGCCCAGCAGAGCGAGCACGAACACACGCCCGCCGTGCCCTCGCCACTCAACCCCACCGCTCCAGCACGGACACAGGCCAAGACGCCGATCCCGCCGCCGATGCAGCGAGAACAGCGCGAAAAGAAGGAGTCGCTGAAGAAGCGGGAGAGCAACGCCGGCCATGCCTCCACCGCCCCCGCCGCCCCCACCCCCACCCCCGCAACCGCAACCGCCACCGCGCTCGGCAAGCGCAAGGCCACCGCGACCCACGCGTGCCTCTCCCCGCAGCGCTTCAACATCAACCCGCCGCGGCCCGAGGACTTCAAGCGGCCGCGCGAGGACATCATGGTGTCGCACGAGCCGCACGAGCTCAAGATGCCCGACAGCGAGCGCGAGCTGTACAAGCCGCACGATCTGGCCGAGAACAAGAAGGGCTACCGCTACCAGCGTGCCATCGCCGACCCCACCTTCCCGCACAAGCAGTTCTACCGCGCCACCTCGCCCCCGCCCCACTACAGTCGCCTGAGCTTCGAGGATGCCGACCGCGCAATGCACTTTGCCACCAACGCCCTGATCACCACCAATGAAAAGGGCTGGCGCATGGTGCGATCCAACGTCTGCGCCCGGGAAGGCACCCTCTACTACGAGATCAAGGTCCACCGCGGCGTTCCGCGAGATGGCCCAGCCGAGGCCGTCTCCACCGCCCCGCAACCCCACGTGCGCTTCGGCTGGGCCAGACGCGAAGCGCCCCTCGACGCCCCCGTCGGCTTCGACGGCTACAGCTACGGCATCACCGACATCCGCTTCGAAACCATGCACCGCAGCCGACCCGGCAAGTTTTTCCACGCCAAGAAATCCGCCAAGTCCAAATCCGCCAAAGCCGCCGCCCAAGCTCCCGAACCTGTCAAACTCGCCCCCGAGGACCAAGACGTCAAAGAAGGCGACGTCATCGGCGTCGAAATCCAGCTCCCCTCCCTCAACCTCCACCAGAAAGTCGTCTCGGGCGTCTACAACCCCGCCGTCGACGTCGGCGACGGCTTCGACCAACCCCACCCGTACCTCGAGCCGGGAGCCGAAACGACCGACATCATCCGCGACCGTATCCCCGTCCCGTACAAAGGAAATACCTACTTCGAAATCCTCGACCACATCGCCTCCAAGCCCATGGAAGTCTACACCGATCGCCAAACGAACCTCAACAACCTCAACAACCAATTGGGCCAAAACGCCGCCAACAAAGACGTCGTCAAGACCCCTCCCAACCCAAACCACGAACACCCCTCCCTCCGCACCCTCCCGCACAGCGCGATGCGCGTCTACAAAAACGGAAAGCTCATCGGCACGGCGTTCGAGAATCTCCTCGCTTTCTTGCCTCCTGCTTCCGCGCCCTCCAAAACGATGGGCGCGAGAGAGGGTTTCGACGACGGCATGGTGGGGTATTTCCCCGCTGTCGCGTGTTTCTTCGGCGGCATCGCAGAGGTCAATTTCGGGGATGGCAGGGAGGGGTTCTGGTGCGCTCCGGCTCATATCTCGGCTCGCACGAAGGTGGGTGGGGATGTGGAGATGGCGGGGGTGGATGCGTCAGGGGCGAAGAACGGGTGGAATCCGGGTCGTCGCGCGAGAGGGTTCGGGGAGAGGTATCGGGAGCAGATTGCCGAGGATGTGGTGTGGGATTTGGTGGACGAGGTGGATTTTTATGTGCAGGATGGGGGCGTTGTGCCGAGTGCGGTTAGTGAGGGGGCAGGGGCGGAGAGGGAGAGGGGGAGGGGGAGGTTGAAGGAGGAGGAGTAGTAGTAGCGATGAAGACGCTTCACATGGGGTATCTATATAGGATCATGCCTCACCTGCATCCTCAACAAATTTGAGACTGGTAATCCACTGTGCACCAAACGCCACAGCCTCTTCGCTCCTCAACGCGATGTTGATCCCGATATCCGCCAGACTCATCTCCCACCTCTCCCCGGCCTTCGTAGCTTCCAGTAAGCCCTGCATAGGCGCGCCCAGAGCTAATACCTTGTCCGGTCGTACGGCCAGCGGTTCACCCTCGACAATCGTCGCTGAGCCGTCGAGTCCCGATACACCCGAGGGACAGCCCACAGAGAGCACAGGCGCCCGGCTCCGATTCGCCCAGTCGATCATTTCGCGGGCTTCTTTCTGCGCCTCCGCGGCGTGTTGGGCGTTGGGGTCGAGGAGGGAGTCGTAGGTGCTGCCTGCGAGGAGGGCGTCGATGATGATAGCGGGTGGACCGGCGAGATGTTTGATATAATCCGATGCTTTGCGCCAGGCGCCGCGCTTGATGTTCGCACCGCCTCGTTGCATGCGCTTGAGCATGGAGGCTTGCAGTTTCGATTGCTCGTCGCGGGTCTCGGAGGATTCGTAGAGCGCTTCCGCGACGATGATGGTGCATTTTCGCGTGACGAAGTGGCGTGCGGCGGCCATCGCTCGCGCGCCCGTGGTGTGGTTGCCGGCTAGGATGACGATAACGGGGGTTTGGCTGCGGTCCAGTAGCATGCTGGAACTCATGCTGCCACGGAAAGTGTTGGCTCGAGACCCCCTTCTGCTGCCTGAGAAGGGGTCGAACATAGTCATTGCGATTTCCGCTACGCATCTCGCTGCGCTTTCGGTGATGGCTTCGGGACTTAGGCCATACCGATGTGTTGTCTCGGCCTCTAGAGTCTCCAAAGCATTGGGGTGGATGACGGGACATGTAGCTAGCGTCTGCGCGAGAACGAAATGCGGCTCTTCCGGATCATCTGAATGTGGCACTGCCGTCTTGACAGCCGACACTGTGGAGTGAGGAGACCTTCCCCTATCAGGTCGTGGTGATGTAGCGATTGATGGTATTGGCTTCCTCCCTCGACTCGCCATCGATACTGCCGAACGAGAAACACCACCTCGGTCCGATGACATTGACGCTGTCAGCAAATGATGCAGCTTGCCATCCACCTGAGCACTATTCTGGCGGCTGGGCTGCTTCTTTCCGAGAGCTGTGCGGGATACAGAATGCTTCGAAGACGATCTGCCGTTGCCAAAGTTGAGATTTGTGTCGCCATCGCTGCTGCTGTCCTCATTGCTGAGATGCTTGGGCTGAATTTTCGGACTGAGTACGTTCTCGGTAGGATGCAGATTTTTGCCGCCATACGTGCCGGGACGAGCCACACGATTGTGTCCTACAAGGCGATCTTCATCCGCGGTCGTGTCGTCTCGCTTCAGCTCGTCGAAAACGCCTTTTTTGTCGAATTTGAGGTTGCTAGCTTCAAAGTCGAAGTCACCCAAGTCTTGGACGTCAGTGACATCCTCCGTAGCCCAGCCGTTCTGCGCCTCTTTCTCTTGCTCGCGCTGCTTCCTGCTCGCCTTTTTGGCTGCTAGCGGCAGATCTGCTGCACTAGTGTTCTGAGGCGAAGGCTGAAGCAGAGGTGTTTGTCGCCATCCCTTTCCTCTCTTGACGGAGCCATTCATGTCATTGCCGTTCCTCGAGACCTCCACGTTCATAACGGGTGGAGGATCAGAGCTTGCGGGAGGAGCAACAATGCCCTTCTTCTTCTGTCCTCTTCGTAGATTCTTCTTGCCTCCTGCATCGCCCAGTTCTTGAGCGTGTCCCGCAACTTCTTCATTTGCTGTCACTGTAGGTGGCTTTGGCGGCCGCGGCTGCAATGGCGAGCCCGCTGCTAGCTCTGGGATTCGGCTGGCCTTGCGGCTAGCGTTGGGTGTGCTGGTCGGCTCAGCGACGAAGGGCGACGTGTTGGTCGGTAGACTCTCAGCAGCCTTGGCAAGCATTGACTTGACGGGCGTAGCAGGCGCCTCCTGCAAGGGAGGTGTAGGTACCGAGTGCGATGGCCTCTTAGTATAGCTCAATATAGCTGGATCCATGATTGATGGTGGAGCTCGGGGCCGCTCGTTCTGCTGCTGGAAGTGCGGAGTGTCTTGGTGTATGGGCTGGGGTTGCTGGGGAGGCGCTGACGATGCCTGAGGTAGTTGCATAGACGGAGGAGGTGCCGGGGGTTGCACTTGACCTTGGCCGGGGATAGCATTGGCATCAATGACTTGAAGGTCGGCAATTGCGTGAGCTTGAACGTTCCAATGGCCCACGTGGGAGCCATCGGGAAAGACCACTGCAAAAGGTCAGTGTTATACGCCGAAACGGACCTGCGTCGTATGTCTTACCATCCTTCAACGCAAGTGTCTGCCCAGCAACGACGTCCTGAATGCGGCCCAGCAAGATCGTGTCAGGAGGCTGCTTGAGCGTGACCTGCACCGTCTTTCCGACGAAGTCCGCCATGTTCAGTCGTCTAATGGCTGACTATGCCGCCGACAGCCGCGTAGGTGTAGACGGCAATGGTGGTGGACCTGAGATGTTCCGGACGATAACGCCTCGCGTGAGGTTACCCGTTACAATGGCCCCTCGTCTCAGCCTCGAAAAGTTTTATCGATAAGCAGGGATGAATATGAGTATGTACCTAGGTACTACATTTGCTACAAACGAGATACCAACAACCTTCTTACGGCCGACCCAAGGATCGACGAAATCTGATAGTCTGATCTGGTTGTCGAGCATAGTAGTTTGGCTGCATATCACTTCACCTGCCCTGTTAAGAATCTGGATGCGTCGGACGTAAATGCACCATCATTGAAACAACTCGTACGATATCAACACAGCAACGCAAGGTCATCAAGTCATTATACCCATGTCAATCCACAGCTTCTTGCAAACCCGTCTACTTCTTCGATTCACCCTCCTTCTGGCCACCACCAAACATACCTGTTACGCTCCCCGCAGCGCTCGATGCACCACTGTACAAGCTGCTTCCGGCGTTCTGCGCTGTCTGACCAGCAGACTTCGCTCCACCGACGACGCTATCAGCAGCACCGCTGCCATAGGACCCAGAATCGTCTTTGCCGCCTCGCTCAGCACGGTTGATGCCCTCTTTCGAAAACGCGTCGCCGACTGGCTGTAGCAAGCCGCCCTGTCCGACTTGGCCTGCGGCGAGGTTGTTGACGCCGTCCTGGAGTTTGTCGACTTGCTCGACGCCCGTCACTTTGGACTTGTCGAGCGAGTCTGGGAACTGTGCGTAAGCTATACGCAGAGTACGAGTATCAATAGCAACTCACCTTTGGTAGCGTAGCTGGCCTTGTTGTCCTTGGTGAACCACTTGAGGTACATATCCTCGATCCAGGGCATCCAGTTCTCATACTGGTGGTGGTAGCCTTCCTTGATCCATTCGGTGTAACTCTTGTTGTTCTTTTTGTCCACTGGGAGGCTGTCAAAGGTCTGTTTCTTCTGCTCCTCGGTCATAGCATCCCACTTCTTGGAACCCTCGCTGGCAGTGTTCTGCGCCTGGTACGTAGCGCCCTGTGCAGTTTGCTGAAGCTTGTCCGTCATAATGATAGATCTTTCTATAGCTCAAGAGGACTGTTGGATCAAAGTCAAGAGATATCGAGATGCAATAGATGGAAACCTGTAGAGATAAGAAGTAAAGTCTGGTTGATGTATTGCCTACCTACTGAAAGCAGGAAACGCGACTTGTGATCATAATGTGGTCCAGTCTTGCCGTCGAGCTCTCTGCGAACGAAAAGAATGTCAGAATCCCTGCCGTTTTTACGTCACTGTACGCGTGCACTGGGCTGCTGTTCCACCAACCGCACCACCCTTGTGCAGATCAGGCCCGCATGTCCAGGTCTACTAGCGGCACGTCGCTGCGCAGAAATGATGCCGCCTCCCGTTCTCATATTACGTCCTGTCTGCATCAAGATCAGTATAGAAGTTCGAAGAGGGAGGTCGAGAAGTTGGCACAGACTCCAGTACCGCCGTACTAATGATGAATGCAGCGCTTGCTACGCACGGATAATGGCAATTGATAGCGCCACATCTGTCTAACTCATACATCTCTCTTCCTGATTTCCCGGGGCATGGTCTGGCTCAGCACATTGCGCCTTTCGCAAAAGCCAAGTCCGCCAAACTCCTCGCCAACAGTGTCCGCGATCATGCTCGAGATCGAAATGGCCACGTGTCAGTTCTAAGTTTTGAAGCTCATATTGCTCTCGAGCTCGTTGTCCACTACCCGGAAGTCATCAACAATGCCCTCGTCTCGGGCATCAAGATGTTTCCGGGCTGATAACTCATTGAAGACATTGCATCGAGGGCCCTACGGCTAGACATCAACGCGCAGAAGGTCGAGTCATCTGTCTCGTTCGCTGTTTGATAGGTGGTATCGAGTCGTCTCACGATGACAGCGTCACCAGCCTCGCCAGATCCAAGAAAATTCCAAGCGTCATCACGATGGAAGAAAGCAGTGGACGATGGCGAAAGTCATAGGCCGCTCGCACGCTCGTACTCTGCATCGGAAAGTCAGGGATATTGCCGACTACTGACCATTCTCAATGTGCTATAAAGCCGAGAGATATTGCTCGCAAGTTGCAGACAGTGACTATGGCTCGCACCCACCCTTTCACGAGACAGGCTTGGAGCAGACACGATCCGGAATCATTCATAAAGACAGCAAATAATTATTTCGTGAAGGACAAGGTATCCGAAGCTTTTGATGAATCGAGAGGTTTGATGAGCATCCAACGCATGCGACATCGCTGCATTTCGGAACCCAAGGCACTCTGATGCCACCCTCCCTAACATACTCAGCGACTACGCCACCTTCACGACAACCTTCCCGATATGGCTGCCGGAGAACAGATACTTCAGCGCATCCTTCGCATCCTCAAACTTGAACACTCGGTCGATGACCGGATGGATTTCATGCCTGGCATAGAACTGCGTCATCTCTTCGAATCGCTCCCGCGGCCCATTCAAAATACCCTTGAGCGTAACATTCCTGCGCAGAGCCAGCACGTTGGTGTTCAATCGGTCACCAGGAGCATCTTCCTTCCCGGACAAATAACCGATACAATTGATCAATCCCCCGAACGCGATGCTATCGAACGATTTCCTGAGCGTCAAGGCACCGCCGTTCTCGAAAATGATATCAGCGCCCTCGTCCTTTGTGATCTTCATCACCTCATCCTGCCACTCAGGTGTCGATTTGTAGTTCACGCCGAAATCAGCACCAAGCTCCTTGGCCTTTTCGAGCTTTCCATCCGAGGAGCTTGTGATGATCGTCTTCAACCCAGCTGCGTGAGCGATCTGCAGTCCAGCAATGGCCACGCCACCTGTGCCTTGTAACAGCACGGACTCCTTGCCCTGTGCATCCTCAGCGGGCTTGCCCAAAGGCCTGAAGCCATTGATCGCCATCCAAGCAGTCACACTGGCGATTGGCAACGTGCTCGCCTCTTCGTCGGTCAAGTAGTCTGGAACGGCGACCAAGCTCTCTGCCGGAAACGCACGATACTCCGTCAGACATCCAGGCAGCGGCTTCCCCAATCCGGAAGTCATGTCCTTGGCTTTGACCTGTCCCTTGATGTGGCTCTGGTTGAATATCGCCATCACTCTTTGGCCTTCCTTCCAGTGAGAGCCATTGGAGGAGACGATGGTGCCGCAGATATCCGAGCAGGGTACGAGATCTGGCGATTCTTCGCCGACGGTCTTGTGGTGGCCATACAGCCCCATTACGACTTCAGTGTCGCGGTAGTTGAGTGAAACAACGTTGATCTTGACCAGGACTTCTCCATCCTTGGGCGCTGGCTTAGGCGCTGTTGTGAACTTGAGGTTGTCGAGGCCATCTTGGGCGGTGGTCCATTGCTTGATAGTCTCGCTCATGCTGTGGTCTGTAGCAACGTTTCTAGGAATGAACGCGCGCGAAAGAGTGGTAAAGTAGATTTGTTTTCACTCACCTACCTCGATGTCCTTCCTACTGTCCTATGTTCATTCATACACTCGTCACATTTAGCCACTAAACGCGGGCAAGGCCTAACTGGCCTATCAAAAAGGCAGATAAAGTCGCTTAAAGTGCGGCCGAAGACAGGACGGACGGCTATCACTCGGACATCGATCGCATCATGGAAGCGCATCTCATCACACCTGGCACGTCGTTTGACGCTGTCAAGGCTCCACTGATTCCTCAAAAGGTTCAGTGTTGCACTAAACTACAAACATTTTGCTCCATTTCAGCTTCGCCGTTTGATCCAAAAGATCTCCGCCCTCGCGCCTGAATTCAGCATAATCTTGAGGTCGGGTTCGTGAGGATATGACTGGCCCTGTAACCCGCAAGGGCATACGACAAAGCGATGCGGTATCCTAAGCCTTTGCCAGCTTCGGTCACGCAGACAACTAGCGGGCCTTCATGTGTTTTTTGCCTCCGTGTGTTTTGCCTCTATGTGTGCCTTGCCTTCATGTAATCCGTCGATCCTCAGCTGTCTTATGGATAATTGGCCTGAAGTCATAGCCTACTGACGGCGGTATGCCCGGAATGATGCTTGCCTCTGCCATGTCTAAAGAGCATGGGTTTGTTACACTCGTTGCTTGTTATGCTGCAGGAGCCTCAGAAGACCTGATTAGCTCGCCTGGATCCTTAGCCTGAGAGTAGAAACAACAAAGGTCGCCTTGCAGTATCTGGGCATTTCAGCGACCATAGATGAGTGCGCTCGCTGAGAGCCAGTAAGGTCGCTTGGCGTATGAGCGGAAAGAGTTGCGTAGTCCACAGAGCTTGTTCGTGACCTTTCGCCTAGCTTTTTCTAATGCTTTAGTATAATCTTTTCACACCATGGCTATGACGAAAGGAGGTGAAACGATACGATTTGATACCGAGACGATGATCTACAACTTCTCAGCAAGCACTGCACCATAATAGACCAATGCACCCAGCCCAATGATATTGGCCAGCGAGGCTGCGCCGTGGAGTTTGCCAAAGGATGAGTTAAGCCGCTGCATCTCAGCAGATTTTGGGCCTGGATCGTAGTACTTCTTGCCGTCCCTCGTTTCTGTTCATCCATGAGTATGCTTATCGGATCGAGCACAACGCTGAGTCAAGTCATACCTTGGTGCTTCCGCTCCTTCATTACTTTCGTGGTCATTGGACCTAACAGGACCAAGTTCAACAGACTTGTGCCAAATGCCAGCGCGAGCGGGACAAATGCTGTCCACAAATTGTCACTCTCCAACAATCCCTTCCATCCAGCGTTGATTCTGAAGTCAGCTGATCCTACTGATGCAGCCCGATCGCCGACCCATGTCAATGCAAGCACTACCGGTAGTGCTGTCTGCAGGCTGAAGTATGGTGGGAAGATCGCCTGCTGGAGGGTCGAGAACTGTGGTCGCGGTAGCGCCTTGAACGCCAGTGGTCCTGCTAGGAAGGTCTGGAATAGATTGCTCCCCAGGAGTGTGCCATAGGTGAGAATGTGGTATGCCTTGGGATCGCTAAGTGTTGACAGAGAAGGCATTGCGCTTGCTGTAGACGATACTGACCGTGGAGTGTCAAATTGGGAAGATATTCAGGCTGCTCAAGAAGATGTTTCTAGTGTTTTATGTCATGATAGCTCTCAGGTCAGACGCCGTGAGCCTCGGTTCTTGGATCAACTGTTGATCCGCGCCGTGGAACGCGTCAAAGCGCGTCTTTCTGCCTGGCGTGCCTGGAGCAGCTCGACTGGAATCTTCTTGACATCAGCGTCACCATGTGAGAACAAATTGCAAATGCTCTAGAACGAGAGCTGCAGATTCTTCCAACATGGCCAACAAGGAAGCGACCGTCTACATTGTAGACTGTGGCTCGACGATGGGCGAGAAGAGCCATGGCCGCGAGCAGACCAATCTGGAGTGGTCGCTGGAGTATATATGGGATAAAATCTGCGCGACCATCGCCACAGGACGCAAAACGATCCTCTCTGGCGTCGTCGGCTTTAGGACTGATACCACCCACAATGCGCTCGCCGAGGATGATGCTTATGCTCACATTTCCGTCTTTCAAGATCTTGGACAGATATTGATGCCACAGCTCCGCAAACTCAGGAGCGATTTGGTCGTGTCATCGACTGAGGCTGGCGATGCGTTCTCAGCCGTCGTCATTGCTATCCAAATGATCGCCGAGACCTGTAAGAAGCTGAAGTATGATCGGAAGATCGTACTGTTGACGGACGGCCGTGGCTCACTGGACGTCGATGACTTGCCCCAGATCATCAAGAAAATGCGCGAGGATAGCATAGAGCTTGTCGTGCTTGGCGTCGACTTTGATGACGCAGAGTACGGCTTCAAAGAAGAAGGCAAAGGCGGCGCGAAGGCGGAGAACGAAGAGATCTTGAGGCAGCTTTGCGAGGATTGCAATGGTGTGTTCGGTACGGTTGCACAGGCTGTGGATGAGCTGCAAACGCCTCGGGTCAAAAGTGTCAGACCAACACCGCTTTACAAAGGCCTTCTGACATTAGGGAATCCCGAGCAATATGACGATGCAATCTCCATAGATGTCGAAAGATATCCTAAAACTATGAAAGCATCTGCACCTTCTTCCAGCCAATTCGTTGTTCGTTCAGATATGGCCGCAACGCAAGCAACAACACAGACCATTGATGGCGGAGAAGCACCGATGGGTTCGGCAGACGGACTGGCTGCCGTCAAGAGTGCTCGGTCCTACCAGGTCTTGGATGAGAATGCCCCTGGCGGCAAGCGTGATGTCGACCGTGATGAGCTCTCCAAGGGCTACGCATACGGCTCTACAGCAGTACACATCAGCGACAGCGACCAGAACGTCATCACGTACGAGAGCATGCCGGGGTTCGACATTGTTGGCTTCGTCGAAAGGGAAAAGTATGAACGCTACTTCGATATGTCACGAACCAGCATGACCGTGTCGATGAAAAACAACGATCAGGCTTCGATGGGCCTGTCCTCGCTCATAAATGCTTTGTGGGAGCTTGATTCTTATGCCGTGGCGCGACTCGTCAAGAAAGAAAACAACGAGCCCAGACTTCTGCTATTAGCGCCTAATGTCGAGACGGACTTCGAATGCCTGTACGATGTGGAGCTACCTTTTCAAGAGGATCTGAGGCAATACAAATTCCCGCCCTTGGATCGAGTGGTCACAGTCAGTGGCAAAGTGCTCAAAGTACACCGCAACTTACCAAGTGACGATCTCAAGCAGGCGATGAGTGACTACGTGGACAGCATGGATCTCTCGACTTTTGGGAAGGATGACGAGGGTAACCCTACAGAGTACGCGCCTCCAGACGAGACTGTCAATCCAATCATCCATCGCATCAATCAAGTCATCAAGCACAGAGCTGTCAATCCAGACGCTGATCCGCCGGAACCGTACGAACTCTTGACGAGGTATTCTAGACCCCCAGATGAACTGGTCGAGAAAGCCGAGCCGGCTCTCCACAGAGTTAGAGAGTCGGCACAGGTCAAGAAGGTCCCTCCCAAGGCCCGTGGCCGCTTCGGCAAGCGCAAGGACGCCCCAAAGCCACTTTCCGATCTGGATGTGAATGCACTACTTGCTCAGGATCCGAAGCGCAAGGCCAAACGCATAGACCCAAGGAATGCAATACCGGAATTCAAGCAAATGATATTATCTGCTGGCGACGAGAGCGGTGACGGAGAAGCACTGCTCGATGCCGTGAAACAATTCAAGACCATCATCTTTGACTGGATCAAGAATTCGGTCGGTGACAGCGCATATCAACGCGTTGTGGAGGCAGTCGGTATCATCAGGGACGAGGCCATAGATATATCGATGCCTGCTTTGTACAATGGCTTCGCCAAAGAGTTGAAAGAGAAGTTATTGAAGGAGGAGCTAGGCGGAGATCGCAAGGAGTTATGGCACAAAGTCAGGAATAATCGATTGGGCCTGTTGAGTGGTATAGAGAGCGAGTGCGGCGCATCAGAGGACGAGGCGAAGGCGTTCATGAGTTGGAGACTATAGGCGCTGATACAGCCGGTCGACTCAGTGGTGGCAGATTCGATAAGACCAAGAAAGCACCTTTTTCAAGCAGAATGACCCATAGTGGGTATGGTTTGTACTAACTGCATGAACAACAGTGACGTCTGGTCTGTCAGTCTGCCAGAACACATATTCAACCGCGAATTTGAGCGGTCTGAAGCAGTCAGCCATGCCATGAGGCTGTCAACTGTATTGTCAAGCATTTAATGTTCATCAAAAAGTCGACCGGTCAATCGCAGATGCAACCACTGAATCCGCCGCATCGTTCCGCAGCCTTCAATCGTCTTCAAGCCTCCTTGACCTTCAGCCTGCTACTCTCCAACCAATACGCAACCCACACGAGCACCACCTGCCCCGTGAAAGGCCACTTTTGGCCCCCTCCAACAGCAATCTCCGAATCCTTCCACGCAGTCCCAGGATACAAAATCGCCGAACAGGCTGATGCACAGTACATGCTCCCGACGATTGCGGACCACAACATCCGTTCCCTGGCTTGCTCCGGCCGAATCTCCTTGCGCTGAAAGTAGGGCGAGAAGGCTTGGTAGATGGAGAAGGAGGCTAGCATGACTCCTAGCGTCATTGTTTGACCATTGTGGAAGCGGGCGTGAGGTGGCCAGCGTGGGTTGTAGACGTGTGTGACGTTGAAGTCGGCTAAGAAGGCGCCGATGGAGTAGAAGAGGTTTGATGCCAGCATGATTGTGCGGCCGGGCGTGAATAGGGTCGTTTCATTAGCCATCTTGAGATTGTGGTCCCGCCTCAGTTTGAGCCTGGTGAATATTGGTGGTTCTCATTCGCACGGGCTCATGATGCTGTGAGAGATGAACTTTTACCGGGTTGTGGTGATGCCCACGAATGAAGAGGGTCTCTCGAAACACTCGCTGATCCTGGGGAACGACGAATAAGCTACATCAACTTACCACCTCTCATTAGCACTTGGACCAACCTCTCAGACTTTATGTAAAGGGGCTGAAGTCGGAAGCTAGTTCTAGAGTGACGATGATCCAACCCCACCGAGACTCCACAGTCCACATGATGAGACATGCGGCTACTCATGCACATCAACCATACTTGCTGACACCTTCTGGAAGACTGATCTCCTTACTCGCGACCTCAGAAAATCAAACTCCGCGATCTCAAACCCCCTACTCTCATAACTCCATCCTCGTATAGCCCAGCCCTGAAGGTTAGGATAACGTTAAAAACCAACCAGAGCGCGGACAAGCAGCAGCAGTGAAGGCAAGCGGACGGCAGTCAAGGAAGCAGGCCGGACCACTTGGACCAGGCACCACGTAGACCGCAGGCCCATCTTCCCCAGTCGCTGCAAAGAGCAAGATGGGCCTCGCCTACAACGTCTACCTCAATGCGACGCGCATCTACGGCTGCAAGACTTGCAAGACCCACCTCGCGGACCACGACGAGATAATAAGTAGGGTGAGAGCCATACCTACCACCCTTTCCGTCGCCAGATCTCTCTCTCAGACCATGCTGTGATCCTGACTGACTGCTGCCAGAACTTCCGCGGCCAACACGGCAAGGCGTTCCTGTTCAACAGCGTCGTGAACACGCTCTCGGGCGAGGCGACGGAGCGCAATATGACGACCGGACGGCATGTGGTGAGGGACATATGTTGTCGGCAGTGTAAGGAGGTGGTGGGGTGGAAGTATGATCGCGCGTATGAGAGTACGGAGAAGTATAAGGAGGGGAAGTTTATACTGGAGCAGGAGTTGCTTTGTCAGGTGAATTAGGGTGCGGGATGGGTAAAGAGGAGGAGGCGGTAGCGGTGCATTTTGTGAATGGGCATGGCGTTTGGGGTCGCATTGGACACTGCTTAGAACGAAGCATTTGACTGGCTATGGAATATGGGACGTACGACGGGTCGGCGAGGAGTTGGGAGGCTTTATGGGATCTGGATGCACGACACAGCTCGGAGGTTGGGCAGCACCATCGCTATGTCAATATTATTTCCTGAGGTTCGACTCTGGGAGACGCTGCCTCATGTTCTATCGATTCATGGCGGTGACATGAACTTGGGCCAATCACTTTATAATACAAGTATGCCCAACTGTCATAACAATCCACATCGACCGCCATCAGCTTGCGCCGACGGCCGAGTCATCAGAACGCCAGACGCAATCGCGTGAGTGCTTCCACATCGACGTCCCTCAAAGCTTCGCAACAGCATCCACATCAGCCAACATAGCCTGCGTTTCTTTCACCAACTCCTTCCTCTTCGCTCGCGCGTCCGGATCTCCCTCAGTCTCCACGCCATCCAGCTTCAACAGCACCTGCGTCAGGATCGTTTCTGACAGTCTCTTGTGTTCGAACTCCCGCTTCGCCTTCTCCGCTGGCGGGTTTCTCTTGTATGCCTCTACCTGAGGCAAGAACTCTCCCAATTTCTCCCTTAATTCGTTAAGCTTGCCCATGGGGGTGGCCGGCTTTGGTGACGGAGCTCTAGAATTTTGAGAAGGCGGTGGCTGCAAGTTTGGAGTAGATGTTCCTGACTCTTGCTGTTGTCTCGTTTGCTGCTCTTCGCGCTTGTTTCTCTTCTTGCTCTTTTTGCCCCTGTTCCTTCGCTTTCTTGGCTCGCCGTCACCTGTTTGCTCGTCGTATCCAAGCTCTTCGTCCTCATCGTCCTCACTAGCGTCTGTCGACGCGGGATCTGCAATCGTGAGCAGAAGCTCCGCACCATCCCGCAGCCCCTCTTGTCTGCATGTTCGATTGTCGTCCTTGAGGTTCTTGCCGCGATACAACAGCTTCACTCGCCGCGAGTCGACGGTGCCGACCTTCTTTGCAGCCTGGTCTCGCACTTGTCCCACGAGCAGCTCCCCGCGGCTGATGCTATATGCTGGAAAGTGCACGTGGTAGTCCTTGCGCTTGTTTCGGAGAACTAGAACATCTGTGTCTCGTGGCGGGCCATGGTCTACCGGAGAATCCGGACGCTGTTGCCGAGCGCTTCCCTGATCGGCGTGGTGCTCTCGCAAGTCGTCGGCTGTGATGTATGAAAAGTCGGCATCGCTGACCTTGGCAGATCCCGAGGGCGGGCTGCGTGTGAAGGGCGAGAACTGCCCCAGGCTTTTGCCAAAGCGGCTCGTCCACGACATGCCCAGTATCAGGAATGCGACGAGGGCGAGGAGGAGTGATGTATTCTCGAGGGCGGTCCTACCGGCGAGGAAGTCGGGGAAATTGGTGGTGTAGGCGTTGATGGTGTGCTGCCAGGTATCTGGTGGTGGCTTGGATGTGGGTCGACGTGGAAGAATCTGTTGGACCTGACAGATGATTGCGCTGAAGTTTGCGCTGGTCAGGGATCCAAGTGTATCGAAGAAATTGGAGGACGCCACGGTTGCGGTGGTACTATGCGCAGTCACGGAAGGTCAGTGTCATGTGTGCAGCCCCGAAATAGCTCTGCACCTGGACCCCAAGGACTGTTGGCAGATGCGCAGAAGATGGCAGCCTGAGGCATCCACATCGAGCAATGATTGGAACTGGGATGAACGAGACATCCAAACTAGAACGAGAATAGTGTGGCTGCAGTGTAGTGGCAGGTGACCCCTCAGGCAACACCGTTTGTGATGTGCCAACGAAAGCGGCGTACCCAGTCGTGTACTCAGTCAGGAGGTACGGACGGCTCAAATCACTCGTGTCAAATCGTGGCGATAACATCCCGCATGCCAGGATCTCAAGACTCTACTACTTGAGGGAATGCCACGTTGAAGCGTAGCGAGTGTGCCACGACTTGACAAGACCGAGTCTTGATCACACCGCTGTGCTCTTTTACTTGGATCTATCCTGTTGAACTTTGCAGTGGCTTGTTGATCAGTCACCTGCGCGCGGCCAAGGCAGAAACCGCCTGCGACCAATAATCGCGAAAGATGTCTGCCATCTTGGTCACCCTGCCAAAAGGCAATCAGCTTGGCGAGGTTGCCAATCTCCACGGAGTCATTGCATAGATCTTCACGATTATTGCAAGCAGTCGTCGAGGAGTGAAGGGGAAGGGTGTATATACCGCAGCCAGAGGGGTTGTGTAGGAACTTGTTATTAATCGAGGCGGATGCTATCGACGCTAGCGGATGTAGCCGGGCCCCGACGCTCCGACGCCCACAGCTGCTTGGCATCTTTGAATTCTGCTGCGCTTGCAGACAACCTCTGAGTACGACGAGGTCATTCTAACCCACCAGGACAACGACACAACCGGGACCATGTCGACATTCGAGCCGGTCATCGTCATCGATGGGAAGGTATATCATCACTCGCACCATCACCGTGGCTTGTGGAAGAGCAGCGCAGAATGAGGGCAATCGCAAACTTCGTGCTGGACATTGGTTGACACCTACACAGGGCCACCTTCTGGGTCGTCTGGCCTCCACCGTCGCCAAGCAGCTTCTGAACGGTCAGAAGATTGTCGTCGTCCGCTGCGAGGCTCTCAACATTTCCGGCGAGTTCTTCAGGGCCAAGCGTACGTCTCTACCGAGACAACAACCCGACTCGGCACACGATCACACCATACTAACCACTTGCCGCATTCAGTGAAGTACTCTGCCTTCCTCCGCAAGCAGACCCGTTACAACGCCAGCCGCGGTGGTCCATGGCACTTCCGCGCCCCGTCCAAGATCTTCTGGCGCACCGTCCGCGGCATGATCCCCCACAAGACTGAGCGCGGTGCCAAGGCGTTGGAGCGCCTGAAGGTCTTTGAGGGTGTTCCGCCGCCATACGACCGCAAGAAGAGGCTGGTCGTCCCGCAGGCGCTCCGTGTCCTGAGGCTGAAGCCGGGCCGCAAATTCTGCACCGTCGGCCGTCTGGGTCACGAGTTTGGCTGGAAGTACAAGGACGTTGTTGAGAGGTGCGTCAGGCCAAATACACGAGCGCTTAAAAAATTCATATATGGCATACTAACATTGAGGGTAGGCTCGAGGAGAGGAGAAAAGTCAAGGGCCAGGCATACTACGAGAAGAAGAAGGCTGCAAGGAAGCTTTTGGCCGACGCTCAGTCGAGTGCAAAGATCGACGACAAGACCAAGCAGCAGCTCGAGCAGTACGGTTACTAGAGGTTGTGCTGAGGCATAGTTGATGAGCTGATGCCGTCGTTGGCTGGGCAATGAGATTCACGGTATGGGTTGCTTGACTGCGACGCGTTGTGTGGCGTACGAGGCTTAGGGTCAAATAGCGATGGCCTATGGATTGTTGTCCGAAACCATGACGGATCATGCACTTTCCAGAGTATGTGCTGCCCAGACGCATTGGACTTGCAATCCGGCAATGGCCACTCCAGATCCAGTATGCGGCTCTGCTGCACGGAACTGAGCTTTGCTTTTCGAGGAGCTAGACCACTCATACGTATTAACTAGTATGCTGCCGTTACTTGCCACGAGCAGCCGCATCTGCATTCCTCCCATTCCACTAGGCGCGACATTTCATGCGGCCAGTGGACCCATAAGCCATAACAGATCTTCACAGAATATCTACGTTCGTTAGTGACTCGCATCTAGGCGCCAATCAGCGGCTCACTTAATGGCGAGGCGGTCCCTTCTAGACAATAACAGGCATCGCTGGCCCCTCGACCCTATCGAACACTCCACACTCGTGCATCGCAACAGCTACCCGCTCGACACCACCAACGTCCGCCAAGAATCAACATCTGTTAGCTGCGTCTTCGACTCACCCAATCGTTGCAGATCGGAGTGCTAGCTCAGTACCACCTCGGTTATCTCACGCGAGTCGTGTCAGAATGCTCCCCGCACCACTCCTCCTTGGACCTGGAGCTGTCACGGCTACACCAGGGCAACAGCCTACAGCGCGTATAGCATCTCATCCTGAATCGGTCTGCTCGGCGCGCTCGAGCTTACTTCCTTGTAGCTTTGGGCTGGTATGTTTCCATAGGTTTCTCTCTCTTCTGTCTTCCATTGCTATCGTTCGTCTCGATTTAGCAGTCAATCACTGGGAGGGAGAAGAGATAAGAAAGGCGACGGAAGCGGGCGTGGAACGAGGAATCTCAACCACACAGGAAGATGTCGTCGGCAGTTAATCGTTTGCGAACCCTCGCATCGCACCTCGCGCCTGCCTCGTCTTCGCCTACCGTAGCTGATGGACCTACCTCTGGCGAGTTCGTACACCGCCATCACATTCATCAATTGTCGCCGACTTATTGGCTTCCACGAGCGGCGGCAATAGAGCCAAATGCATTAGCAGTATACCACAAGACCGCCAATGGCGTGGTGATCAAGAGAACGTACGCAGAGACCAGCCACAGAGCTGCAGGCTTTGCGTACTATGTGAAGAAGAAAGGGTTCAAGAGGGTGGGGATCCTTATGACCAATACTCCTGCCTTCTTGGAGAGCATATTCGCAATCGGCGGAGCTGGCATCACAAATGTCGCTATCAATCACCGACTCAAGCAAGAAGATATCGCATACATTTTTGACCATGCAGAGGCCGATGCGATTCTTGTAGACGCCGAGTATGTCCACTTACTGGATGCCTATCGAAAAGACCACCCGAACACGGCTATCTTGGTAGACCCAGACACGGACAAAGGCGACGGCGATTATGAGGCTGCAATCGTTGAGGGCTGGCAATGGGATCGGCAAGGCGGCTCCCTTGGCTGGGAAGGCTTAGAGACCCAGGTACCGAGCGAAGAACACCTGCTTGCCCTCGCGTACACCAGTGGGACGACTGCAAGACCGAAAGGGGTGGAGTACACGCATAGGTCAGCTTATCTAGCAGCGATCGCAAACGTGATCGAAAGTAACCTGAACGTTCCAACACCTGGCGCTCATCGATGTCATTACCTGTGGACGCTTCCGATGTTCCATGCAATGGGCTGGACATTCCCATGGGCCGTGACTGCTGTCAGAGGCACGCATTACACCCTGAGGAAGATTGACTATCTGGAGATTTGGAGACTACTCAAGACAGAGAAAATCAGCCATTACAATGCAGCGCCAACCGTCAACACTCTGCTCTGCGCGGACCCTAATGCCGAGAAGCTGGAGCATCCAGTCAGAGTGACTGTAGCTGCCAGTCCGCCCACAGCGCATCTGTTCGAGACTATGACGAATCTCAATCTTCATCCGGTACACGTGTATGGGCTCACAGAAACCTACGGCCCGATCACAAAGGGATACCACATGCCAGAGTGGGAGCAATTACCAGTGAAGGAAAAGTATGCCAAGATGGCCCGACAGGGACACGGTCACATCACATCTTTGGCAGCGCGCGTGATCAGGACTAAGCAAGACGAGTCTGGCAAGTGGGAGTTCACAGACGAGCTTATCGATGTCGACAAAGACGGCAAGGAAATCGGTGAGATCATCTTCCTGGGAAACTTGTTAGCGAAAGGGTACTACAAGGATCCAGAAGCCACCAAAAAACTGTTCGCGGGCGGTTGGCAGCACTCAGGAGATCTAGCTGTGTGGCACCCGGACGGCTCGATCCAGATCCTCGACAGAGCCAAGGACATCATTATCTCTGGCGGCGAGAACATCAGCTCGCTGGCACTGGAATCGATGCTAGTCACGCATCCTGACATCCTAGAGGCTGCGTGTGTAGGTATCAAGGACGAGAAGTGGGGAGAGGCGCCCAAGGCGTTTGTGACGTTGAAGGAGGCGAAGAAAGGGCAGGTCAGTGGGAAGGATATCATTGATTGGGCGAAGAACAAGAGTGGGATTTCGAGGTTCATGGTGCCGAAGGAGGTGGAGGTGTTGGATGAGTTGCCGAAGACGAGTACGGGGAAGTTGAGGAAGAATATCTTGAGGGATTGGGCTAGGGGCGCGGATAGAGGCAAGAGTTGAGGTTTGGGTTGTGGTTGGGGTGTTTATAGGCTGGAAATCGAATATTCTTACCAAAGGCTGTACATGATTATCTTATCGCGTCTGATGGTGTGAATTTACTGATGACCTTCAGACTGTCCATAGCCATTCAATTTCCCCATCTTCTTGCAGAGATTCATTTGGAAGGATAGCTCCAAGCAATCCACCAATTCGTGAAGTGGCAAATGCCCGCACGGCCCTTCACTGTGAATCAACCTGGCAGCATTCTGCAAGATGTCGCAGGATATCATGGCCTCAGCTGGTGACTCGGCCTTGGATCGGTGGCACTTCATCCACTTTTCAGCCTGCTATGACGCTTTACAAATAGCCACATCATGGCTATTGTAGATGCAGAAGACATCATGTCGCTGAGCGTTTACTCTGGGCTAATAGCAGAGCTTGGTTATTTTTGCAGGATGCCGTCGCCCAGGGAGAAAATTGTGAGATGCGAGCAGGCTGAGATGCTGATTGGCGTTTCAAGGGATCAGGCTTCGCATATCATTTGGTTCATGCAAACGCGTGCCGCCCATCGTGCCTCCCCTCACAGCCGTCGTTGACCAGATTCAAGGTGATCGCGTCGGCCACTTATCTCGTGCGCGCATAGCAACGTCGGCGCAAGAGTCGCATGATGTCGCTGAAGCAAGTTAAATTCCGTTCAGAACAACTGTGGTTGCTGAAAGGCTATCCCTGCCTTCCGGTGCGGGAAGTGCACTAGCGCCGCGGAAGCCGTGCACGGATCGCCGAGAATTCACGCGCGATGGAGATAAAAGAGAAGCGTCCGCCGACCTCTCCAAAGCCCGCGTACTTCAAAACCTTACCTAGCGCTGATTGGCTGCGCGTCTCTCCTTCCACAACACCTTGGGTCACGGATCCATACAAACGTCGATGAACAAAAACAAAGCCTACAATCCGATCGATCTGATGGGTCTCACGTGTCGGTCGCGACTTTTCTTTGGCTAAGATCTCTGCTTCTTAGCCGGACTCAAAGTGAGCCGCAATGGCAGCATCAAGGTATGTATATGTCCTGTAGGCGCATACTTTGAAATTTGGCGAGCTTAGCCTGACATCACGTGCGTGTCTTAGATTAGACCGCTTGGTCACTTTACTCGAGACCGGCAGCACCCAGCTCATTCGCAACACTGCCGCACAACAGCTCGCCGATGTGCAGAAGAATCATCCCGATGAGCTATTCAATTTGCTCACCCGAGTTGTGCCATACTTGAGGTCTCCTTCATGGGACACCAGAACAGCCGCCGCCAAGGCAATTGGAGGTATTGTCGAGCATGCCGAGAAGTACGATCCCAATGCGACATTGGATGATACGAAAAACGAATCGTCGAATGGCCACGATGTCGTCGACGTCAAGCAGGAGAATGGCGAGCAGTCCAATGCTTCTCCTGATCAACTCCAGCTTGCCACTTTGGACGTCGAAGCTATTTTGACCAACGGCAAAGAACTGCTTGGTAGTGCCGGCAAGCAGTATGATTTCAAACTCGCTGGTCTCAATGCGGCTGAGCGACTGGCGCATCAAAAGAAGACCCTCAGCCAGCGTCTTGGTCTTGGTGGTGAGTACATTGAGGAGGACCTGGTAACAGAAAAAGATATCGCGATTAGAGCTTCTTCATTCTCTCAACCACCGTTATCCAAACTGGAGACCATATCATCCAAGATGAGCGACAATGACGTTGTCATCAAGTCTCCGGATGAGATGCCGCCACAAACACCAGGAGCTGGTAAAATGAGCAAGCGCCAGCTGAACATGCTCAAGCGTCGCCGCAAGGAAGAACTGAAGCGTGACAATAAGAAGTTCAAGTACGACTTTGCGGTGAGGCGAGGAAGCACCAGCGTCACCTCCACGCCCGTTGATCCCGAGATCAAACAGGAAATCAAGGAGGAGACCGAAAATGGAAACGGTGACTACTTCTCACTCGATCGCAAAGGCGCCGACGACGACAGCAAGGTGTTCTCCGAGTTTAAAGGTCTGCCTCAGCAAGAAAAGTCGACACTCGTGACCGATGCCGAGGAGGAAGGAAACGAGTGGCCGTTCGAGAGACTTTGCGAGTTTCTCACGGTGGACCTGTTTGATCCGCAATGGGAGATCCGACACGGGGCGGCCATGGGCCTTCGTGAGATCGTCCGCGTCCACGGTGCTGGCGCTGGTCGTCGGGCCGGCAAGACACAACCGCAAAACGATTCGCTGAATCGCGCCTGGCTTGACGACCTATCCTGTCGGATCTGTTGCGTGTTCATGCTGGATCGCTTCGCTGACTACGTCTCTGACAATGCCGTCGCACCCATAAGGGAGACGGCAGGCCAAGTACTTGGCGCAGTACTGCAGTATCTACCAGCCTCGTTGGTGCATGAGATCAATCGCATCCTGTACCGTCTTGTCATGCAAAAAGACCTGAAAGTGTCCAGGCGGATATGGCATGCTTGCCATGGTGGCATGATCGGTATGCGCTATCTTGTCGCCGTACGAACCGATTTACTTTTCAAGGATCGATCACTAATGGACGGTGTGCTCGAATGCGTTATCAAAGGGTTAGGAGACGCCGATGACGATGTTCGCTCCGTCAGTGCTGCTACTTTGATCCCGGTCGCGAAAGAATTCGTCAATGTGCGATCGAACGAGCTCGGGCACCTGATTAGTGTGGTGTGGGAATGCTTGTCCAGTTTGAGCGATGACCTCTCTGCAAGTACTGGCTCGGTCATGGATCTCCTTGCCAAGCTCTGCAGCTTTCCAGAGGTCCTCGATGCCATGAAGCATAATGCGGCGAACGACCCGGAGCAGTCATTCGACGAGCTGGTCCCACGCCTGTATCCTTTCTTGCGTCATACCATCACGACTGTGCGATCTGCTGTCCTTCGAGCCCTGCTCACATTCCTGGATATTACGGGCAATGACACGAAGGGCTGGGTCAACGGCAAGGCGCTACGCCTGGTGTACCAGAACTTGCTTGTCGAACGAAACGACAGCGTCCTCAAGCTCTCACTAGACGTTTGGTATGCGCTCGCGGATGCTTTGGCAGCTAAAAGCCCACAGGCATTCCAGTTTGAATTTGAGCCGCACGCTGGTCCACTGATCACATTGACGACGCATGCGATGGGTATTAGCCGCAATCCGCTACCAATGGATGCCACACTCTTCATCAAGCCATCTGGCGTAAGCTACGCTCAACTGGCCAGCGCCCATCGTGCATCGCCTGTCAGTGGCTCCGAGCCTTCAAAGAAACGCCGCAGGTCCGAGAAAAAAGCCGATCCAGCAGTGCCCAGTACCAGCACTTCGCATAACATCGACGCAGCGATCATGCAGGGCGACATCGACCTCGTTGGCTCAGACACCGTGATCAGGACGCGCATCTTTGCTACGCGTGCACTTGGCAAGGCTATCTCGCTTTGGCCAGCCGAGCATCGTCTGGCTTTCTTTGGACCCAAGCTTCTACCAGCCTTGAACTCGCCATACGCGTCGACTCAAGTCTTTGGTGGTATGGTCTTCGAGGCCTACGCTTTGGCATCATCGGATGCAGACGCATTACGGTCTGCAGTTTGTGCTGAGCTGCGCTCGCTGGTGGAAGGCGAGCGTCCAGCGTTCTACAGCGACCTTACGAACTATCTTCGTATTGCGCGAGCTCAATGTCAGCAGCTACTCAATGCTTTCCAGGACCAGGCTCATGTCTCTGGGTCGAAGCTGCCAGTGATGGCGGTGGTATGCCAAGGCGAGCCGGAAGCTGGCGACAATGCATTCTCCCTTGCAGATGCAGAGAGGATTGTGACTCACCACTATGACAGACTGCGAAAAGGACTGTCTGCCGTGCACAGGATGGCTTCTGCAGAGCCATTGAACACTGCTAAGCTGGACACCGAAGCAGCCATCGCAGAGGCTTCGCACGCAAAGGAGAGAGCCGACTTGCGCATCCGATCAACGACCGCAGCCGCTCTCGTGGCCTTCCACGACCTACCGAAGAAGCCTCAGATGACCATCAAGGGACTCATGGACAGCATCAAGGAAGAAGAAAACTTCGACCTGCAACATCGCTCGGCATCCGCTGTGGCCGGCCTTGTGTCGCAGCTCGTAGCATCAGAGCGGCACAAGGTGGTTGAAAAGGTCGTAGGCAACCTCGTTAAGTTCTGTTGCATGGAGACCGGCGAGACACCAGAGTTCCACCCAAATGCCAGCAAAGACGTCGGCATCTTGTCTTTGCAGAAAGATGAAGACATTCAGGATCGACCGGATGCTGCCAAGTTCGAGCGCGAGGTCAAAGCCGCACGTATCACCAGGCGAGGCGCGAAGGATGCGCTTGAGCAGTTGTGTACCACTTTTGGCGCAGACATTTTCAACAAGGTGCCGAAGCTGATGACTGTCATCGAAGAGCCTATCCGCCAATGCTTTGCGGGCGAACTTCCTGCGGGCATCACAAACCCTGACAGCACTTTCGGTCAAGAAGTTGTGGATGCCATGTCGACTCTGCGTGCATTGATTGCCACACTCGATCCGGCCCTGTACGACTGGGTCCTCGATCTTCTACCCTCAGTTGCTCGTGCGCTACAAAGCAAGCTCGCGGTGTTGAGGTATACGGCAGCGAAGTGCTTTGCAAGTGTCTGCAGTGTGATCACGGTCCAGGGTTTCACGATGCTCGTAGAGCAAGTACTTCCTCCGATCAACAATGCACATGAGACGGTTCATCGCCAAGGTGCAATTGAGTGCATCTACCATCTCATTCAAGTCATGGGTGACGGCATCCTGCCGTATGTCATCTTCCTACTGGTCCCAGTCTTGGGCCGCATGAGCGACTCTGACAGTGGCGTACGCCTCATCGCGACCACCGCTTTCGCCACTCTGGTCAAGCTGGTTCCTCTAGAAGCTGGCATTCCAGACCCGCCAGGTCTGCCGCAGTCATTGCTCGAGGGACGTGATCGAGAGCGCAAATTCATTGCCCAGATGTTGGACCCCAAGAAGGTGGAGCCATTTACAATACCTGTCGCTATCAAGGCAGAGCTGCGGTCGTACCAGCAGGAAGGTGTCAACTGGCTTGCCTTCCTGAACCGATATCACCTTCATGGTGTGCTGTGCGATGACATGGGCCTTGGCAAAACCTTACAAACACTGTGTATCGTCGCCAGCGATCACCACATGCGTGCTGAAGAGTTTGCAAAGACTCAAGCGCCTGACGTCCGACGCCTACCTTCGATAATTGTCTGCCCACCGACTCTGACAGGTCACTGGAAGCAAGAGATCCGCACATATGCACCCTTCCTGACCGCTGTTACCTACGCCGGCCCGCCTGGAGAGCGTGGTAAGGTTCGATCTCAGCTTGCCACGGCCGACATCGTCATTACATCTTACGATATCGCCAGGAATGACGTTGAAATCCTTGCACCAATCAATTGGAACTATTGTGTGCTTGATGAGGGTCATCTCATCAAGAACCCCAAGGCCAAAGTCACAATCGCTGTCAAGCGGTTGGCCAGCAATCATCGACTTATCCTTTCCGGCACCCCAATTCAGAACAATGTGCTGGAACTTTGGTCGCTGTTTGACTTCCTCATGCCCGGCTTTCTGGGTACTGAGGAAGTGTTCCAAGACCGCTTTGCCAAACCCATTGCGGCCAGCAGATTCGCCAAGTCATCATCGAAAGAGCAGGAAGCTGGAGCACTTGCGATCGAATCCCTGCACAAGCAGGTCCTGCCTTTCTTGCTCCGTCGCTTGAAGGAAGAAGTGCTGAATGACCTGCCGCCTAAAATTTTGCAGAACTACTACTGTGACCTTAGTGATTTGCAAAGGAAGCTCTTCGAAGACTTCACACGTAAGGAAGGCAAGTCGCTGCAAGAAATGGCCGGAAGCGGAGACAAGGAAGCCAAGACGCATATATTCCAGGCGCTGCAGTATATGCGCAAGCTGTGCAACTCGCCGGCGCTTGTCATGAAAGAAGGCCACAAGCAATATGCAGCGACGCAAGCTGTGCTGGCCAAGGATGGCTCTAGTCTGAGAGACATCAAGCATGCACCAAAGTTGTCAGCACTCCGCGATTTGCTGGTGGACTGTGGCATCGGCGTCGAGCCTACCGATCCAGGTGGAATACCGTCGGCCGATCAAGCGGTATCGCAGCACCGTGCTCTCATCTTCTGTCAGATGAAGGAGATGCTTGACATGGTCGAAACAACGGTGCTCAAAAAGATGCTACCATCAGCTACGTTTTCACGCTTGGACGGCTCAGTCGAAGCGTCGAAGCGTCAAGACATTGTCAATCGTTTCAATTCGGATCCCTCCATTGACTGTCTACTCTTAACGACTAGCGTTGGTGGTCTTGGTCTCAATCTGACTGGAGCCGACACAGTCATCTTCGTCGAGCACGACTGGAATCCACAGAAGGACTTGCAGGCCATGGACCGCGCTCATCGTATCGGGCAGAAGAAGGTCGTCAATGTATACCGCTTGATCACTCGAGGCACGCTTGAAGAGAAGATCTTGAACCTGCAACGATTCAAAATAGATGTTGCATCTACTGTCGTGAACCAACAGAATGCTGGCTTGGGCACCATGGAGACGGATCAGATCCTGGATCTATTCAATCTCGGTGAAACAGACCCGAATCTGTCCATCAGCGACAAGCCTGACGCCAATGGCATCGATGAGTCTAACGCGGTTGATGCCGAGGGTAATGTGAAAGAGAAGGGTAAGAAGGGCATTCTGGACGAGCTTAGTGAGCTCTGGGATGACAAGCAATATGAGGAGGAGTTCAACCTAGATGGGTTCTTGAAGACGATGAAAGCATAGGAGGAGTGAGTGAGCATCACCAGGCGTTTTGGGCGAGCATATTCTGGGAGTAGCATTTTAGCGACGGCGTGGCAGGACGCGCGGCTTGTGCCTGAGCAGCAACAAGGCATTTGTACTGTACATCTAGAAGGGCGTTGACGCGATGGTGTGCTCCAAGTGCTGGAGTACATCGAATGCTTATTTGAAAGTCCTCTGAAGACCTGCCTAGCCCTTCCTAGCCCTCACCATCCACAGCGGATCTCTCCGATCCATCCCCATCATCCGCATCAACCCTTGCAGACTTCCCTGTGCACCAGCCACCTGCTGCTGATGTCCTGCTTCCACCTTGCCATTACTCAACTCGACGATCTCGATATCTTGCCAGCCGGCGAAGTGCAAAAAGTCACCAACCATTAGGAGGCGCTCTTCCTCTCCCACTCGCAGCCATCGGCCGATGGCTTTGGTTGGGAAGCAGCGATTGCTGATGGTAAGATGGACGGTGCCGCCTGGTTTCGTGACTGCAAGAAGGCTTTTGAGGACATCGACGGGCTTGGTCAGGTAGTCTGTGCTGACGACGTTTGTTGATGCATCGAATTTTTCTTCGTCCGATGGGCCAACGACTTTGGCTTCTTGTAGAGCTGCAGCTATATCTGGATCCTCGTTCAAGTCTTTGAGGATGCGGCCGTTGTTCAATACATCGTTGGCTTCCAGCTCCGGCTCGCTCATACCCAGTCCAGTTACTTTCAGCTCGCCACTCGCAGCAGCTTGTTCTATAGAAGGAGGATAATGCGATATCCAGCTTGAGCAGAAATCGAGTATCCTGCCTTTCTTCGGCAGTGCAGAGTCATAGTATTCTCTCAACGATGCGATTGCGGCATCGTCAATATGTGTGACGAAACGGGGCTGGCTGTAGAAGCGGGTGTCGACTGTGTTGTCCTGTCGAGTGAAGTCTGATGGATTGTATGGCCATGATGGGTGGCGTGGTTTGTATTGTGTTATTGGCCAGTTGCTGGATGTAGTCATGTTGGATCGTGATGTGGTTGATAGAGTTGCTGCGAGTAGGACGCCGCCGGTCGAGAGCCCGAGGAGTGGCAAAGGCCGGAGAAGTGGTCTTATCGTTGTCAGCATTGATCTTGGATCAGGCGCCAGGATAATCACACAGATCGATGTGGTTTGGTTTTCGAGGCGGTGCCATCTACATGTATATTCGAGTACTGAGGATACATGTAGGTGGAGCGTGAAGTTCAGCAATGACGTAAACGATGGCTTGCAAAGAGATGCGCACTGGAGCTGGGTGTTTTGTGTATTTCATCAAGACTAACATCCGACGTCCGACAAATCCATACTGCATAGGATGTCATGATGGAGCAAAACTCAGTGTTTATGAGTGCTTGTTGCTGAAGCATGCTGCCATCTTGCTTCGCTATATGTAGCTTTCCACAACTTCGCATTCTCATCCACCAGTCGTCCAATCTGCCAATCATCCGACTCGTTGACCACCACTTTGCGTCCTTAAACCCGTCAACTCGTATGCGTCGTATCATCTGACGTGAGCAACCAATCGCTTCATGCAAGCAGTCAATTGGTCCGGGGAGTCATCCCATGAGCCCGTTACCCGCGTTGATCGGTTAACCGGGAAATTGACTGATAGGATCACTGTCTCTGGACATAACCCTCTCACCATACTTCCCGACTCAACGGCTCGACCAACCCCAACCTGACTTCATCTCATCATCCTCGATGACATCACAAGGACGGACGTAATGCTTGATCAGCTCTGGTCGTATAGCTTCTGCCCCAGCCCTTGTCTGCCCACGCACGTTCGTCTGAAATACCCGTAGAAATCCATGGTCCTCGTCGTCCGCATCCTCTATTTCGTCGCTATCAAATTCGTCCTCCAAAAGAGAGAATGTGACGACAAGGGCTTTTAAGCGTGAGCAGCTGGGATAGAGCTTGCAGAAGAAGGAGTCGGCGATTTCTGCGGCGTGCGGTGCCATGCGCTTGTCCTCGCGGTACGTCTTAATAGGAATGTATATGTATAGTCGCACGGTGACGAGATCTGGTAGCAGCTTCAAGCAGGCCTGTGAAGTTGTGTCAGTGCCCTACGCTTATGAATGCCAATGTCGACTTACATAGACCTTGGCCAGCTTAGCTGAACGATCAAGAACCTTGCGTGGCAGTATCCCAACCTGTAGAGACATCTGCTGGAGTGGTGGCCTTGCTTTGCAGACTGTTTTGAGGGACCCTATGCCGCGTTCAAGACAGTCCCCGGCGGTGGTGCCCGCCGTCAGTTCTCGGTCATCGTCCAACGACAATGAGCGCAAGGTTGTGCTATGTCTCTGTAAATTCCACCACATGCAGTCTTGTGATGTTGGCAAAAAAGAGATATGGGAAACCCATAGTCGCTCGAGCCCGGCGAAAGATTGCAGGAGAGCATCAAGCCCGCTATCTTCCGACCCATATGTACAGAGTATGAGATCTTTGAGCTTGATCCCTACAGTAATCAGATGTTCGAATAGGCAGCGAGGGTTTCCGCACCCTTGCAACACGAGGCTTCTCAGCTGCGACCAGTCTGTCATGCCAGGTATGAGATCAGCGCAGCCGTTCCAGTTAAGCCTTTCCAGGCAAAGCTGTTGCAAGCAGTGCTTGGGCTTTGGTCGTTGCAAGCTCCTGCCCTATGGAAATAAGAGAGTCAACATGTCACGGGTTTCGATTTGGTCCATCCCTTTGAAGCGCGCCGTCACCGCTAACCTCTTAATATGTGCTGCAGACCGCAGTAGCCAACCGTCGCGCTCGCAATCGGCTCTGTTCTGGATCTTCAAGTCTATTGTCGTCACGTTGGACAGCTCGTCACCGTGTGGCTTGGGAACGGTCAGCGACTTACTGCAATTGAATTGTGAGCAAGCATCGGACTCAAGCCGACGCTGTTATAGTCGTAGGAGCAATCCCAGCTCAGGCAGCATCTCGTCGGGAGTTTCCACATGGAACTTTCGGAGCACATCCCTCGGCAGTGCTTGGACGATGTTGATAACCATTTTAGCACCTGGGCTGTCGTCCTCCAGCTAAAGGTTGCGAATATGGGTCAGACCAGGATTAGATTGGCGAAAAGCCAATTGCCAGATCTCAGGCCTGTGACGCGAGAACGAGAGGTCGATAGTGTGGTACAACCATGGCAGTGCCACTGCGTGCAGGCATTTGCAAGCAAGACACAGACTCCTGAGATCATTCGGCAAAGTGAGCTACAATCTGGAAGTCAGTATTGTGTCCGCAAACATCGTGACTCGCTCGCCCATTTTCGTGCTCATAAGCGTCGAGGACTCGCCAGACGTACCTCTTCGGCGGCGATTTGAGAACGCAGCTCAGCCGGCAGCTCAAGCAAGCTGGTCATCGTAGGCAGTCGCTAATGCTTGGATTTGTACGTCGATCGGTGAGGAGGTGTAGTCTGGGCGAGTATGTATGACCAGCAGCTGTCCGAGTCAGGAACACCTCGGCGGGTTATTATTCATTTTGGTGCAGGCAACCTTTCGAACAAATGAAGCCGAGTACCTAAGTGCAGTGAGGTGCAGATCGATGTTGGAGAGCAAGAGCTGGAGTAAGGAGCGTGCAGTTAGCGTCCGCGGACCGAGCCGCGTTTCCCTTTTCACATGCATTCATATAGCACCTTCTGAAGTCATCAAGTATTGTCCACAAAATTTGGACTATCCTCCAAATTTCATTCGAGGAAGTCGGATATGCAGAGCGCACCGTCAACTGAGGCAGGCATTAACAGCATCATATAAGAGTAAATCTTGGTGTTATACCATTTTGATTCATAATTAGTGGTCGGATGATTATAGCGACAATACTTCCCTCGAGCAAGAGTCCTCAGCATTGGAATCGTCCAGCAAGACCTTCCATCAGCAGCAGCTCACAACAACTCCCGCACTCTCGGCTCATGGTCATCGTACAGAATCTCGCACGGCGAGATATAGCGTTTCATGTCTTTCATGCTGACGGCGCAGGCAGTAGCCGTTGTCTTGCCAAGTATGTCTATTCGTAGCTCACGAAGGTAACAGAAGGTGTCGCTGTGGATGGCTGCACCGCAGTCGTCACACCCCCGATGCTCGGATCTCAAGTCAATCACTATGGCCTTGAGGCTCGGACAATAGCCATAGAGAGTGTTGAACATTGTGTTGGCAAGCTTTTGCGCTCGTCGCGAGAGCCTGGGACCATCTCCAAGATGCCTATGCTCTGTGAACAAGCGCAGGATACGAAGCCATGTGAGGGTTTGTATGCTCTTCTGCGAGCATAGTCAGTGTCACATCTGCACCGACGGCGTGGCCCAATACTGACCAACATGTCCATGAACATACTTGTCGTCCTGCCGCCACCATAAGGATAATCCATGGAGAAGGCCAGCTGCTCGAGCTTACACAATCCAAGCACATCTCGCGAAACATTTGATTGTCTTTGCCGACGTCAGACACGTAGTCTGGATCGTCGAGGTAGAGAATGCGTAATGATCCGGAATGCATCATGATTCCTATGCCATTGCATTCGAGATCCGGCTCATCTGGGCGGATAGACAGACGCAGATAGTCTAGCCCAGAAAATGACAGAAGCAGCGTGTCGAGACTATCTTCATTGCTTTCGCAAATCCTCTCGTTTACCAACTTGAGAGTTGCAAGTTTGATACCGCTGATAGCACTCAGGTAGTCGAGCACGCAAGCAGAATCGAGGCACTAATAGAAAGTCAGGCTTTCGATAGCAATCCATGCCAGAATTTGGTCCAGAATCTTAGGAGCGTCTTCCCATACGACGTGGCCGAAACCAACGTGCTTCAATGTGCGTCTTGACGAAACATCATCAAGCCAACTGCCATCCGCGACGAATATGTGTTCGAGGAAGAAGAAGTTCCCAAATCCGCCGTCCAGTTCGCAGTACAGCCGGGTCAAATTTGGAGAACAAGCTATGAGGATTCGGTTTGCGCGCTCAGCAGCTTCTTCACTTGTAACGTAGAAAGACACTGATGTAATGTTTGCCAGCTCGCTCCGCGCGGGAAGCATGTCCGCGATGGACGCGTAGTCAATTTCGTGGTCGAAAAGCTGGTAATGTTTCATTTGTCGCTGGCGCAACTATAGCAGTAGGTTGACCTCATGCACAACTTCCAGCGAGGACAGTATACTGGAGCGGTGCAAGCGATCCTTGGGCAGTGCAGTAAGCAGCTTCGAGAACACTGGTGCATACTTCGTCTTCCACGGCACACAATCTTCAGGCTCGATTTGCAGGTTACGAATGTGCTTTAGTCCCTCGTTTCCGTGGTCGAAGACTTTATGAACATTGCGCTCCAAGAAACCGAGCGTTACTTCCATGGTATGGTACAGTATTGGAGTCGCCACAGCCTTCACATCCTTGCTGACTAGGCACATGCTGTACAAGTCGCTGCGAATGGTCATCTGCGATAGAGTTAGTAAGAATCGCCAGTCTGATGCAGATATGAAGCATGGTATAGCGATGTGGGCATGCCTGTATCAAGTCAAGCACCAGCCTGATGGTGACTGTAATGCTAAGTTGTAGACTTACCTCCTGTGCAATCATGGTGAGCAGCTCCACAGGGAGCTTGAGAAAGCTCATAATGGACGCAGGCGCTGTCTTCGCAAGTTCCCTATACACCTGAAAACAGCAGCTCTTAAGTGGACATGGGAGACACAAATAGCTTTGACGCGAGTTGAGGCGCAAACCGCGTCCTGATATAGCGGATTCGAGAGAGCAAACAAGTGGTTGAACCTATGTGTGCTCGATATGCGGTCAGACATCGATGCCTGCCTTGATGACCAGACGCGAGGTGTGGTTTCTGATGTGTTGAGGCTATACTTGTCCAGACCTGATGAGCAGAGGTGAGAGGAACATGAAATCGCGACGGATGCTTGGAGGCAGGCATGTCGGCATGAAGTCGACGAGCGGACCGAGCCTAGCGCGTCTTGGCCACTGATTCTCGATTTTGCTTCTCTGCGGGAAATGTTCGATTGTGCATCAGCGAGCACACCTTCCCTCAATCGCGCACATACCCAACGGTTCTTTGAGGAAAATCCGACACACTTCGAAAGCCAACCCCCAGCGTTCAAGATGGTGAGTCAGCCCAAGTCATCAGCAGTATTTAGAGAGGAGGCATTGGAAGGCAGAATCGGGAGGTCGCACGAGACCAACTCTAATCACGCGAATGCGCCTTTACTCATCTCAATGTCTCTTGCGCGCATCAAGGCATACTAACAAGAGGCAATGTAGTCGGACGGAGAAGAGCCCACCAACGTCGAGGAGGTCCAGGCTGCGGACGAGGTCGAAGTCGCCGCCGACGATGCGGTCGGCAAGAGCGGCAGCATGTCTGTCCTTGACGCTCTCAAGGGTGTCCTCAAGATCGCCCTCATCCACGACGGTCTTGCCCGGGGTCTGCGCGAGGCCAGCAAGGCGCTTGATCGTCGCCAGGCACATATGTGCGTGCTGAACGAGGCTTGCGAGGAGGAGGCATACAAGAAGCTGGTCGTGGCGCTGTGCGGAGAGCACAAGATCCCGCTGATCAAGGTGCCGGACGGCAAGCAGCTGGGCGAGTGGGCTGGTCTTTGTGAGTATTCCCTAACACGACCCCGGCAGGCGACGGCATGCTGACTATATTTCCATCCAGGCCAGATCGACCGTGAGGGTAACGCGCGGAAGGTCGTCAACTGCAGCTGCGTTGTGGTCAAGGATTGGGGTGAGGAGTCGCAGGAGCGCTCTGTCCTCCTCAACTACTTCCAGACCGAGCAGTAAATGTGTTTAGCATCACAAATCGACCTCGACCCGTCTCCTTTCAACGACACACACTTCTTCTCAAGCATTAAGGGGGATACATTAAAAGGCATGTCATAGCGACTGGGCTTCGGTAGCTGCGAGGACGCAGTACGGCATCTCTGGCAGTCCGGGGTCAATGCTGCGCGGTCTGTCTACTTCGAGGCACCGAGCTAGAGGGTGGTATGGACTGTTCATGTACAGTACGTGCATTGAGCTGTGCAGGCTGGTCGCTGTCTGACGGCTCGTCGGCTGCACTAGAGGTAGCTGAGTAAATATACGGGCTGAGCTGCAGAAGCATTCTGCAATCTTGCATCTCCAGTGCTCTTTCTAGTAGTCCTGGAAGCATTTCCGGCGAAGACAGGCTTAACGACCGTCCTTGCATATTTGATTTGTGAGGCGTCAGTCGTCCGGAGCGCGTGCTGCACGGCATGACGCATGCAGTTGGCGCGATCAGCAGGGTGCGGGTTGATGATGTTCCCGTCCTTTGTACCTCCGTACAGCTTCCAATAATCTGCTTGTCAGATGTGTAACCACCATAGCATAGCGCGCCCTTGGCAATCATTGATGTTGCGCGGTCCGGTGCGCAAACAAGTGGCAAGTAAGCACCTGCAAGCACATTTCCAGAAGCGCAGGGCATGAAAGGTACAATGCGGTAGCGAGGGCTGAAGCACCATATCATGCCGCCGGTCAACACGCCTTTGGTGGCTTCCCCGAACATGGTAGGGCGTAGCGCAAGCAACACCGTTCTACGACAGCCCGTGACCTGACCTCATCGCTACAGCAGAGAAGAAGCCCACCGCTGGCTCCCTCGTCGCCGTCAATACCGCGAGCCTCTGCACACGCTGGCACGGCCGGCCCGCGAGAACCGACGCCTCCACCGCTGGCCTACCTCTCCTCGCCAGTCGCCGATCTGGCTGCGACGCTGAGCACGAGCGCGGCGCAGGAAGCCGACGAGGCGAATGTGAGATTCTTACGAGACTCGCTGAGTTCGCTTGAGCAGACGGGCGCGACGAGCGCGAGTACCATGAGAGGCACTCACGTAGATGTGTCGCGAGATCCCAGGGCGCAGCCGCAACCATCGCAGGCGAGTGCAAGTGGCGACACGCCGGAGGACTTGAGCAGGCGAGAGCGGCTGCAGCGGGTTCTGGCGCGGCTCAACAGGTTGCATGATCCTCCGCCTGCGCCCGGCATGAGCTCGAGCGGCGCGTACAGCAATCGGACGCCGCCGCCGGATGAGAGGCAGAGTATCTACGACTGGGCGCCCGGTGGAGCGGAATATCATGAGGCCGATCGAGACCGGCGGGATGGGGAGCTGGACGCGATACTGAGAGAGCTGAGGGAGCAGCGGCAGGAGGACTCGGCACGGCGACACCAAAGGCAGGCCAATGGGACACCGGCGCCCGGCAGCAGTGGAGCAGGCGAGGACGGCGGGGCAGCGTCCGAGCGACGAGACCGATTGAGGGAGCGGGAGAGGAGAAGGCGGGACACAGAATGGGTGAGCTTGAGGACGCGCGCGGCCATCCAAAGGAGCAGAGGCGGCAACACCAACGCCAATAGGGCAGACGGAGCGGCCACCCCTGCCAGCCCGAGCAGTGTCAGTACCGAGAGGATGCTGCGGTACGTCATGGAGCGCGAGCGGAGTGGTATGAGCGAAGAAGAGGAGAGGGCCAGAGGCGCCGGATGGTTCCGTCCGACGCCGCGGTCTGCGCAAGACTCTACAGCTGACCGCTCCACGAGCACCAATGGCGATCGCCCTATGTCCGACACGGCGGCAAACAGAAGTGAGAGGGACGGGTGGATGTTGCCGCCGCCAGCGTCGAGCAGTAATGGGCACGCCGGTGCTGAGACGAGGGAAAGACAGGGGAGGGTGGAGAGGGAGCGGCAGGAACGCGTCGAGGCTTTTAGAAGAGGGTATTTGGCAGAGAATGTACCACCACGGCTGCCAAGGATCAGCACGCCCACCGTGCCGCCTTCTGTCGCAGCGCCCATAACTGCCTCCACTTCCTCAACGGCATTCTTGGAGACCGCTCTGAAATATCTGTCGGAGCTTCGAGGATGTTTGCAGTATGAGGAGGCGTTGTCAACTGCCATCGATCACGGCCTGGCCACGAAGGAATTCTTTGCCGACAAGCATGACGACTTCATCATGGATCTGGAGGCTCTAGACTCATTAGCTGACTCCTCCTGGATGCAGCCAGGCACTGTGTTTGATGGTCATCAGCATGCTACTAACACTGCATGCCCTAGTTTCACAAGAAGCGGCGCAGCTCGAGCGCATGAGCGGGAAGGCAACATCACACATGTCGTCGAACAGATCAACCCAAATTACACGCAACCGAGCTGGGCACAACCGGCTAGTGATGGATCTGACCATCCACCTGGATCTACAATTCTGAACTACATGCGACCCAATTGGGCTGAAACGGCTGGTGCTGGATTTGACCATCCACCTGGATCCACAAGAGTCGGGCCACCACCACCTTTTGATCCGTCGCGGCCTTGGTTAAGCCATCAATTCACACCACCTCAAACCTACCCCTCTGCGTCATACACCTCCGTCAACAAGCATCTGCCAGATCCTCAACACGACCACTGGCCCGTCCGAGTCATCCTCCATGCCATCGACACAGAGGCAATGACCGTGCAGGGCACAATGGAGGCGTACGATGTCCCACAACACCCCGCCAACCTCAACATCCTTAACCCAGGAGCCGAAAGACCTAAGGCAGGACGAAGGGACGCACCCATTACCACATACCTCGAAGGCCACATCATCGACCTCAAAACCCACTCCTTCCTCACCCCGGTCCCACCGCTCAACCGCAAAGGCCGCAGCACCGAGCATTCACAATCACGCAGCGAAACCGACCTCATCTTCCCCTCCGCAATCCCTCAAACCGACGCACAGAACTGGCTCAAACTCCCTCCTTTCAACACCTTGACCTTAGGCTCCTCACAGTCCCTACCCGACGAATGCGCGCGCCTCCTCCTCTCGCAAGCGCGCATGTCCGAGCTCTTCCAAGACTACATCTTCATGCGCTGGAAGGAGCGATGTTTCATGCACTCCCGCCATGATCTGTGCTCGTCGGAGGAGCGACACGGGGATCAAGATCGCGGACATGGTTTGACGATTTCAGGGTTTTATTATGTTTCGTTACGCAGGTGTGATGGGGTGGTGGAGGGCTTGTATTTTGATCCGGCGTCGACGCCGTATCAACATTTGAGGCTCAGGGGGGTGGTGGGTGGTTGGCCGGCTTATGGGTTTAGGTGAGTGTGTGAAGGGAGAGGGATGGGCGAGAGGGATGTACGTTTGAGTTGGCATGGCGAGGGGTGTTTTTTTGGGTTCGTGAGGGGAGCATGTGCATCGCAATGTAGTTGGAGCGCACTTGAGCGGCATGGCATGTCAATCTACGTGTGGTCATCGCGTCTGGTAACGCTAATGATTGAACAATCCACTACCGTCCACGCCAATCCCATCTCTTCTTCGCCTTCTTTGCTCCTTTTCTCTGAGGCTTTCCCTCATCGATCATACCCGTTCTTGCTCGCGTGCCTGTCTCCATAACACCGCCAAGTCCAAGAATAGCAAACGAATCCAACTTCGTCGGTTCCTCTGAAACCTGCAACCTCCCTCTTCCTGCGCCGACCCTATCATTCACCACATCAGCAATCCTATCCCCTATTCTCCCATGCTGCCTCAACTTATTACTCATCCTCGCCACCCTCGAAGCCTGATGCCCCACGCCAACTTTCTGCTTCGCCGGCCTCTCCCGTCCCTCCAGCATCCGCAGTGCCGCGTCCCTTGCTACCTCCTGCCTCTCGATCGTTTGCATGGAGTTGGCGTAGAGACTGCTGGTTGATGATGCGGCGGTGTGGATGTTCCAGGGTGGTGGGTATTCTCGTCGTGGAGGCGTGGGGAGAGATGGTGGGCTTTGTGGTCGAGGTGGTTCGGAGGGTGGCGGGATTGGTGGTGGGGTTTTTCCTTCGCCTTTGGTTGGTAGGGGAGGGTGGTATGCTGTTGGAGGAAGAGGTTGATATGTCGTTGGAGGCAGAAGTTGATATATTGCTGAAGGGAGAGCACTGAAGTAGTCGCCGTTGGTTACCTGGATCTGAGGGCTTCTTGAATCCAGTGTTTGCGAGCGTCTGAAGGAGACGTGTGGTGATGGAAGTTGCAATGGTGAACCACCTTGGCTGGAGGCTTGCTCGCATAAGGGCGAGGCCAGTGTAGATGGCAAGCTCGACCGCAGAGCATTTTCGCTGCTGTTGTTCTTAACGCTGACGAATGGTCCTTTACGCGCGGAACCCGACCCTTGCCCATTGGCCGCAGGAGTGACAGTTCGTAATGCCGCAGCATCGTCTTCATTCTCATCATCATGAAACAGGTCCAGATCTGCCTGTGGTATCAGGGGCCGCGACTTGCCGGCATGCTTCAGGAACTTAGCAAGTTCCTTGGTAGATGCCGTATTGGTTGTAGCATCTCGAGGCTGCAGAGCGGCGATCGCAGCAGTTTTCCCATCTTGTGCTCTGCGGATGAAGCTAGCAAGCTCGCGCACAGATCCGTACTCACCATGGGCATCACGAGCAGTCCAGGGCGGTCTCTCACGATTGGGGCCAGGATTTTTCGGTGTCTTGCGTGGCCATGTATCACTTGTTGGCGTTGGAGATATGCTTGGTGATAATGAATGGCTCGCCTCTACTGTGCCTGAGCTACTCGGAGATGCATCTTCTGTAAGCTTCGACACCAATGGCTTCTTGACTACCCTCAAAGGACTGGGTCTACGCAGAGATCGTCCCAACAGCGACCTGGACGGCGGTGTAGGTGGACGTGTCGTCCTTGTGCTGTATCCAGCCGGCTGCAAAGGATCTCTGAGGACTGAATTACTTCGGTCATGGTGGGCTGTGTAGCTTTGCGTGGGCATGTTACGCGCTGATGCCAGGCTTGTGTGCGAGATCGCTCTGCACCATGATCTTGATCTGGACCTCAAAGGCGGCTCAAAGATACATTCTGCTGGAATCACAGGCCCCATCGCAGTCGGTGGTCCAAAGCTGCCACTTGCATCCAGTCTGAGAGCATTGAGCTGGCGGCGGACATTTCTCGAGTAGAGCACAAAGTCAAGCCCCAGGTCGGCGAAGCTGACATCGCCACCATTTAGAGCACGCAAACAGACGTCGAGACAGGCCTCCGCTTTGATGAACTGCGCCAGCTCCCAGTCGATAATGCCCATGATGTATGGTGTGATTATGAGATCCTGATCCATCCTCGCTGCCTGTTCGACAGTTACTGCTGCGAGCTCAAATTCGCCGAGACTCGCTTGGATCAAAGCTGCGTTCAAAGCGCAAATTGTTGCAGCCTCGATATCGCTGACCTGAATCGAGAGTTGTCTGAAAGCCTCTGCGGCATTGCTCCAGTCGTAGCCATGGTATAGGAGGGCAGCGTGCTCCCAGATGTCAAGCTCTTCACCCGTGATTCTGTTGCCGATCGACGGAGAAGATTGGTTGCTGTCGTTTGATGAAGTAGAACGCCGTAGAGATGTTTTCAACAGATGCATTGGACTGTCGCCAAGTGGAAAATGGCTGTCGCTCAGTGCCACTGCATTCGCTGTGATAGAATTGAGGGATTGATACAGAGGACACTATGGATGTAGGCTCGGTAGTGCTCGCGCCATTCGCTGCGACTTCTGTGCGGTGAATGATGCCTGGAGACATCATGTTATCGTCCGTAGTCGATAGACCGCTTGAAGCCGTCGAGCTCGGTGGACTCTGACGAGCGACGGCTAGGCGCCTATGTAGAAGCATAGCTGCAAGGCATGAGGACATTCACACCTCTTCTGTAGCCTGGTGGATTTTGTTGTCGTGCTGTGGCATTCAACTTGCAAAGTATGCACTAGGCACGAGACATTATCTTCTAGGTACTGAAGCAATTACCAGCAGCTCATTATTAGCTACACCACGATCGTCAACTGTCTCCAACTCGTGGAAGTGAGGCATTATTGCATTTTGAAAGTCCGGCCAGTCACTGCGATGGCCGAGCCAAACTAGCTGTCGCATCGCTGAACGTCAGTCCCAGTCTCATGCGGCTTCACGTACTGATTCGCTCACTTGATCGAGTGCACCATCAAGGAAGGTCTCAACATATCTCCCCACCAGACTCGCTTGACGGGGATATACAAAGACCAAGCAGGATGCAAGCAGGGCATCAGGGTGCAGCGACTCGGAGCAGGGCACTCGCAGCATACGCTCCTCGGGCAAATGTCTGTTGACACACAGAGGGACTTCCACACCGTAGAGGTTGAGCTCGCCCTTGGCTACATGAAGCAGAAGGGATTCCAGCAAGCCGCTGCCGCAGCCAATGGACAATATCAGTCCAGGCTTCTCCGGCAGGCGTTCGACGAGTGTCTCAAGAAGAGGCCAGGAGATACCCGCGCAGCAATCTGCAAAGTAGACCGGCTTTCTGCCGAGTTTGCTGAGGGCGTCCATAGCAGCGGGCGAGATCGTGAGTCACTGTCGACCCGCATATGCACCCTGCAAGCCTGAAACGTTATACGGTCCGTCGTCAGCAAGAATCTGCTAGTCCAGGTTGCAGTCTTGAGTGGATTTGGCGGAGCTGCCGCGGGGCAAGTCACACATTGTGCCGGTTGCTGTTTCAGCGAAGGTGGGTTCTGGCCCAAATACGATCCTATGGCAAAGAGAAACTGGGTGTCAGAATGTAGGACGCTGTAGTGGGGTGAGCAGCTGGGGCGCCAAGTCGACTCACCAGCCACAGCGTTTGCGCGTCCATCATCATCCCGCGCGTTCGGGTCTCTTGATCACCGTTTGCTGCACGATTTTCCGCTTCTCGGGCGGGGAACGGGAGGTACAGCCAAGAACAATCGATACAAGCTCACTCCAGCGCTTCCGGTCCAACTTTGCCGGCTCGTACGACGCCAGCCGTCTGTATAGACACGTGCCAAGAATACGGTCTGACATGGAACGCGGCAAGGAGAGAACTTATGTCATGCGTATCAGCGGTCTTGGAATACGGCTTCAGTAGGAGGTACCTCATACAGAACTTGTTAGTGGTAATGGATGGATTCAACGACCGGCCAATGTAAAATAAGCCCGCGGGTGCAGCATCCAGATCTGGTGGAAGCATCAACTCGCACGTGAGCGGCTGCTTTCTGCTTGACCTCGCATGTCGGAGTTGACCGCGCATCAAGCTGCTGGTCTCAAACCCTTCATCACAACAAAGGGCTCGCCCTCCGAGTGCCGATGGCACAGCACAGCCTCACACGGTTCCGCCACAGACGGCACGTCAAGCTTTCGCCCGATCACCTTGCATCAGAGGTTGACTCTGCATGAATGAGGTCCGTCGTAATCTGTGCGCGCTGCGTTGGAGTAGGCGCTCGTGCTACTGGTAGATGAGCGTGATCGGACACACAAGGTTGGCCTCGAGGAGTGGACCCTGCGTCACGTGATGTCAGAAAGCACTTCTGCATCCTGGTTCGTGGTCGCAGAGCCGCTAGTATTTTGAGGGCATCGATGTCAACCAGTCATCCGCATGATATCTCAGCGCCTCTCTGGTCTTCTCGGGAGCGAACCCGGCCACTACCTGGCTGATGTCCCAAAACAGATCGAGCCCCGAGAGCTTCTAGAATGCGGTCGCCTCGCCTTGATCTTGATTCTGGTGAGAATGATGAGAGCAAAAGAGGTCGCAAACTGGAGACCGCTCAACAACTGCATAGGCGTCGATCGCAGCAATGCGGAACTGACACCATCGACGTCTCAGGCTGTCTGTCACTGTGCGGATATGCCGCGCGTCCAGAGTCTCAACACTGTAGGGACGCACGACGAGCATTTTCAGCCGACAGTGTCAAGCAGCGCCCGGTGAGCGCATAATGGCTGTCTCGCCACCAAGTTGCAGTTTCTGCTACCGTAGCAATGCGACAACATTAGAGCAAATTCTTCGTTCCTCGGCGATCGCAATATGATGATGGGGTACGGCGCCAAAATGCACACTGTCGGAATCACAATAGTGTGCACAAGAACGGACATGCACGTAATACAGTACAGGCTCACAACGCGCAGGAACGCGACTGCTGAACAATCCTCGAAGCGCAAGCTAATGATGCAAGCTGCTGTGCGGTAGATGCATGCATGTCGGTGGTGTCTTTGGTTGCATGCAGGTGGCCACAAAGTCCTCGCAGAGCGTGGCTGAGCTACGCAGAAGCCGCTTCAAAAGAGCAACGTCCCCGCCGTCACATCTTGCTCTCACCACCGCGACCCTCACCTCCCACGCCAACCTGCTCTTCCTCCTACCCTCATCCCCGTATTAGGGCGCGCAAAAGACTAATCATTTCGTTGTTGCAACGTTGTTTGTCTGAGACATATTACGTTTTGTCCTTGTTTTCATTGCTTCTTTTCCACCACGCTTCAGACGCCGCTCATCCGCTGAGTCGGATCACCAGCACAAACTCATCGGTCCATCCCATCGCCATGCCGTTACAACTGTTGCCAGCATCTGCTCAGGCCTTCGCGCCTCGTTCAGCACCGACGATCGTTCTCAACACCAAGGTTGAGCCTTGGTTAACCCAGACTCTGAAGCGTATCAATCGGATCAAACGTCCGCTCAACAGTGTTCCACAACACTTCCGATGTTTGACCGAGACGTTGGGCGGCGACAACGCTATTTGGACGCTTGCATCGCTCATGCTACCGAAGCTCCCTGATGCAGAGCTGCGCAAGGATGACGATCCTTTGGTGCAAGCGCTGTTCAATTACCAGCTCATCCACATCGAGGCTTACGTTGTCCACGTCGACATGGTAGCACAGCATGAGGTTGCCTTCAAACTGACAGCTGATACCATTGAGGCCCTCATCGAGTACCACAAGGACATCTATTCGGTCGATGCATCGGCAAGCACTTACAGCTGGCCAGAGAAGGAAGCTCAGGTCAAGAAGATGCAAGAAGAGTTTGTGCAAGCCGCAAACCGTTTCGTCTTCCGCACCGGAATTCGCGCACTTGAAGGGTTGGAGGAGGATGGTGCCGGGGAGCTTCTTGATGGCCGGTCGGAGGACGTGAAGAGTTCAATCATGAACCTCTTCCTGCCTCTCCTTCCACCTCCACCACGAATCGTCGATGTCATCCACCCAGCTCCCATCCTTCCAAACAATGCTGTGGCTGGAAGCTGGTGGGCGCCTACGCAGCAGTTAGCGCCAGCTCATCCGGGTCCGGTCGACTCGTTTAAAGTGCTCCCGTCGACACCCTCTCCGACGGTCACATCCTGCAGCGACAGTCAGAGCAATGCTTTTTGGCAAGACACGATCGTTACTCATGCTCAGTTGCCGTCACCCACTCCGTCCTTCAGCCAGCCGTACTCGTCAGCACCGACGACCCACTTCTACAGCTCGTCTGAATGCCTTGCGCCTCTGCCGAGCATGCTGCCGATTAATTGTGGCATAGACTATGGCATGGGTGGGTTCAACGACTATGGTTGGGGCCAGAGTGCTGTTGCGCCGCAGTATGCCACCACAGTATAGAGGAGTGTGAAGAGGCGCAGCTGCCCTCTACCCCTTAACACTCTGTCGATCCGCACCAGCTTCCTGTACTTCAAGCGTCCTGGCCAGGCGCAAGTGCAGACATATCACACCAGCTTCGACTTTGGGATATGCCTGATGCGCACAGGCTTCCCCATTTGCGACGCGACCACTATATTCAGATTCACCTTGAGCGATGCGATGATACCCGATGTTGATCATCACCAATACATCAAAAAAATCAACATCATCTAGCGGCATGTTGGCATATATGGACGGCGCTCTGGGTTAGCGATTCTTTTTCTCATCTTTGATGCGGTGTTTCAGCAAGCGATGCATGTGATAAATGGGCGGTATGCACATCAAGACAAGAACATGGATTCTTCGACCTCGCGGTCACGAAAGGGCGGGAATTACTTGTTTTACCGGACATACGGCATTCTTTTCGAGCGACAACGACATCTGGTATGTCGACAGACGGACACAGGACCAGTCTTTCTGACCGCTGAGAGCCCCTGGACGCTTGAACGTCGCGTCGGTCATGGTCATACACTCCGGTCCGTCAGTCACTCCCGACGAGTGACGGGACAGCGGATATGGCTCTCCGGACACGACGGTCAGTTATGAGGGCGGCATCACCGCACAGAACATCTTCTAGCTGGCATCGACGATGACAGGCTGGTCCAAGTCCGACGAGCGCAGCAGCCGGTACTGCTGCCTCACCTTAATATGACGAGACATCACACCCTCGAACTAACCCACAACAACCTGCGCCGGACCCGCGATCACCGCACACCCTTGATTGGGCAGCTGCCTTACTTGGATACAACATCTGCGATGAACATACAAGGACACGACGCCGAAGCTTGTTTCCGAACGCAAGTCGGGAGGAGGTAGACCTGCTTCGAGTGGTCCATTATGGCATACGGTTTTGGATTTGGTAGGTGCTTTCGGGTCGCCTTGACTGGCGTCACTCGTGCACTGGGGTGTGATGGTCTTTGTCAGAACCATAGTGTTCATCCTACTATGCTCCTTGGAATGGATTTCGAGTTGAGGGTCTGCGACGGGCACGCTTGATGCGTTGTAGTAGGCAAGTGGATGCAGGGAATTGACTCTGTCTTCGAGGCTGGTACTCGCTCTCTAGGTTAATTTGAGTAATCTTTTATGGATCTCATGCCATGGGCAGAACACAATCTCCTTCCCAGTCCTATAATAATGTGCACTCGCTCACCCGCAAAGCCGGCGGTCTAGGGCTAGTGTTTGGGTTTGGCACAGTGTCAACGTTTGCCGTGTAACTGATAGACATGAGGCTGCACGAGGCATTCATACACTATGGCTGGAAATTAACAGGGGGCTCTATGAGGGAAGAGGAGGCCGCCATATTTTGAGCAGTGTGGTAGCGTGGGGGCTCGTGGTGAGCGTGTGTACCTTTGCAAAGGCTCTAATTTGATCAAGGTGGACCATTTCTCCAATGACACATTCTACTGCTTCTGTCGCACTTATCGCCAAACGCATTCATCAAAACTCGGCATTATTAAACCCTCGTGCTATCCAGCTCCTAGTCATTCGTCGTCTGCCTTGACTCGTTCCATGCAGCTCCGCAACATCCACCACAACAGCCTAGATGCTCCTGACATCATTCGCTGACCAGGCGCTTGCAGTGGAATGAAGCACATGAGCGGCGACAACATCTCCACCGTCTCGTCGACTATCAGCATTTCTTTCGTGCCTCACTCGCCGCCTTCGCCACCGCCAGTCTTGTCTCGGCTGCCGCCAGTTCTTTCTGCAAGGACTCAATAACCTTGGCTCGTCGATATTCAGCGAGCCATATTGCCGCAGCCAGTAAGCACAGAGCCCTGCAGAATTGGTTTTCCAAGCGCTTGTAATGTTCGCTGAGACTCTCCAAGTCACGCAGTCCCGTAACCGGCGCTTTTGCCCGCTCGATCGCGCGCCGAGCTTCATACTGTAGACCCTTGATGTCTTCATCCTTCCAAAGAGGCAGTTCTATCGTCGTCTGACCTTGCGATCCGAGCAGTGGGCTGTCCCACCATGCTCCGGTGCCTGTAGCCTTGACCTTCACACTTTGCAGCTCGGTGTGTACCTCTACGGAGAAGAGTAGCCGCGCCATTGCCCTGCTCAAATGATTCTCGGAGGATTCGAGATCCTCCATGTTGTATCGGCCGAGGTGCACGGTAAGTGGGATCTGGAGAGCTTTGACGTTCTTGCGCCCAATCTGCGTAAAGAAGGCCTCGAGCATCTCACGCTTGTCCTCATCCTCAGCACCGAGTAGATCAAAACGATTAATGGCGTAGAATAGTTGTGTGGCCTCTCCGCGGATGGTGCGGCAGGTCTCGAGGATAGCGAGTGGATGCGACTTCCTGGCTTTCTCGCCCGACCAAACAATTGCCCGTCGCTCATCGCGCCATGAGATCGTCACGCATGTGTGCTGGAGCGTAAGCTCATACACATTGTTACGAAGTTCTGGTGGCAAGGTGGCGAAGATGGACTTCTCCATATTGGCAGTCGAGGTCGATGCAGCGCGTCCAATGACAGTACGGCCGCCTTGATGATGGTGCAGTGCGTTTGACGATAATGCGAAGTGTTGAGCGCAACTCCCGGACTCGTGCTGCAACAAATTTGTCGACAGATATCTGTTCTCGCACAGTACGCTGCTGCTGCTGCGGTGGTATCAGAAAAAGTGCGATCGATGTGCCTCGACTTCAATACGACCTAAGTAACGCGTGATGAAGTTTGTCAGTTTGTCAGGTAATTGCGAGTGTTAGAAAGGAAGGAGGGATTGAAGCAAAGGAGGCCGAGCACAGATTAAATAGTGTGTCGTCATCTGTGAAAGGAATACATGATGTGAATATCAAGTTGAGCCGATTCGCGTTTGCGTATTCCGGTTCTTCAAAGCCCTGGCGAGACTTACTCCTCTATAAAGATATGAAAGGCCATTCGAATATCTACCATTATACCTCCGACTCGCTAGTCTTAGCCTTCTTCTTGCTTCTTCGCTTCTTCTTCCTGTCACCCTCCCTCACATTCTCATCAACGCCATCCGCCGCGGAAGTCTCCTTCTGTTTCTCACCACCGAGCTCCGCAGCATTAGCATTACTCGCCCCACCCAATATCCTTCCAAAGCCACCCGCCGGCTCATCTTCCTTGCCAAATGTCTCCTTCCGCCACTGCCTTAGCCGAGCCTTCTTGCCCAACTTCTTCTTGTCCTTTCTCTTCTTCTCATCGTCCCTGAACGCGGTGAGCTTCTTCAACCCCGCGAACTGATTCAGCGCGCTGTCGTCCGCAAACAGAATATCGCGTGCTGAGAGGCCAAAAGACGTTGGCGATGTCTCGCGGTATCGGAAGCCTGCAACTGGCGTTTTGGAGAAGGCGAGAGATGGGCGACTCAGAGGCAGGTTGTTGTCGACCATCTCCTCAATTTTCATGCGCTGTTTGCGGGCTGCACGCTTTGCTTCGGCTTTCTCCTGGAGACGATCCTTTTTGGTTTTCTTCTTAGCCTTGACACTAACCTCCTCGTCATCATCACCGTCCTGTGGTAAAGGAGCGCCGCCCTCAGCATCATCCTCATCGTCAGTCAGTGTGATGCCCGGATTCTCATCGTCATCTTTAAAGTCTGGCACGAGATCTTTAATGTCGATGTCATCGTCCCACTTTGGCTTCTTCGCCTTGCCTTTCTTTTTCGCTGCACCTGCATCTTCCATCTCCACATCAGAATCATCGCCACCCTCATACTCGGCGTAATACTGATGACCAAATTTCCGTTTCATCTCCTGATCCCACTGATCATCGTCGAAATCGCCTTCGATGATATCCCGCCACTTTTCCAGGTCAATATCTTTACCCTTCAGACCCGCTGCCACTCGAATGCGATTGACTTTTTCTTCAGCTTCCTCGATCTTCAGCTTTCGCAATCGAGCACGCTCTTCCTCGCGCTGGCGCTTCTCGGCCTCCTTCTTTTCTCTTTCGCGTTCCCGAATCTTCTTGCGACCGCTTTTCTCTTCTCGCCTCACACTATGCTTGCCAACATCGCGGGCGAATGAGAGCAACTTCTCGTTCGCCTTTGCCGGGTCCTCAAAGCGCATGTTATACGCCTCCTCGAATTCATCCGCCCTCTTCTCCTCTTCTGAATCGTCTGAATCAAGAGCCGCAAAGCGCGACCCTTCTGTTGGGAGCCATGCTCGGGCGGCCATGAAATTAGATAGAAATGTCTCCGGATCCTTGTCTGCGGTCGCAATGTCGTCCTCGGTGATCTTCTTTGGCTTTGACGCAGCTGGCAAATCGTCATGCTGAGGCTTCGACTTGGCTACTAGAAAGTCGTCTTCATCATCCTCATCGTCGGCCTGCACTTCGCCGTGCATTGCGCCTACGACCTGCTTCTTGAGCGCATCCTGTTCCTGTTGATACGTCCAAACCGACGCATCTGTATCCTCTTGACCACCAGTGTACCCAGCTAACAGATTCTTCCTGTGGTAGTCTTGTAGCGTCATCGGCTTTTCTTTCTTCGCAGTGCCATTCGTAGCGTCTTGCTCTGGGGCGAAGTCTCTGTAGAAATTGACGCTGCTGTCGTACACTCGCGGGTCCTTGTTCTTGATCGCCTGCAGCGTATCCATGATCTCGGCATCCAGGTCTGCCGTCGCCAACTCGGCATCATCGTCCTCGGACTCATCCTCTGAACTGTCCTCGTCCTCGTCATCCTCATCGCCGTCGTCGTCCCGTTTGCGCTTTTCTCCCTTGTCATTCTTGAACTTCTCCTCCAGCCGGAACTTTTCCTGCATCTTCTTGTTATGCTCAAACCGCTTGGCGAACTCCTCGTTGATCTTGAAGCCATTCGCCGCTCCTTCTGCGACTTTCACACCGTTCTGCCCTTCGACCTCAGACTCGGACGATGACGCCTCATCGTCGGACAACAGCTTCGCCCGCTTCGACGGTCTTTGTGTGCGTGCCATGTTTGATTTTCAAGCACCCGACAACCGCAAAGTGGAACAAGGTCACTTTGCAATCGATATCCAAATCCAGCTAGAGAGCTCAAGAAAAAGTTGTGCCGAGATTGTTCCGTGTTCAACTCTTTGGGACGACATTTTCTTTTCACAATCGGCGCATGATAAACCCATCAACATGGCAGAACGACCTCAGAAACGCAGAAGGCTATCGACGGAGATCGAGGATGGTATCCGTTCTGACAGCTACGAGTCGCAGCGAGAACAGCAGGCGGCTTATCGTGCAGGCCCTCCAGCGTCCGAGGATGAGGTCCGGGCTATCAAGTTCGATACCTCAAGTATATCTCGAATCAAATCCAAGAAGGAAGGCAAGGCTGTTGCGAACGTGTCAGAAGAAAAGCGCGAGAATAGCGACCTTCCGCCGTCCATACAGGCCTCCTTTAACGGCAACGACAATTCCACCTTTGCCACCCTTGGAGTAGATCCATGGCTCATATCCTCGCTTTCCCACATGGCAATAAAGTGGCCGACTCGCATCCAAAAAGGATGCATACCGCAAATCATAGCTGGAGGAGACTGTATCGGAGGGAGTCGGACTGGATCAGGAAAGACTGTTGCGTTCGCAGTACCAATTCTACAACAATGGGCTCGAGATCCAAGCGGAATCTTCGCTGTTGTGCTCACGCCCACGAGAGAACTTGCGCTGCAATTGTATGAGCAAATTGTTGCGATTGGAGCAAGGCAAGGCATTAAAGCTGTCCTCGTCACCGGAGGAGCAGACATGCGCACACAAGCGTTGGAATTGGCGAAACGACCTCACGTTATCATTGCCACTCCTGGGCGGCTGGCCGATCACATCAACACATCTGGCACCGAAACGATACGGGGTTTGAAGAAGGTCAAATTTGTGGTGCTGGACGAAGCAGATCGACTACTGGCCACAGGCAAGGGCTCCATGCTTCCGGACGTAGAGACCTTTCTCTCAGAGCTCCCACCGTCGTCCAAACGACAGACCTGCCTTTTCACAGCCACTGTAACTCCTGAGGTTCGAGCACTGAAAGACGCAGCACGCACACCTGATAAGCCACCGGTCTTCGTCTGCGAAGTTGACACAGAGGACCTCGCCATCCCGACTACACTCAAACAAACCTACCAGCTTGTCAACGTGGTGCACAAGGAAAAGTACCTTCACGTCCTCCTTCTCACGCCTGCGAACGCAGACAATAGTATCATCATATTCTGCAATCGGACGAGCACCGCGACGCTCGTAGAGTACATGCTCCGCAAACTGGACCACCGCGTCACGAGCCTGCACTCCGGTCTCCGTCATGAAGAGCGCGTCTCGAATCTTGCTCGCTTTCGCGCTCGAGCGGCTCGCATTCTCGTCGCCACAGACATTGCGGCACGTGGTCTAGATATCCCCGATGTAGCCCTCGTCATCAACTACGATCTCCCTCGAAATCCAGACGACTACATCCATCGAGTGGGTCGTACGGCGCGTGCTGGCAGGAAAGGCACGAGCATTACTCTGGTCGGGCAGAGGGATGTAGAATTGGTGCATGCGATTGAGGCGAGAGTGGGAAGGCAGATGGAGGAGTTTTCTGAGGAGGGTGTCAACGTGGAGACGAGAGTTGTGAGAGACGCCTTAAACATTGTTGGAAAGAAGAAGAGGGAGGCTATGCTGGCGATCGAGGAGGGGAGGGACGTGAAGGGGAAGCGGGTGAGGAGGATGGGTAAGATGAATGTGTAGTCTCCACGTATAGGTTTCATGCTATCTCGATTACATCGATGAGAACAACAACTCACCGCTTGATAACTCTCCATCACTCTGCGTTTCCTGACACCCGAAAAATAAAGCATCCCGGGCTCTGGCAGAGTATTGCGTTAGGAAAGGCAAAGAATCATCCAAACCACAATAATCACTAACACCTGAACTCCAGTATACGCCCACAACAAAATAACAACAAACTCGCCATCATAACCGCATTCAGAGCAGGACTAATATTGATACTGTGAAGTAGTCGCGTGGTATCAAGGCGGCCCTCGAAAGCCGTATGTCGTTGGGTAGGGAGAAAAAGACAAAAATAAGCGCGATTGTGCATCGGCCGGGAATCGACTACAGTGACGTTAGATGAAGACCTTTATTTAACCTGGGAGAGTTTTACTCACACCCGGGGCTGGCCGACGTCATTGTGGATCCAGAGACCCATGGCAACGGCCAATTTTACCACTAAACCACCAATGCTTGTGGGATGAGCACCCAAGAAATTAAGCATATATTCTTTACTTTTGTCCACAGGATTTTGCCGTATCGACTTGGCAACTCATCACCTCGTTGTCAGCACGGATTTCTGAACGTACACGCACGCTTGACAAGGGCTCGGAGAAATACGAGAGTCAACCTCTCCAGCTGCAAATTGGTCCGTAGCCCCGGCAAGACGTCAACTTGAGATGATTGCAAATGGCTACAAATAACTATGTACCTATGCAGAAGACTGACATCCGAATCCCATACCCCATTTTTCACCATCACTACTCTTCAGGCTCAAGAGCTGATACGAGGACCAGACCAAGTTGTGATACATGGTCCGAGAATGATTCAAGCCACTCACCGTCATCTCGAGATTGGTTACAGAGTCAGGGTCAACAGCAGAGTAAATCATTAAAAGCACAATAAAAGTGGTCGCTGTATTGCTCATAAAATACTCATGCAGTATATATGCTCCCGTTTGTCCTCTCAAGCTCAGCCGTGGCGAGTCTTCATTCGTGCTAGCGACGGATTCCAAAACATTATGAGCACCATTACGCCTTGCTTGCAGTCCCGCCAATCATCATAAGCATGCTGTACGCTTCGCAGCGCTCCAATTCTCTGTAGTCGCCAAGGCCATTCATGCCTGCAGTGGCCGCTTTTGCCAATAGAAGAAACAACCGTCTGCCGTGAGCACTAAGCTCAATCAACAAGTCCACACTCACCACAAAGCTTGCGAGCAATGCCGCGTCACTGCCAAGCCGGCGAAGAGCCAGGCAACTTATCCTCAGTTGGCAAACCCTAGTCGCCCATGAGCTCACTACCCTCCCCAAACGCCTCGTCTCCTTCCTCCAAGTCATCAAGAACTGTGGCACCCATCATTCCCGTTACGTGCTGCGCTCCGCCTGCGGAGAGCGGGTGTTGTACGTGCTGGCCGTATTGTCCGTGCTGATGAGGCGGCGGCCATGTGATTGTGTTCGTGGAGGCTGGAGCCGACTGCGAAAGATTCGATGCGCCAGCATTGGGATTCTGATGCCAATGCGTCTGTCCGTGAGGGAGATTGGTCAACAGCGCATGCGGACCATGCGCAGCGGACGCAGGCCCGGAAGCGATCGGGGTTCCACCTGCGGGATGTGAGCCATGCACATCCACGTTGAGCACAGGGGTGTTGCTGCCATTGCTGTCCAGGTTTTCGTCATCAATATCGATTTCCACTCCGACATCGTCACTTGCGACGCTCGGAGTGTTCGAACCATCGGCGGCCAGTCTGTTGGCCTTCTGGAGGTTCAGGTGGTCGCGCAGCTTACTGACGCCACTACCGGAGAAGACACAGAAGACATCGCGTTGGTGATCGTTGAACTCCGGCGGCGCATCTCTGCAGTAGACTAGCAGGTCTTCGCGCAGAAATGCTTGTACGCCTGTCAAACTCAGATGAGTGAGCTTCGGGCAGTTGTCTAGCAGAGCATGGATGCCCTGTCAGAAGGTTAGTTCAGGTTGGAGTTCAGGTTGGACGATACGAGCGGCAAAGGTAAATACTCACATCGAGCGTCAAGAGCGTGCAATAGCTCAAATGCACCCTCTCCAACACACTTTGGCCCATCAATCTTTTTCCCGCCTTCATCTCGCCCATCATTGCCAAGGCGTAGATACTCCGGTCTGTGATACCTGCACACTTTACCAGCCCTATCCGCTTCAACTTCGGCAACCCTGCGAGTTTCATGATGCTGTTATCGGTCAAGTTGCTGCAGCATGCCAGATCGATATACCTGATACGATTGCACGCCTTGGCTAGTGCTTCTACTGAGAGATCGGTGATGCGCGCGCAGTGGCCAAGATGAATGTAGTGAAGATTCTTGCCGAGCTTGGTGATGGCTAGGACTGCTCGATCAGTGATGTTACGGCATTTAGCCATGATCAAATTTCGCAAACGCGGGCACGTCTCCATGATGCGCTCTACGCCCTTGTCGCCGAGCTCATTGCAGTCTGTCAAGTCCAATATTCGCAGTGAGTCGAACGAGTAAGGCATGTCCGGATTATAGGGTATGTTCAGAAACGCCGAATCGTTGAGCTTCATGCAATGTGCCAGCCGCATCTCACGAAGGTGCGGACAGGAAGTCAAAAGCGCTGTAACGGAGGGGCTCTCAATGTTGGTCAGAGCATGACAGTCGATCTCTAAGAGCGCCGAGCAGTGTGCAGCCACAGTCATCAAGGACGTGTCGGTAAGCTGGCTGCACCCGTTAAACTTCAGGCGCTTCAGATGCCGACAGCTCTTCGCGATGGCCGTTATTGAAGCATCAGTGATCTTCTTGCACCCGCTGACGTTCAATCCCTGCAATCTCAAACAATGGTCTGCCACCGTGATCATTGTGCGATCCGTCAACTGGTCCAAACCTGTCACATCCAGCGCTAAGAGACTCCTGTTACCATCGATCAAAGGCTGCAAGCTCACGTCTGTAAGCTTGCTGCAGTTGGTCAAGGTCAACCGCTCTATCCGCTTGCACTCGGTCATGCCGATCAAAGTCCCGTCGCTGACCTGATTCGTCAGGGTGGACACGTTCAGCCTCTTGACCAGATCCTGATAGGCGAAGCGCTTGTCGGCCTTTCTGATCGACGACACCACGCTGTGTATGCTGTCCCATCTGCTCATCGCCGGTCTGTGCCACAGCAACCCCACGCTGTTCTGCGCCCACAGTTTCGATGTCAACATACAGCTCTGCAGGTCGCTGGGCGCATTGAGCCTCGCAAAGATGCTGATGAGCAGTTCCGCTGGCAACCGGGCCACGGGGGACACTCGACACCGTTCCTCGTACTCCCTCTGCGCCGCTGCATCCTGGCCCATCTCCGACATCTCCAACCCCAAGCTGGACTGCGAGTCGTTTGCCTGCAGCATGAAGGAGTCATTGTCGTCGTCCGCGCCGCGCTCGGGGGAGGTGGAGGTGGATGAGCTGCTGCTGCCGCTCGACATGCGCTGCAGCACGCGAGAGCGTGCCATGATGGATGCTCCTCTTCCACACGCCTTATGTTCAGGAGCCTGTTTCAATTTCTACCACGTGATATGGGCCTTGCCGGGCAAGCGACCTCCTGCTGAGTGCGGCTGCTCCTGCTGCTCCAGTTTGTGGCGATCGTGGAGTCGCAGGTGTGTTGTGTTAGAGGGACTCGCGGTGCTCGGACTCGTAGGGCTGATCTGTTGCTTCGTTCTCGTCGCCGATATAGAGAGAATGATGGGAAAGATCGTCGTGATCGCAAACGCAGCAGTCACGAGGCTGTCTCGCCCAACCCGACTCCTTCCCACTTTCTGCTTTCGCACCTTCCCAAACGGTTTTCGAGGCGCCGCCGCCGCCGCCGCCTTTGAGGAGGTACGATGTGTCCCTGAGCTGTCCTACTTACTTCCTTACCAATGAATCATGCAGCTCGCATCTGCCGTTTGTCTTCGATCTCGCATGCGCCGGGTACAATGTTCGGGTGTTTGGTGTGCAGCGGTGTCGAGCTTCGCGTGGAGCAGGAAGGTGGAGGAGCGCTGCCGTCGGCCACGCCCGATTGGCTGCTGCTGGACTTAAGCGCCCTCTAGCCTGGTTTTTGGGTTCTGTTTTCGAAACTCTCCACGAAACGTCGTGCCACGAGTCGTGCCTTCCACTTTCGTCCGTGGGAGACGCAAGTGTGATCATTAGTGCGGATGCCACGATAGACCATACGCAAGATCGTGCATTGGATGGACGATACGTAGCTATGTACACAAGCTCGCTCATCGTGGATAACGCCTTCCTGGGTATCAACGTATCATCAACAGCACGCCAGAAGACTCGCCAACTCCTCCCTTAACCTGGACCTTGCTGCCGGACTCTGCGCGATCCGGAGGCGAACAAGTCAACGTCGATCAGCAATTTGCTCATCGCCATCCCATCATAACGCCAACCCATGCCCGACCCAAGAAACCACTCGACCATGCCCTTCCAGCCAGTCCCACGTCAGAATTCCTCCTGCTTGTAGGGGCTTGGGAACTTGAGGTCCACAGCAATTTTTCCCATGATTAGCTCACCAACTGGCTTCTCCCACCTCTTAGCCCTGGCAGCCGTAGTCATGAACTCGTCCCAGCCCTCCCTATAGATCGGCGGGAGTTCCGCGCCTCTCCACCTCGCGCCGATATGTGTGTTCAGGCCGCCATAGTCATGTCCTCCGTTCGGCTTGAAGGTCACGATCTCCGCAACCTGATCAGGAGCCTTGCTCGAACGCCTGTAGAGGCGGTCTTTCGCGACTTTACGGCGCGAGCCGATTAGAGATTCGTGCAACTTCTGCGAGAGCGGGCGGCGGTCGACTCCGTCGCGGAGGCTGTGAAAGCATTGTGTTAGTAAAAGTATGCCGAAGGCTTGTCGAAGGGTAGAGGCTTACCGCTGGTGAAGCTCGATTGAGGGCGTGTGGAGGCGATAAGCCAGCACTTGGTCGTCCTTGGCCATCTCTTGCGTCGCTCTTGCGTACCCGGCGTCGAGACCCTGGGGTGCAATATGCAGCGCTGTAGACTGTAAGCTCTGCGACAAACTATTCCAAGACCGTGGAAGACTTACGCATGTTCCCATAAGCAACGGCCTGATCCGCACTCATCTCGATCTGCTGTCGATACGCTTCTCCTGCCTCGCTTCCGTCCAAACGCAGCCCGCTACTGCCATCATGCACATCTCCATTGCCATTCTGCACATCTCCGTTGCCATCCACCATAACCTGATCGACATCCCTCTGCTCCTGTGCTCCCGTACTCTGGACTAAGCTACTTCCACCGGCCACATTCGGAGCCTCACTGCGCAACTCACCGCCCGCCGCACGCAACTCACCGCCCGTCACACGGATCATCTGGTGGTGGTACATGGAAAAGTACCAACTTACCTTCTGATCAGCGTCGAGCTGGCCAAATTTGACCGCTCGCTCCTGCCACTCCCCCTCACCTTTGCCGTCCGGCGCAACAACCCACTCGCGCTGCCAGTAGCAGCGCCCTTTCGACTCAAGCTCCCAGCACTGCATCGCCGACAAGCCTCTGGGCTGAACATAGAATCCGGCATAATAGCCATTCTTGATGTACGTGCCCGAGCGAGGTTGATGCCGCGCCGCTATGGCACCTTGCGGTGATCTCGCCGGCATGGACGAGGCTGAGGCCAAGGTTGGCGTCGAGGGCATCGCCGACGGTGTTGACGCTGCGTCAGGCGTGGAAGTCATCTCTATGTCTGTCTCATCCTCATTGACCGGGTCCTCTGGGGCCGTTACCTGAGGACTATCGATTCTCTCGCGGGCGTCAGTGTACTCGCGCGATCCCGAAGGCGGCGTCACAGGTATGAAGATGGCACCTGGCGTAGGCGTCGAAGGCATTGGAGTGTGGCCTCCGGAGTCGCTCGTGTGACTCGCGTCCATGGTTGTAGGCATTGATGTCGGTGGCAGAGGACGTTCACTTCGACGCGTTGTTGTGTCTTTTGCAGAGCGTTCTGACGTTCCCGTGGTAAACTAGTCTGCCCTTCGATAGGCGTCGAATAACGATCCTTTTCCGATTGATGCCGGGAATGATCGTGCTCGCTGCGATGGGCTAAAAGTGATACATGATGTGTTGTGTATGCATTCGAGCTGTGAAAGTATGGTTGAATGTAAAAGTGTTAGGTGGTGTGCGATCAGGGTTAGCCAGCTCAACGAGGAAGGCACACACACTCGGCTCCTGCCATTGGTCGTTGCCATGGAGCAAGCCTACGCCAACGTCACTCCTTGTCATTACTCCCGTCAATCGATGTCTATCATTGCATTTTACCTTACCGCCCGAGTGCTTCTGTCGCATGCTCAGATGCCCACACTCTCGTAGAAGTTCCTGACGCCCTGCCTCAAACCTTGCTCAAATTCCCAAACAAATTTGCCGCCCTGACCGCTCTCCCTCAGCCGCTTCAGCACCCAAAGATCCAGCATGCCAATCTTGTCCCCGCCATCTAGGCTCACCTGACTCCTCGCGCCGAAAAATGACATCGCATCATTGAAGCCGACGTCCCATCCCTGCTCGAAACGCCAATGCTCGTACTGACCCGGGTGATTGCTGTCCCAATAGTGCGTGTGCGAACTAACGGTATTCTGCTTGCATTGCTGCTGCTGCCCTTGAGCATTTCGAATGCGGCTTTGAATGTCCTGAGCCGAGAGCGTGAGGCCCGGAGGCGGTACAATCGCGCCTTGCTCGGTCATCTGGCGGAAGCCCCACTCGCCACCAGGCATCCAATCCATGCGGTAGGTCCAGAAGAAGCTGCCGCCGGCTCTCGCCTGGAACAGGCTGGACTCCGCATTGCCGAACTGACGTACCAGATCCTCCTTTGCGGTTCCGCCGCCCTTCGCCCAAGACGGCTCACCAAGTACACAGCTGTATTCCCCAACGATGGCTTGAGCAGCACCGCGATCGACTACACTGCCTTCCTTCCCATCGAGCCCAGAGAACTTGCCTGGAACCTCTGAGATAATCTGCTGAGGCGACTTGGAGTTGTCATCGGCGCCGAAGCAGAAGTATACGTGCGTGTCGATGACCACAGGGTTGACCTGGCCATAGCGAAGCGAGTTCCTGGCCTGGCTCCAGCTGGCTCCCCTTTCTAGCTGCCAAGCATCTGAAACGTAGACAGGCATGGTCGGATCGATCTTCACAAGCTCACCAAGCACGGCATCATACCAATCAAACATGCCCTTGGCGTTCCGCTCGGCCTCGTTGATGATCTGAATGCCCGCAACTCCTTCCATGTTACGAGCCTGCTGCGCGACGAAGCACAGGCATCTGACTGCCAATTCTCGGTTGCTTCTTGAGCCCCAAAAATCGGCTTTGTTGAAGTCAGTACCGGAATGATCTTGCGGGTTGGCGCCACCAGGTAGGCCGTGGAGATCAATCAGCACACCAATGCCTCTCTGATGACATCGCTGCACTAGCTCCTTGACAGCTTGCCATGCATTCTGATACACGCCTGCCACATGCTTGAAAGGCGTGCCCTCACAGTACGGGGTACCAAGATCCCAGTACCCAATAGGCAATCTGACCGTCGTGCACTTCGCCACATCCCTCAGCCAATCGAGATCGCCATCACCAACGTACTCTCGCCAATGCTTCTCATGCTGCTCTCTGGCAGCGTCCATGCCCTCATGCTTCACTCTGGCTTCGACAGCAGAAAGCTCACTGCTACCTTGAGCCTTTTCGTGGAACATGCAACCCGTCAACCACTTCTCAAGCACAAATACGCTCCCAAGGTTGGCTCCATGGTGATAGCGGTATCGGGTTACATCCGCTGGCGTGGGTGGTTGAATCTGCGATAGACGATCTCCAGACTCCTGTATTGGCTGCTGTTGCTGCTGGCCAGGGAAACCACCGCCGGAGCGATGCTCGTCGATAGCCGATTTAGCTTTGTCGAAGAACCTTCTCATTGTGGCTCGACACTCGGGATCCTGCTAGACTTTCCGGGCGAGGAGGAAAACGAATATTGCAATGAAAATGAAAGAGATGTCGTAGGACGGGTTGGAATGCCACATCGTGGGTAGGTCAGGTCAATGAATTGGCAGGTTTCATGGAGATGAGCTAATGACGTTTGGTGGGGCGCGTCATGTTCAAGGATTCACGGGCTGTGTTGACTTGCACGTGTTGCTGCTTCTCTAAAGCATTACCTAAGTAGGCGTGCGGCTACGCTTTCCGGCTTTGTATCTTTCCGATCATCATCGTTGGTGCCGGAGCGATTCATGTGCATGTTCAGTGCAAGAAGCTGCGAGCGAAGTAAAGTGGGGCCAGCATTGTCGGCTGCTATGTGGTTGAGTAGTGTTTGCTCAGTCAGCGTGCATTATTCATCACATGCATCCATGGACTCGACCGCTGTCCTTGGAATGGTTACCAGTCACATGGGAGAAGAGGCCTGCAGCTCGTCCAGTAAAGCATGCTGAGCTTTCAGAAAGCAACAAAGTCCTCCCCTTCCCAATCTCTCCATATATCATAGACTTCCCCGGTGCTGTCCACCCAGCACAAATACCCCCCTCCAGCCAAATTGCCCTTCGTGACGTCCACTTTGAATCTACGAATGCATTCCCTACGTATCCTGAACCATTGACGGATACAATTCCTGCAAAATATGTGCAGACAGGGCAGCACAACTGGATCGTCGAAAGCATGATAGCATATCAGACATTTATCTCCTGGGTGTATCTCTTGATTGCTGAGAGGCGGGCGGGAAGGGAGAGTCGCGAATTAGGCAGTGTTGACGGTGCGTGGTGCTCTTGTGTCTGGCGTGACAAGAGTGGGTTGAATGCGCTTTTGAGGCATGTTGTCTGCGATACGGCAGTGCACTGGACCGGCCAGCAACTCGTGTGTGTGAGAGATGTGTGCAGATTGCTCAGCGACGCCGGATGTTGTGGTCGTGTTGAGTGTAGACATTGCCGCGCTGATATATCAATGTCGTCCTGATCACCATTGTATGGAAGGCGAGACATGATCTATACCAGACAGATTGAGACAACCAATTGTACTGTCTCTGCTATGAGTCAGGTGGGGGATCGATCAGATGATCGCCGCATCCATCTGAGACCGTGTTGCAGTGCTGCACGCCGACATGAAGCTGATGGCGTATCCGTGGATTCTCTCAGGAAGTCCATTTTCGCTCAGGAAGAACAGCAGAGATGGCATTTTCAAGGCGCTACACGTCTGACACGCTACGGACCTCCGAAGCAACAAGCACGACGGCTGTCAGAAGCCTGGATCTTGATTAACCAAGCATGTCGAGCAGCGCCACCATTCTCCTCCCACTCGATTCGAGGATAACCTTCGCATTCTGGTCCTCCGCAGCTTTCAGGCCAGTCTTGTTTCTCCCGTCCCATGCCGCCCGCTCATTTCTCGTCTTGACTCCTTTAGTGACTGCGGACCTCAATTCCTTGCTGTAAATGAGCCCGTCTGTTCGCCAAAGCAGTCTAAGCAAATCCTCCACAAGCAAGGAGACTTTAGCGTTGTCTATCCACCCTGTTGTGTTGGCTGGAAAGGGTGCGTAGTGGCGCTCCAAGTCCTTCTGAGTAAGCTTATTCTCATCATACTCTGGCGCCGCGCTACTGATCAATGGCCTCAACAGCATCTGGTCCAGAGATGACTGCTCGTGCGGACCAAGCCATCGCTTCGCCGGACAAGTGAATTGCTGAAACACAGCCAAAGGCAATGGACGGATGTATTCGGTATAAAGGTCCAGCAGCTCTTCGGTATCTACGAACGACGTCGGACTGTAATAGCAGTACTTGAGTAATGCGGCGAGGATGCGACGGCGGATATTGATACTGCTGATACCGCCGAGCAAATGCAAACCGGTCAGCTCGTCCTTGGCCGTCAGGAAAGGGGAGGAGCCGTTTTCGGTCGCGTCAGCGCTTTTCCTTCCCCTTTTACTTCTACCGCCTGCCACCATTGAAGGAGTCGTTGTATCCTCTGCTTCACTGTCGTCAAAGTAATCACCGTATTCCTCGTTTTCAAGATCGAGCTTTCTCTTCTTACCACTGACTGCTTCGTCTTCTCTCTTTAGCTTCGGCGCTTTCGTCTCATCTCTCCACACTTCTCCAAATTCGCCCGTCGCCTTTGCCTTGCCATCAGCCAGGATTGACCGCATGAGATGGCGTTTGTTGTTCCTGCCCTCTCCTATAGGACTTAAATACGTCGCCAGTAGACTCTCATGCACGCTCCGATCTCGAATTCGGGCATCTAGATCTGCTTCGAGAACGTCCAACATGAACTCCAAGAAAGGTCGCCACCGCTCCCAACGAGCCTCATGAACGACCGAGCAATTCAACGCCCAGCCAAGGACAGCCCAAAAGTCTTCCGCATTTTGCCAAAGAGACTCTTCATGAGCATAGACGGAGCGGATGCTGGTTAGCGACTCTTCGTCCTCATCAGTGCTGTGTTGGTCGGACATCCTGCTTCGCAATGGTCGTTTGTTGGTCCGCTGCACCGTCTTTGGCACATATACGAAAGCATTGCCAAAACCAGCTTGCTGAACGCCAACAAGCTTCCGCGCATGGTCGAGGTAGCGAAGAGCGTCATCGGCAGCAGCATGCTTGTCCTTGTTGGTGCTGCGGGTGGTGAGGCCTGGGTGGACCGAGAGGGTGGCTGCGAGCGCGAAGTGCTGCGGTAGCGGTATTTGGACTGGCCGCGTAGAATAATTGTCAGAGGTGAGTGCAGAAGATAGAAATTGGAAGGCCGAGGAATAGAGCTGCTCCTCTAAGCAGACAGTGGCTTGGTCCAGAAGCTGACCGGGGAGAGGTTTGGCCTGTCGGTACGTCACAGACACGCCGTCATTCTGGGTTTGGCTTGAGGGCGCCGCGAGATGCATTCTCACTCTGCTGTCATCTGATGCCTGTTGGCGAAATAGGAAGGCACGGGATCACTGCAGCGCACGCGCGTCGCGTAGACGCGTATCGCTGCTCGGAGAAGTTCATCATTTAATCAACTAGAATTTGGGTGAGATTTGATTGATCGCATTCACGCCCCGAGGGCCCGTTTACTACAGCTCAACTTTCGAGCTTCACTTGGTCTGGCAGCACGCATCTCCCATTTTCACGCTCATTATTGCTCGCAACGACCCGACAAGGCGACGAAGCCACACTACACACGCGCGCAACACTCCAAGATCGGACAGCCGGGATGCCGAAATACTTCTGCGACTACTGCGACGTCTACCTGACCCACGACTCCATGAGCGTCCGCAAAGCCCACAACTCCGGCCGCAACCACTTGCGCAACGTCGTTGACTATTACCAGCAGATCGGCCAAGAAAAAGCACAGTCCGTCATCGACTCCATCACAAACTCGTACGCCGATGCCGGTCAAGCGGGCTCGAATCCCATGTCTGGCATGAGCGCTCCTGCCGCTTTGGGGGCATTTGGGGGTTTCGGTATGGCGGGTGCACCGGGCATGGCGCCGCCGCCTGGAGTGTCGGGGCCCGGTGTGGGTGCGCCGCCGGGGATGGGGATGCCAGGGATGCCGGGAATGCCGCCGGGGATGCCACCGATGCCGTTTGGGAGAGGGATGCCGCCGATGCCTCCTGGGTATGGCACACACCTCTCTTATCAGAATCAAGGTCAACCTTACTGACTGATACGTTCCAGATTCACGGCACCGTCAGGTTTCCCACCTGGCTTCAGTCCGGCGAACATGCCACCATTCCCTGTTCCAGGCGGCGCGGCTCCACCTGCTGGATCACCTCCGGTTATGCCGCCAGGGTTTCCGCCAGCTGCTAGCCCGGCAAATGGACCGCCTGGTATGAGTGGACCGCCTGATGCATCAAGATAGCAATGAAATCAAGAATAGATGCCGTGGTGTCTTGCTTGAAGAAATCTGCCAAGGTCGGTAGCCAAGCTGCCAGAAAAGTTATTAGAAAAGCGTTTGGCGTTGGAGCTCGTGGTAGGTTGTTCTGTAGCAGTACGGTCAATGATCGTGAGACAAGCTAAGATTCGGCTATTCAGATATGATCGCCATAGCTGGAATATCACACCGACTGGCATTTGCCTCGCAACAAATGATCGGGAAGCTTTCGGTCAGCACCAGATGTCTTGATCTCTATCTTGTTTCATCTGGAAGAAGGACTCCAATGTTCGCAATGCTTTAGACCTTTACGGACCAGCGAGGACAATATCAAAATCTGTGTGCAAACCCGCTATGCTCTGTCCACGAACCAGCAAACTTGCCACCTGGCGCATGTTAACATCCCTTATTACAGGTTTCTGTCAGCGCATGGCGAGAGACAAATCGAAGCGAAGGGAGACAGGGCTGGAGAGAGGACGGGAAAGTGCGATCTGCAGAATTTGAAGGTCATGCCGTCCGGACATGTGATCTGTGCTACTTGTCTGCGGGACGGTCTGAGGCGGAACGCAACATGTCCTAACTATGGCTGGAACGTCATGAAGACGCACCGGGTGGACACTGAAGGAAAGGATCGTCGTGCCAATAGTGATCGAGGCTCGCCCTTGAGCAGTACAGCTTCCAGCGCAGACTTACATTCTTGTCACGCACAGTACCCAGGAACCAGGCTGGATGGAAGATCAAGCTTCGATGGCGATGGCTGGCCATAAGTGGTGAAGCGTAGTACGAATCGATACATTTTACGGCTTCGATCCGATGCCGCGAAGGCCTCATACCTGCAGCCTCTCGACCCGGGTCGTAAAGCCACGTAGCAATTCGCAAATATATACACACTGTCTCGAAAGACGACCGATCGCTCTCGTCAAAACGCCTCAACTTCAGCCTGTCGGGAATTTTGACTTGGAACGAAATCTCATGGTATCATTGCCGCCCTCAACTCCCAACCTCTCCCACCAACTTTTCCTCTAAACTCACAATTTCCGCACAATCGGCGCCGGGAATCTCGACCCCGCGACCCTACTCCCTGGAAAGCCCTCCAACTTGGCCGCCACCCTCACCCTCTCCATCAAATGACCGACGGGCAGACTCGGCGCACCGAGCTTCTTCACCATCTTCACTCTGTCGTCGTCGTCGTAAGCATGTAAAGCGTAATGCTCTCGTATCAGTTTCTGGCTTTCCTCGCGGCTGGCGAGGTACACTTTGTGGGTGCAGCCGTCGAGGGCGCAGATCCAGGTGTCTTCTTGTAGGGGGTCGGGTTTGTGGTTGAGGCGGAGGGCGAGGGCGGTTTCGGACGTGGGGCTTGCGCTGGAGGAGAGGGAGGAGGGGATATCAATGCCTTCGTCGTCGTTGCCCATGGACTCTTGGTGGCTGTTCTGGCGTTTGCGGTGGGGTGCATTTGAGTCTGTGGCGTGTTTTCGCTTTCCAGGTGGTCGGAGGGGTGAGGAGGGCATGGCGAGTTCGTCTTCGTCCTCTGCGTCGTCCGTTGAGGCTTTGCCTTTGCCTGGTCGACCTTTGCTCGCTTTGCTGGGCCTGAGGCGGAGGGCGGACTTGCCTTTGCCTGCGGTGTGTCGCCGCTCGTTCTCAGAGTCGCTGATGTCGGGGAGTGGTGTATTCTGCACCTCTTCCTCTTCGGGGGAAGAGTCGTCGTTCGATTCTTGTGCTGGCTCCTCTGGCACGGTTTCTACAACAGGGTCCTGAGTGTTTTGTCTTGTTCTTCGCGCAAGCGTTCGACGGCCTTCGGACTGTTGTGATGACGCTTCTGCCACCTGCTTGGGCGGTGCAGGTGCCGCTGAACTCGAGGTGATGGAAATGACATCTACAGCTGGAGCATTCTTCGGCGGACGCCCTCGTTTTCGCTTGAGAGTAGTGGTGGTGCTGCCCGACTCTACGCTCTTCTGTCTTGTGCGCTCCTTTGCGCGGCCGCCCTTCTTTCTCGCCACTTTCTTGGGCCCGAGCACTCTTTGTCGTATTGCCTCGTACTCGTCTGGGACGATGCTTTGCAGGTGCGTAAAGAGCATATTGCCCTCCCAGTCCATGCCCTCCTTCCCCGCAATCATGCTCGAGAGCAGAAAGTCGCGATGGTGATAAACCATCTCCTCGGCCTCGATGGCCTTTTCCTCACCGCCCAGATGATCTCGCGCGTACTTCTCGAACAAATCGCCGGGACGGACCAACAATGCATTGGGAATGTCCTCGGAGGGCATGGTCCGCAGCGCGTCCAGAGACGGCTGATCGCGAAAGGCGTCACCGACGAAATACAGCATTTTGACGGCCTGCACCATGTCCTGGTGCACGGCACGATAGGCGCGCGCGGGCTTCAGCGTGTACCAGCCGGCGTGGCCCGCGGCCCAGATGGCGATGTTGCCGTCCTCGAACTCGCCGTACGCGAAGCTCCGCACGTTGTGCAAGACGACGTTGGCCCCCCGGGCGGCCGTCTTCAAGCGGACCACATCCGCGTACTTTTCCTTGGGGATGTGCTGTAACTGGATCTCTCCCGTGACTCGCAGTGAATAATGTTCGGATGCTCGTAACAGACTGACCAGCTCGTCGTCGCGGTTGTAGACGTGCACGTTGTGGAGGTCGTAGTCGGGCCAGTCGTCGTTGCTGAGCGATGGGTCGCGGGGCGCCAGCACCTCCTCTTCCGTATACGTCGGGCCGGCCATGGTCGATATCGTATCATGTATCGTGACGCGCTGTCATGGTGATTGGTCTCATTCATAATGAATCGAAAAGAGCAGAAGCCAAGAATGATTGATGATGTGCAGCGCTGTATGTGAGGGACCGGGCGCGTGCATCTCGTGTAGAGTCGCGTCCCGGCGGCATGTGATTGGTCAATGCTAGGAGGGAGCTCACTGCCAAAACTTCACAGCACCGCTCACCCAATCCATCAAATGCCAATCAATGTCCACCACCACGACAAGCCAATGGGCGGGCGACAGACGCTCTTCCGCTCGCTGAAGGACATTGGCAAATCGACGTCCCCCACGCGGTTCACGCCGTACGTGCCACCGTCCTGGGCGGCATCACCTATGGCTCCTCCCCCCGCCGGGCCCGTCCTGGAGGGCGTTTTCGGTACGGTGAGGTTCAAGCCCTCCTCTCCCCGCTTGACACGTATTGACCGTCAGTGACGCCAGCCATCACCAAACCGCCCGCCATCAGCTCGGCGCAAGTCATCCGAGACGCCCAGCAACACTTCAACCCTTCCAAGGTGTTCGCGCCGTGGTTGTACCGCGAGCAGGAGCGAAAGGACAATGAGTCGCACAACCAGAAGCAGAAGCGCCGTAGCTGGAAGAGCCGCCAGCCGCTGCAGCTCAAGATGGGCCACGGCGGTACCCTCGATCCCATGGCGACGGGCGTCTTGATCTTGGGCGTCGGCACCGGCACAAAGCGCCTCAACGGCTTCCTCGAGTGCACCAAGACCTACGAGTGTGTGCTCCTCTTCGGCGCTGCGACGGACTCGTACGACACTCAAGGTAAGATTGCCGTCCGTAAGCCATACGCGCACATCACCCGAGCGGCAGTCGAGGCGGCGTTGCAGCAGTTCCGAGGTCCCATCCAGCAACGCCCACCCATCTTCAGTGCCCTGAAAATGAACGGTAAGAAACTGTACGAGTACGCGCGAGAAGGTAAGGAGCCTCCCAAGGAGATTGCAGAGCGGCCCGTCACGGTGGAGGAGTTGGTGCTCGTGGACTGGTATGAGGGCGGCTCACATGAGTGGACCTGGCCGGAGAAGGAGGCTGAGCAGCAGGACAAGGAGACTCTCAAGAAGACGCCGCATCTTGATGAGAAGGGGCACGATGACAGAGTAGCGAGTGTGAAGAGGAAGAGGGAAGATGACGAAACATTGGGTGGCGCTGTCAAGCCAACGGATGGGCCAGATGCGAAGAAGGTCAGAAGCAAAGACGAGCCTTTCGCGTCCGGTGCTCTGCCTGCTGAGGCCTCTGTCGGCGATGAGTCAGTGACACCCTCTATCGAGAGAGCCGACACAGCCGCCGAAACGACACCGGATGCTCCGCGCTGCCCAGCACCAGCCGTCCGCCTCCGCATGACAGTCACCTCAGGCTTCTACGTCCGTTCCCTCTGTCACGATCTGGCCCTCGCTTTAGGGTCTGCCGGCTGCATGGCGAGCCTGGTGCGATCGCGTCAAGGCGACTTTGCGCTGGGCACTGGCGACGTGCTGCCGTACGAGGACTTGGCCAAGGGAGAAGAGGTGTGGGGCCCGAAGGTCGAGCGTATGCTCGAGGGGTGGCGTCGGAAGGGTCTGGATGCCAAGCGTAAAGATGCAGAGGTCAAGCCGAGAGAAAGGCGCAATAGTAGCTCCGACGAGGATTGACCAGGCATCATAGCGTTTGCGCGCCGTCTAGGGGGATCTAGGTAGATGGCCAATTGTGCTGGCCTTTCCAACACGGTACAGTATGGCTGGACGACAAGCGGTCAAGCGGAGATGCGGACTACGTGCTAGTAAGTCGATTCTTATGAATATGAGGCCTCCAAATCTTTTGATAGACTCTACATTTTGGTTTCATCCTCCCCTGTTTGGGCTGCTCAAAGACCCTCTGCTGCGGAAGATCAGGCGAGGCGAGACAGCCATATGCTCGCAGCTCTCATCGCACGCAAATAAGACATGCATGCGTCAATACTATACATGTGGTGGAAGTCAAGGTATAGATGCTCCACCTCTATACCTGATTCCCCAACATATCTATCCACGCTCATTACCACACCTGCACCACAACATGACGGCATTCAACAACCTTGCCTCCTACAAAACAGACACGTTCGTCGACGAAGCCATTGATTTCGTGCGCACGACACTCCTTTACTACGGCATCCTCACCTGCGGCCTCGTCCTATACATAGCTGTCCTGGCCGCACTCTGGGCGTATCTGCATGTGCTCTTGGAAGACTTGGTCGATGAGGGAGAGGAGGATGTTGTGACGGACGCTTGTGGGATACGTGGATTTGCTGAGGGCGAGGGGTATTGGTGAGGCATGAGGGAGGAAGGAGCCTTGGGATTCCTGTTAATGTGGCGGAGGTGTTTGTTGGGAAGTGGTGCGATTGGCATCGCGAAGGGGATAGTCATTCTGGGAGAGAGTGCGGGGCTTCAGTGGGAATGCACGATTACTTGGGATGGCTGGCTATGGCCTAGAAGGAGAAATTAGGGGCGTCAATTGTGTCGAATGGAGTCAGTCCCGAGCTTGAGAGAATCCATGCATGTGGAGCTGCTGTGCTGCGGTTACTAATTACTAGCGCAGGCACAAGCTGCAGCGGAGCCCTTCTCTTAATGCAAAGACCAGAAGGATATCTACATCCACCTTCAACGCCATTCCCATATGCACAAAACGCTTCACATCATTGACAGGACGCCTGAACCATACCGCCACCCGATGCACATGCGGAGAACTGATCTTGCTAATAGCTGGGCAGATGACCTGCTGTCCCTCGCCCCCCGCAAAAGAAAAGCACACATTCCTCAATCCCTCACCCTCAACGGCGACTTCATCCTTTACCCAACAACACCATTATTTGCGTCGATCAGGAACTTTAGCGCAAAGTGGCACCCGAACACCGCGCCGAGGCCGAGACTGTACAGCGCGAATGTGCCGCCGAGTCTCCTTGCGTAGTGGGTGAAGGATGGTGGTGCGTGGGTGATTCCTGAGCGGGGGCGGAACTCGACTGAGTGGGGTTCTTTGAAGAGGGTGCCGATGATTGCCATGGTGGAATTGGATTAGGGGGTGTAGTATCCTGATGGGGCGTAAATTGGTGGATCTTAATGCTGTACTGATCGGGAGGTACTTACAGTGGGTCTTGGTAGTTCTTGTGTGACGGAGCTTGATGATTGCAGATGACGTGCGCAATGTAGTGTAATTTTAAGGATGTTGATGGGGCGTTCGTTGCTGCTGATTGCTGAGATCTTGTTGCTTGCTGCGAGGCTGGATGATGAATACACCACGACCAACAGAGAGAGACATTGGAAGATTTTATACAAACCGTCACTGCGCCGCAACTGGGTCCATCATTCACATTTCCGCATGGACGAGCGTGCCCGGTTACGGATCTCGGTTCCTCACAATGGTAGGGTGTCTGCGTTTGCGTCGCATGTGGCATGACATTGAACCAGAATGGTAAGGGTCACAGGCCAAGCACAGCGCTTGGGAAGAGATGCCGTGAGAATTGTCGCTCAGCCTCAGCAATGAGAGGAAGATGTGGCGAGATGTGTTGCGTGCGAGCGAGTTGCGTGCTGAGACTGCACCCCGGTAAGGCAGAGTGATGACCCGGTCTTGGCTGACCGACGACAAAGGTACGCATTTCGCCTGACGAGAAGGGATCTTTGCGACTTCGCTTTCATGAGGCGTCATCAGCGCTGTTGCGCTGCTTTCCGTCGCGGTGGTCCTCGCTTTTGGCGGTGTTTCGGCAAACGAGAATGCTCGGACTCTTGTTGAAGTACATGTCAGGTCGTAGAAGAACTGTCTTCCCAGCAGTGAAGCGGCGTCTAAAATGCTTGATGTACGGGCTGATGATAGGACGGAGGGAGCACATGCCCCGACGTACCAGTACATAAAAGACAAGTTCTTGTAGCAGTTCTACTAAAGGTATTCGCTTGTATGCCGCACCGAACCTTGTAGTAGATCTTGACTTCAGCCTCATATCCTTGCCATCACCGACAACCAAGCTATGATCCCTGCACTCGACGAGCGTAAGACTTAAAGACTTGCCGAAGCAATCCGCAAGCTGTTCACAGCAATGCATACGAGATCTGCTGCCGTAGTAACACACTACTTGCAACCATGAGCAGCACGGAGGTATTCCCTGTTATCGACTTGTCAACGACGGACGATTGGCCCATTATCCTTGGCGACAGGATTGTGGAAGCATGCAAGACGTGGGGCTTTATGATCCTCACCGGTCATGGCATCCCATCAGCTAGCATCGATCGCATGTTTGAGCTCGTACGTTGCAGCTTCACAGCGGATTGTTGATGGCGAACCATCATACTGACTCGCGCATCGCAGCACAAATCCTTCATCGCACAAGCGAAAGAGATCAAGTCTGAGGCGATGATCGACAGTCGACAGATCGGTTACAATTCGCACCGGTCAATGTGAGTCTAAGATAATGGATGTCTAAAGGCGATGCTCTCGCCTGATCCTAAGAAAGCATGCCATAGAATCGGGACCGCGGATGGTATGACCATCGGCGGCGCAAAAGGCGAGATCATCAAGGGCCACAATGTTCCGTCCTGGTGGGATGAGAAAAAGCGACAAGAGGTTGAGGATTTCAAGACCAGAGCTCACGCGTTAGCTATGAAGCTAGTTGAGGTATTTGCCAGGTCGTTCGGCCTTCCTCCAGACTATTTCTCCGAAGCGCACAACGATGAACTCGGCCCAGGCAGTATCCTCCGCATGATACATTATCCAAGGTTGGACATCAAGCTGAGCGCCGACATCCCTCGATGCTATGCCCACACAGATTGGAGTACCATGGCATTCGTCTGGCCGCAGTCTGGCGGCCTCGAAGTTGAGACGCCGAGCAAGAGGTGGATGGAAGTACCATTGATTCCAGACTCTGTCGTGGTCAACATTGGAGATGCCATGTCATTGTGGAGTGGCCAGACATTGAAATCGACACTGCACAGGGTATCATTTGACAAAGTGCCAATCGACCAAGAACGCTGGTCCATGGTATACTTCCTGAATGCTAACACTGGTAAGCTAGACCAAGCTGGAACGAAATCGCGCAGTTCCAGACGGTCTTTGTAGATGCGAAGCTGGAAGTCCTTAAACGGGACAGCCATGGCAAGCTGAAATCGGGCAGCGATATGCCTAGCTTGACCATGGGAAAGTACCATCAGGTCCGCATGATCCTGACACAGGGAGAGGAAGCAAAAACGAAATGGATTGCTCAGAGTAATGCGTCCGCAGAGGCTTTCCAGAATTATGTGAGCGCGGTAGAGAGTATTGGAATCGCGAATGGCACTGGCGTAGTGGACTTGAAAGCTTGACTGTAACCTCCCGGCTTTACGTACTTCTAACAATGTTGCCATCTCCCTACATTGACTTGTTGCAGGCTATCATAAGAAGAGCGAGCTAAGTGCCTACAAGTGCACTCTACAAGGTATAGACTTCCAAAGCAACCCTAGAAAGCGCATCCATTCACTGTCTGAACGGTTGGTGGGCAAGGGATTTCCGCACTATATCGGAAACCAAGGCAGGGTATTTCGACCACTCCGAGCTATTAACTGCACTCCTGTGGGTCGAATATGGCCAATCGCTTACAAGACCGAGCCACCAACGCTATTGCGGACCGCGGTCCAATAATGAAGGGATTGAATACATCCTTAGCTCTCCTCCTAGATTGCTCCCGCTATGCTCGCTCATCTACCAACTGTATTTCCACCGAAGGACCCTCCTGCGGCTCCGCTCGCTTCTCAATCGTAACCAATTCCGAGAGTGGAAGTACCTCCTCCATTCCAAAATCGTCTCTCTTTTTAATGCCATTCCGTAAGATCAGAATCCAATAGAAAGCCGTTGCGACACGATTAAGTGCCTGCTGCACCGTGAGGCACGCCTGGTAAGTGCCCGGCAGCAGATTAAGCTCCTGTTGGCTGAACTCGTCGCAGTCTTTCGAAGTGCTCGCAATCTCATTAGTCCCCGATCTGATCACCGAACAAGATTCGATCGTGTCATCCAACTCGGGGATGGCCGGTCTGATTTGGCTTCGCACGCCGTGCAGGCCACTAGGGCCCACAGTGAAGCCCGCCGAGCAGGCGCGGCGGTCCTGATCGTCTGCTGCCACTAGGCCTTCCCTTGTTGGGACGGAGATGCAGCCTGCGTCCGGTGAGATAGCGTCGGCGCCGTCTGTTGTTACGCAGACCTGGTCGGACTTGCACTCGTAAACAGACTCGCGCTCTTCGCCCTTCGTGGGCAGGACGCTCGTACAGCGCAGACTCATCTCAGCGCGGTCTTCGCAGTGTGCTGCAATGGTCTCCCAGGTGGTGCGGCCAAAGCCGTAGCCGCCATCGTAAAGTTTGCCGCACAGGTTTTCAGTCTTGGCACTGAGGAATGGCTCGCCTACCTTGAAGGCTACGGCCGTGATGGAGGATTGATCGACGAGCACCAGGAGGAGGGAAAGGATTGGTCCCGAGAAAGCGGAGAATGGATGCATCTTTCCAATGTGCAGTTGTTGTCCGCAACGTGATGGTCTGATGAGTGGTGGAGCTTCCTGCCAGCTCCTCAGTGTCAACGGTGATACCTCATTTTATAAGCCACTGGAAGATGCAGAGGCGGGATACCACGGGTCGATAGTGTGTTAAGGTGGTCTCGGGGTGTGATTGTTGCAGCTTCGCGTTCTCAGGTCGGGTCTACATCGAATGTACCTCAAAAGTAATCGTAGAGCGAAAAGCCCCGAATGGCAGTGTCTACACAAATCGATCGCCCGACTTATACCTCTCTTAGACTTGTGCAACACGCAAGCATCCTCCTAGTATTGATGTGAATCCCTTAGCCAGAGCCTTCGGTGTGACAACGGTAATTAGAGAACCCAGAGCGCTATCGAAGATATTGCGAGATACCTTCGATCTACTGGATAGTCTTGGAATTGGCATCTGCTTTATCAGAAACCGTTGGACAACCTTGCCCATGCGTGGACATCATGTTTCGATCGCTGTCTTCTACCTTCTCTGCGCATGCCGAGGCCGCTAGTCACATCGAGCAACGGAGACTGAAAAGCGACCAGATGCCGCATGCGACAACGAATCCTCTACTAAGCCTGACAGAGCAGGATTACTATAAAGTATAGAGAAGCAGGGTAGGGCTTTAGGCTGCCGTCAATTCCCAAAAACGAGTTCTTATTCTGAGTAGAGCTATTATAGTAAATAGCTGCTTTAATAGGAAGAGAGGAAAGTTGTCTTCTAGGTGTAGAGCGCATGCTAAGGCCGCTAGTTACATCGAGCAACAGAGACTAAAAGGCAACCAGATGCCGCATGCGACAACGAAGCCCCTACTAAGCCTAGGAGCAGGTTCGAGGTGCGGCACGCGTGGGGCAACCCGCCGTGGCGCGCGCTCTGTGTGCCTTCTCTGACATGGGTCAGGTCACGGCCATGCCCCTCGGTTCGCGCCGGGTGGAGCAGAGGCATTGTGTCTTGACTAGAACGTAGGTGTTGGCTTAGTGGAGCCGCCTACGACGCTAGCATTACTAGGAATAGGGAGCGTGAGCTGGGTTTAGACCCGTAAGACAGGTTATTTACACCCTACTGATAACCGTCGTCCCAACGGTAATACCGCTTAGTACGAGAGGAACCGCGGTTTCAGATAATTGGTTTTTGCGGCTGTCCGACTGGGCAGTGCCGCGAAGCTACCATCTGCTGGATTATGGGTGAACGCCTTTCAGTCAGAATCCATGCCGGAACGGGCCGGAACGGGACGATCTTCTCTGGCACGCCGTACGCGGGAGCAGGATTACTGTAAAGTGTAGAGAAGCAGGGTAGGGCTTTAGGCTGCCGTCGATTCCTGAAAACGAGTTCTTGTTCTAAGCGGAGCTGTTACAGTTAGTAGCTGCTTTAACAGGAAGAGAGGAAATTTGTCTTCTAGGTGTAGAGCGCATGCTAAGGCTGCTAGTTATATTAAGCAATAGAGACTAAAAAGCAACCAGATGCTATATACGACAACAAAGCCCCTACTAAGCCTGACAGAGCAAGATTGCTGTAAAGTGTAGAGAAGCAGGGTAGGCCTTCAGGCTGCCGTCGATTCCCGAAAACGAGTTCTTGTTCCGAGCGGAGCCGTTGCAGTAGGTGGCTGCTTTGACAGGAAGAGAGGAAAGTTGTCTTCTAGGTGTGGATGGACTTTCAAATAAGTACTCTTTCTTCATCTCCGCATGCTCAGGTCCTTTGCTAACGACTATCAGTCCCTGACACTAACATTTGCAGTTCGACGACCGCAACTTCTCTATTATAGGGACAGACTACGTCAAGCTATCTGCGTATTCTTCGAGCAAATACCCTAGCGTCAAGATGCATCTCGCTTCTAGCATTGTCCTACGGAGCACCTTCGCAGCTGCTAGTCTCGTTCTACTGTGCACCTTCGTGCCTATCTCTTTAGCGCAAACCTACAAAATCAAATGTCCCAAAGAATTGGATGGGAAAGACGTAGGTGATCAGCGAGCCTACAATCTTTTGCTAGGTTGCTAACAGGTGCGTGACAACAGCAATGTAGCGAAGGCGGCGACTATGTACGTACAGTAAACTGTAGCTGCAGGCAGACCTCCACAATGGCTTGCCGACGGGCATGCGTGGATGAGTTAATATGGCAACTTAGGCGTTTTGCGACTATCCCGATCTCATGGTATACGACTGTTCGTACGAATGCAAGCAGCAAAATTTGAAAGAATGCGACCAGTGCCACTGTGCTCAGCACGATGGACTGTACGCTTGTTACTACGACCGCACCTCAGATCTTTGCGAGTAGCTTGGATGGGCCACAAGCAGCAGCGCAGCAGAGATATGTACTTATTCTACGTTTCGAATTATGACTTAGTTGTGGCTTGTGATGGGGCGAACGCGAGGACGAGGGCTACACCGCCCCTTGTGCCATAGGTCTTGTTAGCCTAAGCTTGCTAGGTTCTACCCTCTTTTGTCTATCCTGGCTATGTAGTCTATGTAGCCTAGCGGAAGAGACGGCGATTCTGCACACACAGTCGCAAAGATCACAAAAGAGCGGGGTTAGCGATAACGGAGCTCAGGCATGCGGTGATAACGAGACAGGCCGTCTCTACTTAATATCGAGGTCTTTCTAACCTGCCCACACCACTCTACTCTCGTATTGTGGTTCCGGAGTGCTCTCCCTAGAGCTCTCTTACTACGGCTTCCAAATTTCCTCAGCGTAAGATTGGCGACGATGATACCGCTTCTGCTGAAGTGCTGACTAAGGCAGCGGATATGGGGATGACCTTTTGGGACACGAGTATGGAATCCTCGAAATCTCGAACTCATCCGCCGGCAGCTAATTCGTTTTGCAGGCGACATTTACGGTCCGCATACGAACGAGAACTTGATCGGGAAATGGTTCAAAGACACGGGAAGAAGGAAGGAGATTTTTCTCGCGACTAAATTCGGTAATTTGAGGGACGCGCAGGGCAACCCGACAGTACGAGGCGATAAAGAGTATGTGAAGCAGGCATGCCACGACAGCTTGCAACGTCTTGGAATCGATCAGGTCGATCTATATTATGTCCATCGCATTGATCCACAAGTTCTGATTGAGGAGACGGTACAGGCTATGTCGGAGCTGAAGAAAGAGGGCAAGATTCGATACTTGGGATTGAGCGAGTGTTCGGCAAGCACTTTGCGAAGGGCGCACAAAGTACATCCTATTGCAGCCGCTCAGATGGAGTTTTCGCCTTTTGCGCTGGAAATCGAGTCCGACCAGACTCAGTTCTTGAAGACGGCTCGCGAGGTCGGTGTCAAAATTGTAGCATACAGCCCGCTCGGGCGTGGCTTCTTGACGGACACCATCAAGAGTCGTGATGATCTCGACAAGAGTGATGTGAGCATTTTCGCACCAGCACAGCCGCCATCACGCTGATTTAATTCGCAGACTCGCTTCAATCACCCACGATTCTCCGCGGACCATTTCGGCGACAACCTGAAGCTCGTCCAGATCTTGTCGGAGATCGCCAGCAAGGGCGCGACTCCTGGTCAACTGGCGCTCGCGTGGGTGCTCGCTCAAGGTGACGACTTCATTCCCATCCCTGGTACCAAGCGCGTGAAGTACCTCGAGGAGAATGCCAATGCTGTCAAGATCCAGCTGAGCAAGCAAGACGAGCAGGAAATCAGGAAGGCGATCGAGAGCGTTGGTGGGTCCAAGGGCGATCGGTATCCACCGGCTATGATGGCGAGGCTATTTGGGGATAGTCCAGAGCAGGCGGCGGCGGCGTGATTGATGTCGCACCATGGTGAAGCACGAGCTGAATAGTTCTATGATCACGAGTTGAGTATTCGTCTGTGGTGACCGCGTTCATGCGACAGTACATGTGGCTCATGCGATCTGCGTCGCGAGGCAGTCGCGAACCCACTCGCGGCTTCCTGACGCCGGCGAGGAAGGAGCGACTTTAGCAACAACACATGCAGTATCAACAAAATCCGATCCCAGATTCTTTCCAGCTTCCACTCCAACAACAGCGCGAGCAGCAACACTGTCTCAACTCACTGATTCTAGACACGACGGCCTTTTGTGCCACGACGCTCCTTTCCGCCAAGCGGCCTAACATTCCTTCAGCAATACACTGTCCAATCGCGCGGCATCATCAACATTCCACGTTTCAAGATAGCAACATCTTCTGTTGACATCTGCAGAAGAATCGTGTGACAGCACGATTTCGTCCGTAAGCCACACCCGTCCTTCTGTTCATGTGTGTCGAGTCCGCAAATTGGCAGCAGGCCTGGACAATGGCCGCTCGACAATGAAAGCCCTCGAGTAATTCGAGCCGGTTACCTTTGTTGTCACTCCTTCTTACTCCGACCGCAATCGGCTCCACCATCAGCAAGCACCGCGACACACCAAACTGCACGCACTCACTCTAGGCGCTCGCTAATTTCTGAGGTTCGGTGCAGGATCTTCAGCATTACCACAGCGAATCTTTACCAAAATGATGAAGGCAGGCCTTCTGGGCCTCGCGGCCTTGTCCATCGCTACGGCGGCGCAACCTCACCGTCACCCGCATGTGCACAACGCAATGGGAAAGCGCGATGTCGACGTTGTCACTCAGACGGACATCGTGTACGCGACTGCCCCGGCCGCCGTCGTGTACGTCAACTCGAATGGCGACCCAGTGTCTACCTCCTTTTCTGGCTTGGACTCTACGACATCAGCTAGGCCGAGCGCGGCAAGCATCAACGCTGCCGAGTTCGTTGCTACCACCCGCAGCAGCAGCAGCACGTCTTCTTCCTCGACGGCATATTCGTCTTCCAGCAGCTATGCGGCGTCATCGACAGCATCCCTAACATCTTCTGCCGCCCCCGAGACATCTTCGGCAGCATCATCGACTTCCTCAGTAGCTGTATCCTCGACATCTTCGGCAGCCGCCGCCAGCTCTTCCTTGTCTAGCTCCTCTGCGAACGCTGGTTATTCTCTTGCTTATTCACCATACTACTCTAATGGCGATTGCAAGGACCAGGATGCGGTTAACAAGGATTTCGACTCAATCTCGGGATACAGCATGATCCGTACATATGGCACAGATTGCAATCAGACCGCTACAGTTCTTACCGCAGCCAGCGCCAAGGGCATGAAGCTTATGGCTGGTGTTTACGACCTCAGCGATGCCAATCTTCCCTCTGAGCTGAAGCTTATCTCTGATGCAGCGACCGCCAACGGAGGATGGAGCAACATTGACACCGTCGTAGGTATTCCTTCGAGCGTGACAACAAGTAAAATCATGCTAATATTTGCACAGGCGATCGGTAACGAAGCCGTGAATAGTGGCACCTACAGCGTCAGCCAAGTCGTGAGCGCCATCAACACTGCTCGCAGCACACTCAAAAAAGACGGTTTCACTGGCAAGATTGTGACGATTGACACCTTCACTGCAACCATTTCCAACCCAGAGCTTTGCGAGAACTCCGACTATGCCGCGGTTAACGCCCACCCATTCTTCGATGGTGGTGTCACAGCGCAATACTCCGGCACCTGGCTTCTTGAGCAAGTGCAGCGTGTGTCTTCGGTATGCGGGGGCAAGGACACTGTCGTGACTGAAACTGGTTGGCCATGGCAGGGTGAGACTAACGGCAAGGCTGTGCCCAGCTCGCAAAACCAGAAGGATGCCATCAACTCCATCAAGAGCACGTTCTCCAACAAAGTGGTTCTCTTCACTTCTTTCAACGATTACTGGAAGACGGACTCTTCGACTACATTCGGTGCTGAGAAGTATTGGGGCTTCATGGGCGACGCTCCGTCTGGTTAAAGGATTGACTTTTCGTATCTCTTTGACAGCCTCACTTCGACTGGCTTTTGCATGTACAAATACAGCGTGAATATGAGACATGGTCGGACTTGAGTACAAGGGTTGAAGTTGGAGATTTCTGAGGGGAAAGCGGGCCGCCGAGTGCTGCCAAGCCGACGGCGTGTCCTTAAGCGGCCGAGGGGCGTTGTTCAAGCGTGCCTGCCTTTTCTAGCCGCTGTGTACTTTACTTCTGCAACTGTGACTTACTAATCAAGCCTGCCATCCTGCACAAACACGAGTGCATATACCTGAAAATCTAGTCATTATCTTTAGAGTTGTGCAAGGGCAAGTCGGAATAGCTAGGATATAAAGGAGCTCTATGTTATAAACTATGCTACCTAGGTGTTAACAACTAACTAGCAGGTTATACATACTAAAGTATAAGGTAACCTAAACAGGTAGGCGTTAGTAGCTTCTTTAGATAAGTACACAAAGAGAAAGAAGTGCTAAGTAGTTCTAATAAACAATAAGAGTTTAATAATAGTTAATTCTAATTAATTAATTACTAATATAAGTTAAATATAGTTTAAGCAAGTTTATTCTATATTCCTATATACTATGTCTTATCTAGACTACTCTCTATACTCTCTATACTCTTTAGAGATTAGAGAACTTAGAGAGATTACTATATATATACTCTCTTATATTCTACTATAAGCTAGAGAGTATATTATATATTACTATCTCTTTTTAGATATAGCATATTTCCTTTATAAAGAAAACTATCCTATAGCTAAGTTGTTAACAACTAAATAGTAGATTATATATACCTTAGTATATATAACCTAAATAGGTAAGCGTTAGTAGCTTCTTTAGATAAGTATACAATAAGAAAGAAGTGCTAAGTAGTTCTAATAAACAATAAGAGTTTAATAATAGTTAATTCTAATTAGTTAATTACTAACATAAGTTAAATATAGCATAAATAGAGTCTATTCTAAGTTTCTATATATATAGTATCTCTTATAGTAAAGGCTCCTTTATGTTATAAATCGAGACTTTAATATAGTAATTAGCTACACTAAGAGGAGAACTCTAGTAGAGACCTAGCAAGAGTTATATAATAAGACTAATTACTCTACATACTAATTACTAATTAGTACTAAGCAACTAATTACTAAGCACGCTAATTAGACTAATTACTATGTAGCTTAGAGTTGTATATAGGAGCATAGAATAAACTTGTTTAGACTATATTTAACTTATATTAGCAATTAACTAATTAGAATTAACTATTATTAAACTCTTGTTATTTATTAGAACTAATTAGTACTTCTTTCTCTTTGCATACTTATCTAAAGAATACTATCTATACTAACCTCTTAGAGTTAACTATATACATACCTAGGTATTTAGTACATATTACTCTACTAGTTAGTTGTTAACACTTTAAATACTCTTAAGTATAAGTCCTATATTAAGAAATGCTTTAGGAACTCTAGCTCTAAGTAAAGCTAGAGGATTAATATAAGCAAGGACTATAGAAGAAGACTATGCTATAAAGATTACAAAATCTAACCTCTACTATAGAGACTAAACTAAACTTAAGAACTAGCTTAACTAAATATATTTATACTTTATGTTTAATAATATTATGTAGAATAAAACCTTGTTTACTACTACCTATATATGTAGCAATGCTTAGAGATAGATTAAATCTTACCTTTCAAAATACCTTAGAGATAATACTAATAGTAAAGAGATTTTTAGAAACTTTAATATCTTTAGGACTAAGATTTAGAAGATCTATAGAATTCACAATAATAAGAAAGTTTTGACTAGAGTTATCTAACATCTAACCTAGAAGTTATTAGCTTCTAATTATATAGCTAAGTTTAAATAACATGCTTAGATTATAAAGTAGAATAATAATACCTTAATAGTTATATTCTAATAGAGCCTAAAGAATAATATTAAAGATAAACTTATGCATAATAGAGTAGCAAATAATAATCTAGACTAAATAGTAGAGAGCGTAATCTAGATTAATAATATGTTATATAAGTAAGTAATAGAAAGATGCTATAAACGTAGAGATAGAAGATATAGCTTTATATCTACTAGCTAGACTAGAGGAACAAATAATTAAGGTAATAACTATAACGCTATAGACTAGAAAGCAAATAATATGCAATAACTTAATAATAGAAGACCTAAGAGAAGAAGACCCTAAGGCAGAAAGACTAGAATAAGATGCTATGCGTGTTTAAAAATAGAATATATAGTATAAGACTATAAGTTAAAGAACAAAGTGCTCTAATAACAGTTTAATTTAATAGAGCGAATTTAGGAATTTAATATAATCCTTAGAATCTCTAATAACAAGAAGCCTTAGAGAGAATACTATAAAGAACTAGAGAAGCATAATTCGCCTATAAGTAGTTATAAGCTTTAGCTTAACAAATACTATATAAGAGATAACTAGACTAAGGACTCTACTATAGAGTAGGAGAAACTAGTAAGTAGAGCTATCTAGAAGCTAGATATAACTCTTAGCTAGATAATACCTATAGCTTTAGAATATAAATTTAAATCTATAGAATATATAGATAATAACTCTAATAACCTAGAGGTTATACTAGAATAGAAGATTATAATAGAAGTAGCCTATAATAACGTAAGTAAAGAGAGTAAAGAAAAAAGGATAAAGGAGCCTTTATACTATAACTTAAATTCTAAAGAGAGTTAAGAACCTGCATAACTATCTATAATATAGAGTAAAATGTTATAAATATGTAAAGTAGAAGATTAGTTAGAATGCTATAATAATAACTGCCTAAAACACCTTAACAAGAAATAACAAGCATAATAGCTACTATAACCTAGAGTACTAGAGTAGGTCTATGTTTATAGAGACTAGAAATATAAAACCTAACAGACTAAGGTTATAAGAGATATTAACAATATAGTTAATATACTTCTATATATCTATAATATATCTGTTAAAGTTGCGGAGATAGCTAATAACCTTATAAAGAACTAGGAAAGTCTCTACTATAAGGGAGAAATATAAGAGAAGAATATTACTAATCTTATATAATAAACTAGAGAGTACCTAAGATAGAGCTAACTATATATAGAAGAAGTTAATATTATTAAGAAACAAGATAATAGTATAATAGAAGCTAGAGATAGCAAGAAAGATAATATATCTAATAAAGAATAGAAAGGCAATAATAATATAAACAAAACTAAACTAGTTAAGTTTATAATATTAGAATATTATTATAAATCGAGACTATAACACTATAATTAGACATACTAAGGAGGGAACTCTAGTAGAGACCTAGCAAGAGTCACGTGTTAAGACTAATTACTCTGCATACTAATTACTAATTAGTACTAAGCAAACTAATTACTAAGCACGCTAAGCAGACTAATTACTATGCAGCTTAGAGCTGTATATAGGAACGCAGGATAGACTTGTTTAGACTATATTCAACTTATGTTAGCAATTAACTAATTAGAATTAACTATTATTAAACT